>CM020507.1:4052500-4375000 GCA_009823395.1 Thamnaconus septentrionalis | reverse complement strand
TCCGTTTCCATGGAAATCAAGTGAGATGTTGTGGTAAAATGACAAGACAGACGGGGCGGAGGACAATGAAAACTCGATCAGACGCGGCCGCATCCAGAGAGGCGCCTCGCAGTGCAGATTCAGCAGGCCCGACCTGGGAGCGGCGGGCTGCGTGTGCGCACGTGAGCGTGCACTCAGGCGAGGGAGCTCAGTTGATTGTCTTTTCTGTTGTTTTTTTTCCAATTTGTAAATACAAATGACAGGAAAT
Organism: Thamnaconus septentrionalis; assembly: GCA_009823395.1. Taxonomy (NCBI): domain Eukaryota; kingdom Metazoa; phylum Chordata; class Actinopteri; order Tetraodontiformes; family Monacanthidae; genus Thamnaconus; species Thamnaconus septentrionalis. The sequence continues at coordinate 4,374,753 of CM020507.1, read as the reverse complement.
GAAAAATGAAAAAAAGGTGGGGCTGAAATTCACTTTGTGTGAGGTGTAAGAAGAAGAATGAACCCCCACTCCCACACACACACACACACACACACACACACACACACACACACTCGTCTGGGGAGCGTCGGAATAAATCTCATCACAAATTGGAAAAAAAAGAGAGCGGGAGACAAAAACAGCAACAACCACAGCATCCAGCAGTGGCGGTGGATTGAACCAACAGCCGAGGACCGATTGAATGTGAACAGACATAAATGGACGCACACAGCAAATAAAATGAATAGAAAGCGAGTTTCTTTTTTTCCTCCCCTCTCGGTCGTCTATTGGAACAGATAAACGGCGGCTTGGTAGTGCAACCTCAGCTTATCATTATCTCCCAACACACACACACACACACACAAGCGGGCACGCACACCTACACACCCAAACACACAAAAGAAATGGGACATAATGGGACCAGCGGCTGAACGGCATCAGAAAATGTATCTATAACAACATCCACTTTGTGCTAATGAATTAAACATCCATCATGAAGGAGGAGAATTTTTTAAATATTTATTGTTCTCATTCTTGAGCTCCGCTCGCTTAACTTTCCCTCCATTTCTCTCCCTTTTTTTTAGCGACCTTAGCTTCTTTTTATGGTTTTTTTTCCTCCTCCCTCCGCTGCCTCGGAGTTAATCAGCGGAGTACATGAGGTCTGATCCAATTTTGAGAGTTTTATTACGGCGAATAAAGAGCGATGGCTCAGACTGGGAGGAGGAGGAGGAGGGTGCTGGTGCTGGTGGTGGTGTCGGGGGGGTGGAGGGTTATTTATCATGTCGCTTTCCAACAGAACCACTCCGGTTTTACTTTCTTATTGATGACATCGTCCCTATTTATTATGAAGCGCTGCAGTTTTAATATTCCAATAGCATTCTGGGCCATTGTTCTGGTTGCCTGCCAATCAGCTCCACAGTTAAAACCGGAGTTCATGCAAATTTAATTAATCCTCATCCGTTGACGTTATAGTGATACGGCGCATGAGACAAATTCAAACTTCAAACACAATTCATTCTTGTGACCACAGCGCCAATGTAAACACGCAACGGCGGTTTACGTCCTTCGTCCATTAATATCACATTGATCAGTGAATATTCATGAGCAGCCCATTATGTCCAATGTGACAACACAGCTGAATAATTGAAAATCTTTGGTGATGTCCTACAAACATCCCTGCACATTGTGTGTGTGTGTGTGTGCGTGGCGTTGGTAACACAATTTTCTCTGCTAATGGTTTTCTTGATGTCTGATGTGAATCTATTTCGGTGCAGCGATAACGTCAAGGGGGAGAAAATAAGAAAGAAAAAAGGGAGTGAGTGAAAGGGAACGAGACGCAGCTCCTCTCCTCGGCGGCGCAGGTGAGTGGGATTCACATCCGCTAGTCCGCCGTGCACTGTGACGCGCTCAAGGTGCACGATGGCTAATTCTTAATTAACTCGGCCGACTGGGTCGGCGCTGATTGCCTCCTTCACTCCCGGCGCGGGGGCCGGATTTGATGGCATCGCCGCAGGCTCGTACACAGAGGAGAGGACGTGCAGCGGTGGGATGCCGATGGAGGAGGATGGAAAGAAAAGGAGCTTTGAAAAAAAACAGGAGAAAAGCAAAAAAAAAAAAAAAAAAGGCTTCACTGAGAACTGAAGTGAGGGAGCAGGCAACAGGTTCGCTGGAGCTCAGAGTCTCCGTATATTTGTCACCGCGGGAACATTAAAGGCTGTAATTGCAGACTCGGCTGCACAGCAGTCTGTCATTTTACAGAGGCTTGTTGCAAGGGCAACTGGCGAAACGAGCCATTATACAGGCTCCCCGACAGTGGACGAGCACTCCGGGGCCAAAGCAAGATGCAGCTGGAGGGACGCGGCACAGCTGCAGCCATTTCATCGCAACACTTTAAATAAACACATATTTTCAGATGTAAAACACTCTTCAGGCTGCAGATCAGCTCACCACTGGACGCCACACCAGATTGGATTAACTTCGACATTGATTTTGACAAATTACGCAATTAACTGTGCTTTTCAAAGCTTTTGAATATTGGTTTTTGTTGTAGCACTTTACGCCGTCTGTTCTTGGTTGTTCACAGAAAAGCAAGGACAATATCTTTGAAAAATGTTTGGTACCCTGCAAAGACAAGGACGCAAACACATCAGTGAGAAAAGTTTCCTCTTTGAGGGACGTCATTTACAAGGACTTCCAGACTCCACTTGAAGAATGGCGTCAAAATGTACTAAAGTTAACGGCTGTGTATAAACAGAAGTAATGTTCCATATGGTTGAAGACTGACTTTACATTGAGATGCAGATGATGTCTTGAACAACCCATAAACACGGCGCTGGGGTTTTATTGACGATCGCCCCCCAAAAAAAGGCACAGTCTCACCTTCTGAAAGTCGCACTTTGGGTTGGGGCAGCGGGCCGGCCTGCAGATGGCGACGTCTCCGTAGCAGGTACACTCCTGACAGGTGTGCGGTCTCCATGATGTGTTGTTCTGTCGTGAAAATAAACAAACACACACACACACAAAAAAAAAAAATCAGTTGTTGAATGGCGAAAGCATTATGACAGTAAATAACGCCGCAGCGGCGGCGGCGATGGCAGCGGGCCGTTATCAGAGCTCGGCGGCCACCCGTCACGCGGATGCGGACAGGCGGGGCAGATGTACGGCGTCGCCGCCTGCATGTTAATGCAGCTAAAAGGCCACGGCGCTCGCGCTCGTCCTTCACTCCTCAACGCTGTTGTTCTGCGTCTACCTCCATGATAACACTCTGCCCTCCGCCGCTGTCAACATGTTGCACTTGCAGCCAAACAGAAAGATTACGTGCAGTAGATAGAGTGGCGGCAGAGAGAACTAGAAGAGAGAAAAGAAACGCTGGAGAAAGTTCAGGGGTCGAAGTCTGCCAGCGTTCATTTCCATTCTGAAGGTTTGTCTCCTTCCATCTCGCCAGGCTCCGACAGAAGCTGCTTTTATTGGCTCTCGGACAGGAGAGGTGATGTTGTGTCACGGCTCAGTGGGGAAACGACGGCCCCTGCTAAAGAGGTTAGCATGGATTTTGGCAAGTTATCAGAACTGAATGGACTTTCTGTGCAGAAAACAAGCTGTCACTTTAGTCCCGACTGGCTCTGTTTTACACTGACGCTGAGGTGCACAAAGCCCGTGGGTGAGTAACCCGTTGCATCATCGCAGCCTTGAGTCGGCGAAACGAGCGTTAACAATTCTGATTGGTCTGTTTGACAAACACTCGCTTCTCATGACAGCTTTTCAAGGTTTTTTGATTCGCTTTGACAAAACTGTTTCTATGGGCTCTTAAGCAGATGGATGCGTCCAGAGGATTTTGAAAGGATGTCATCTCAGGGTTGCCAGATCCAAGCCAAGAAGATAGAAAAAAAGTCAAGATCACTTCTGCCTCTTTGCATCAGCCATTAGCAGTGCTGCCGTATTTCAGCGGCTCAGAAGGTCTCGCTGACGACGTCTGATTGGCAGCTTTGAGCCAAAACCAAATCAATGGCGCCGCCGGCAAAGTTGCAGGTGTCCGGACATATATATCATCTCAGCTGCCCCATGAATCTGATTTATCCCAGAAGATTAACAGTTAACCCGCTAAAGGCAGTAACAGCCACGGGCAGCTGCGTATGCAGAGTGTACAGAGGATGGCTGAGGAGGTTATGGAACAGCGAGGCAAACGTCTCCATGGACAGAAACAACAAATAAACAGCAAACAAACAGAGGCCCTGACGCTTCTGTACATCTCACACTTCAGAGGAATATATATGGAAACTCTTCTATGACAAAAGGATAAAAAGGGCGCAGAGAAACCAGAGTGCTTTTATAATGTACGAGTGATTTTTGGTCAGATAAAAATGAGCCGCTTGCATTTTATACACTCACACTCATATTTCTGACAAGACTGATAGTAGGCACGCAAGCAATTTGTGGCAGCGACAGCAGGTCAATGACGAAGGACGGGGCTAACAAAAAAAAAGAAAAAGAAAACGCAGATTGAAAATGTAATTACGATAACAAGCCGTCTGAAGGAAGCGGCACCCCTGCCGAGGAAAACGTCGCTTGATAATGTGGTTTTAGCTGTTAACGCGATGCCAGCGTGTGAAGCTCACACCTCTGCAAAGGCTGCAGCCAGATGTGTAACGAGTTTAAAGTGAGGGCGAATGTTCCAGAGGCAATCCAGGCACATTTGTCCTCTAACAAGAGCGTAGCAGAAGAGGGAGGAGAGAAGAAGAAGACATCTGCAAGTGACGTTGTCAGGCCTCGTATAGAGCACATTAACTCTGACATTATCCTCTTTGAAGATGAAGCTAGCGGGATAGAACGACCTATTATCATGAAAGGGACTAGAAAGACTCCCTGAGGAACTCCTGGAAAGAAGGGTAGTGATAGAAATTAAGGAAACATATCAAGTGTTGAAATCAAGCGCTTTGTAAACTGACTGCTTTACAAGACAGTCATCCCTCTATCCAGTGCGAAACTCTGGAACCTAGTTTGATACGTCACTGCTTCAATAGTGGCCTTTTCCTGCAGCCAAAGTTCATATTTTCTCTATTTTTTGGTTGTTATAATGCACAAACGCTTCTCCTGACACACAGAGAGGATTCAAAATGACAGCCTCGTCGCTTTGCAGCTGCACTGTAAGAGCACAGTGAATCGTCTCTCTTCCATCGGCAAAAAAAAGCTATTCACAAGACAGAGTGAAATCAATTTTACCCTTGCAGGGTGCAGCCATTCTTCTCAGTTTCTGCATTAAAAAAAGAGACAAAAAATGCCGCCAGCCTCTTTGGAACTTTCAGTATAAAAACGTCTTCCATGCCAGTGGCCGGAGGGCACGCTGACCATGAATCATCCGACTCTGACCGCTGTTTCACAACCAGCTGGAAACGCCCTCCAACCATTAAGCTTCCTAATAGGTTTCCTGTTAAAGGTGGAAGTGGGATGGAAGCAAACACATGGATGGAAAATCATTCTGATGGAAGCAGAACAGTTGAACTCAGGGTGAGTCACTAACTCTGATTTCTGCAAAGTGGTGGAGCAATGGTTTATTACCTAAATAATAAATAATGTGTTATGATTAGTAAAATAAGACCTGATGAACAAACAGAAGAAAAATTGACACCCTGAAGAGAAGAGCTGAGTCTGAAATATCATGGAATTGTTTTCAGCGGGTTTGTCTTTTTTTGTCTGCCTTTTTGTTCAAGTTTCTTGACCAGGTCTTGATATGAGCTGAAAAATCATAGTTCAATATCATGAATGAGTAAATACTTGTACTCGTTGTCTCCAGTTGTTTTACAAGGGAAACCACCTAGTTTGCCAAAATGCAATATTTATACACAGAAGACAGACAGAAGGGTATTTAAATTGTACTAGAATATCTGAAACACTACTTCATTTTGGATTTTGACAATTTCCAGAAATATATATTGCATAAATTTCCAAACTGGCTCCCCTCCATAAGACGTGAGATTAGTTTTCACTGCAGGCCATTTTTCTCTCACAGCCTGCTTTGCATTTACTTTTTGCACACGCGTCTATCTGGAAGCCTCGCGGCGAACACAGCGAGTGTCTGTTGAGTGGGCGGGATAGACACAGACAATATGAGTAACTGGAAAAAACATAAATATGCAGAACCCGGGGTGGCGTTCCTTCCATTCTGACGGTGATTCCCGCACAGATCGGATCAGACGGGATCTTTGAATACAAGTACTTCCGAGCGTTCAGTTGTCGTGGATAAAAACAGATGATCTGCGGGGGGGCGGAGAGGAGGCGGGGCAGGGCAGTGGGATGGGGAGTAATAATTAATATAAATAGCGGGTGCCATCGAGGAGATGCTTCCTGTTTTGGCCTGCTGGCTGACATTTCTTAATAAAGCCGGGTAAAATTAGCGCGGCGGCTAACAGTAATGGTGGAGTCGGCTGTGACAGGACGGCGATTGGTGGAAGGGGCGAGGTCGCACTCAATTCCAGCACCTCGTGCCGTTTGCCCGGAGAAGAGACGGCGGCTGGAATGGGTTTGACCCCTGGTTGGCAGTAAACACTGACCCCCCGAAGGAACGGCTAGACGTGTGTCGGACGTGATGAGATTTTCACCTGGGCTCCCACATGCTGCGGCTTTGACACGTACAAGCCCACGCGGGAGGTCTGAAAAATCCCCAAAAATCCAAAACAAATACAAATTTTAAATCCCCTCCCCCTCTCGACTTAGATGGTCCTGGTTCCATCTGGGGTTGGTTGCTTAAAGAGTGGAGGGATCAGTTTGAGAAGCGTATCCGCCTCAGATCTGATTTACTCCCGAATCAGCTGAAGCGACGCGCCTTGCTCAAATTTCACGAGGGAGGAAAAAAAAAATAGCTCCGCATCGTTCATTCTGCAAGAGGGCGGTGGGTCGCCTGTTGGTGGGTTGAAGAAAGAGAACTCGTCTATCATGTTGACAGGAATATTCTATACGGGGGAAGTGAGGGGAAGACGGCTGTGCATCTATATTTCAGCAGGCTGCGTTTTTCCCACTGAAAGTCTCTTAAGTACCACTTGAATAAAAATACATAAAACAAAGGTTTCGTTTTTTATTTTCATTTTACGACTGCGCAAAACGGCTCACCTCCACTCACCGAACTCAAATGCAAATACTTCTTTCTCGGGAGAAATTAACTAAACATGGAATCACGGAGCTGAGTGAAACATGAGCTAACGCTGTTCAGAGCTTTTAGAGGGAAGAAGAAGAAACCCAAACGCTCAACAAGCCTGAGCACTCTGACTTGAAATATTCATCCAAACATCATAGAAAGGATTGTCGCTGTTGCCTCATTTCAGCCACTCGTATCGGGGGAACGTGCGTGACTCCTCCGACTTCATCCCTGCCAGCAGGAAACAGCCGGGAGGGCGGCTGTGTGTCGAGAGATTCGCAGCGTACAGAGAAAAATGAGTGTTTTCCCACCGCGGCAGCGGAGGCGGCGGCAGCTCGGCTATGGTTAGGTTTTCATCACGCGAAAGGTCAGAAGCCTCCTGCCCTGCGTTGTCAACCCCCTTTTAACACCGTTGCAGTTCCCTTTGAGACACTGTCAATAAAGGCTGACGCATAAAGTGGTTTGTGTTTTTTTGTAGTCGCCCTCCTCCACGTTTTCCCAGCGCTCCTCAGTGATCAGGACGTGTCTTTTCGTTGTCGAAAGAAAAAAAAGAATCTCTACTGGCCCTCCGGAAGCGGCTGTGCTGTGGCATCGACGACGCTGTTTTGATTCGAAACAAAGGGGAAGAAGCGTTCTCAGAGATTTCCAGTTCACTTCAAACAAAAATAAATGGCGCTAACTACAATACATGTCTTCAGAAAATAGAAGAGTCCAACCTTTCAGTTGTCAGCCAGCTGTTCTTTTTCAAAAGTTTTAAATTAGCACTTTGCGACATCACAAAGGGCACCGATACCTCACTAATTCTGTTAGGTGCTCATTGAAAAGCCCCTTATGTTTTTGCAGCGGTCTACAGAAGGCCGTTAGCGGTGATTAATCTGTGATTAATCATGTGAGTGAAGCTCCACCGGAATCGAGGATGAAACTAAGTAAATATCTCAAGACCTTGGAGGACGCGGCAGCTTCAACAACTGCAAAAAAAACCTTCAAACGTGAAACTCTGGACCAATAACTGCCTAAACGAGACTAAAACTAGCTCAGCGGGCTTGTAATGGCTAAAACGCATCATTTAACCTGCATTGCACTAACCTGCAGCCAACACACCCACCCTTCAGAAAAAGATGGAGTCGCGGCTCTGTTCTCCCGAGACAAACAAAAAGGCAAAGTGGAGAGGGGGGGGTCATTGCCACGACGTCGGATTTAGGCAGCAGATTCAATTAAAATCCAATCAAGGACAAAAGGCTGAGTCAAACATCAGCGTGGCCCGAGTGCGGTGCAGCTGTCAGCCCCACCTGCTGGCCTGGGCTGCCCAGGCGTCGCGGCGTGGCGGGGCGGAGGGAGGGAAGGAGGGAGGGAAGGAGGGAGGGAGGCGGCCTGCCAGGCCAGCAGAATGTAATTGGACTGAAATTGGCCGAGGAGCCGATAGAAACTAAAGCTATTACCGAGGCAAATTCAATCAGGGTGACGGGGTGCTGGTGGCTTCCAGCGGCCAAACTGCTTCACAAACACTACAGCTTCCCCTATAAGGGGTGGGAGGGGACCTGGTGCTGACAGCAACGCTTCATGTTTACAGCAGATCAACACTGGACAGCCATGTCCAATCGTTTTCTGTCGTTCTCTGAACCTCCACAGTGGTAAAATAAAATAGAATTGAAAAGAATAGAATGTCTTTTGTTGCTGTTATTCAGTGTAAAACGAGATTGGAGAACTTCTCCTTTTTCTGCACAAACAGATCAGTAAAAAAATTAAGTATAATGTACGAGAAAAAGTCCTAAAAAAAAAAAAAGACAAGATTGTCTCTACATCCAAATATGAAGGTAACAACAGGAAAGGTCTCAGAGTGGGGGAGGGGTTCCACCCTGGACCAGCTCAGCACTGGACCTCACAGAGAGACACACAACCATCCATGCTCAATTAGCCAAATGTGCCGTGTGCCTGGTGAGAACAAACACACATCTCCACACAGAGAGGCCCCAGGAATCAAACCTGCAACCTTCTCGCTGGGGGGCGAAAGTACCAATAATAGCTGTGATGTCAGAGTAACCCCCACACTCCTCCCAGCAGATCCACCTTCTGGGCTCCTGTGAGCGTGTGGTGGTGCAGTGCAGCTGCCTTCTAGCAAGACCACCCCTGACTGACACAGTCAGGGCACGGCGGTCCGGACTGACACAGCGTCTGCGTGGTCAGCAGCGCAATACATAATTCATGTCTGGCAGTTTGGCTCAGTTCCGCAGCCGCCCTCAAGGTGGAGCAGGAGCTCCCTCGGGATGGAATCAGCTGAGGGTCAGCTGGTGTGAGGGTGGGGTTGGGGGGGGCAGTGTAGCACGAGCCTGACAGCTAGCCTGTTGATTTATTTAAGAATATGCACATTCACTCACTCAGTCACTCGTCTTGTGGAAACGCGATGACTCGTCACCTCCGATCAAAGCGACGCTGATCGCAGCGATGCGTCTCCAAGGAATGAACTCGGCGACACAGGCAGGCGAGGTTGGGACAGGAAGTCCTGCGGTGCTGCTGCAGGTCAGCAGGGGGAGGCGGGTAGGGTGGGGGCTCGACTCCAAGCACTCAGCAGCGTTTACTGTCTAGCACGCCTCCCGTGCCCTCCGAGGGCTCATCAGTGCAGATGAGAACGTCGATACGTCGGGGAAGGAGTAGATGAAGCATCTTGACTGAAAACCGTTTCACAATTTCAACTTTTTATTCCAGTAAAACTCAGGCAAACGAGCCAGAAAGGGACAAAGTCAGTCTGATAATGTGAGTCGGGCACTTTTCCCCACGCTCCTGTTTGCTGGTCTTGCAGGTGAACGGAGAATGAACGCAATGTTTTGACCGCTCTGTTACTCCTGGCTGGGAGTAACAGAGCGGTCCCCCTCCTCCCGGCCCCTCCCCCAACCACCACCACCACCACAACCGCCACCGTCTGAATAAAAAAAATCAAACCACTGGTCTTAATCAGAGGCTTTGGCGAATATTCAGAAGACGGTGGAGGAGATGAGTCACAACCTTCCTCTCTCTCCACCATCATCCATCATCTGACCAGCAGCAGGAGGAGCCAGTTAGTGGCTAACGAATGTGCATCTAGAGCAGGAGAGTACCGGTGCCGCCCGGAGGGGCTGGTATTGTTATGCTAATACTCCACCAGGGGAGGAGCGGCTGAGTTTAAAAGTTGCGACTTGATCTCCATTGATTCCCTCTGCCTCCTGCTCAATTAGAGAAGCCGCCGGTGTGACATGACAAACGACTGGCTGATCATCGGCCTCGCGGCGCTCGTAAATTCTCAGCCGGGCCGCCGACGGGCCGCTATCGCTCCCACGGCCAATCATCAGCGCCAGCAGGTAATACTGGAGGTTCTGGATCATCAGTCCGACAGCAGAGATTAGCGCTGAGGAGGCGGCGAGGGAGGACGTTTAGGATGAAGGAAAATGTTATTTCAGTAGACTTCTAATAATAATAATAATAATAATAATAATAATAATAATAATACTGAGAATGCAGGAAATGAGTTTGTCCCATCAAACAGCTTGATGCAGATGGAGCTGAACCAAAATAGCTCAGAGAACTTCTGGCTGGATCACTCCTGACTGCACTGACAGCCGCTGACCCACATAGGAGGTCAGGAATAGCAGCGGCCAGTTAGTTTGCCTCTGTGAAAAATCTTTTTAACTTTTAAATGACCCTGGTGTAAAAAAATATATATAATAATGACAATAAACAGAGAGAGAGAGTTGAGGTTGCGCTGTGACGTTGTTTTGCTCGACAATTGGAGCAAAACATTTGCGCAACCGTGCAGCAATAGTTTTGAAAAAGAGAAAAAATGAAGTTTTCAAGCAGTTTGTGACGGACGGCAGTGCAGATTGGATTTGGTTTAGAAAACTGGAAAGTCAAAGAAGAAGCCTCACGAGGCTTCAGTGTCGAGACGCCCAAAGGGGGAAGAAAATACGGAAAGAGAGGCAGAAACTACCGCTGCAGAGACGGCAGAGGAGTTAAATCACAGCCGCTGACTCATGATGCATCGCCGCCGGCGTTCAGTCCGACGAGAAGCTTGTTTTTCTCTTCCGATTGACAAACTTTTTAGGGGGAAAGTCTCTGCATGGAAGTTGCCGTCACGTCTGCACGTCTGCAAAATTTTTTTTTGGCCTTTTTTCGGTTTCAGACAAAAAAAAGAAAAGAAGATAAAAGACGGGGGGCTGAAATGGGATTGACGGGAATCATCTCGCCGTCCGTTTGTCCGGAGCGTCTGAGCAACAACAGCTTTTAGGCAAAAACAAAACAAAAGGTGAATAATTCAGGTGTGTAGACACTTTGTGCGGCGGCGCCGGTCACTCCTTCTTTCATCCTCTCACTCCATCGGCAGCGCCGACATGCAGGCGGAGGCGGATGCATTAGTGGCCACCGCCGGGATCGCAGCACCTCGGCGCAACACGAGCAGCGGAGTTCCTCAATAATTCATCGGCCCTCCACTCCTGCACACGGCCGCCGGTGTCATGTTAGCCGGAGCGCTGGCGGCCGCCCACGCCCTCCCATCAGCGCCGGCGGCGGCGGGTCGAGATTTGAACCTCCCGACAACTGTGTGTGGAAAAACGCAAAAGCTTGGTTTTCTTGGGTGGGTTTTATAAAAGAACAGCTCCTTGCAGGGGAGAAGATCTGATTTGGGCTGATTTCTTTCTTTAAATTCGTAGCGGTGTCAGTGCAACACAACAGGGGGCGATGAAGATGGCAGAAGGATCGAGTTCCGGCGGTGGAGGGAAAGTGCTGCTGTAACTTCAGACTGCAGACAAGGGAAAGGTCACAGGACGTCCTGTCTGCAGGTCGAGAAAATTCCCAGCCGAGCTTCCACTTTCAACACACACACACCCGCCGTTGCATCGCGTCGCTCTCTTTCTCTACAGTCACGCTCAACTCTATGTTGTTTTGTTTAATGTTTCTATGTTATTCATCCATCGTACAGCACTTGGTTCACCTGCGTGTGATTTGCGAAGGGGCTGTATAAATAAATAAAGCACATTTACATTTTACATTCGGTGGGAACCCCCAGTTGTCAAAATACACCTGCTACATAGAGCAGCTCCATGATGTGACGTGCAGGGGGAGAAACAACAAAGAAAATCAGCAGTGTGTTGACTGTGCTGGTAGGTGTCAGGGTCGACCACCACCAACACCATCATTACCACCACCACCACCACCACGCTACACATCATACATGAGATTGGCCGAGGCGAAGCATTTTGTTAGCATGTAGCCGCAGCAGTTGAGGAAGCTGGCACACTGAAGAGCAGCTGACGGAAGATCAAAGTCCCGCACGAGAACAAAATGACCTTCAATGGGTCATTAAACACGGCCGTTCAGCTGGTTTGAAGTTTAGAAGTGCAGCAGATCTTCTTCTAATGCCTCTATTGTCTGTTTTTTAGTGCAAACAAGTGTGATTAACGTCCTCTTTGAGGTTTTTGGACTGTCTTGTCAGTCTGGACTCCGTTTTTCCCTCTGTATGGATTCCGATGTTGTACTGAGACGAGGCGTCGTTCCTCTCCTGCCGCTTTTTCTTTTTACCATTTTTACCTTGAAAGTGGAAGCCACAGGGGGGAGGAAAGCGTGTGTCATCTGCTTCTTCCCAGAGCTCTGTTTACACAGGCAGACAACAGTCGGCTCCTTGTGCCACTCGGCAGGTTGTAAACACGAGGCAAAGCTTCTTTTTCACGCAGCAGCAGCAGCAGCAGCAGCAGCAGCGGCGATAAACACAGATTACCGCAGCGGCAGCCGCAAAACATCCTGGACATCTGCTGGCGGGGAAAATACGAGCTCACCAAACGCAGAGGGAACCGATCATAAAGAAAAGAAGAAGACGGAGATGATAATGGAGCGCATGACGAGCAAGTACAACTCTGAAGACGTCCACACTGTGAAAAATTCACTAACAAGTTGGTGGAGACAAAAACTGAATGGTTTAAAGTTCTGTCCTTTAATTCCTCTGCTTGTTCCACTTTTCTTAAAGTTTGAGAATGAAGCCTTTGTGATGTCACAAAGGGCCCTAAATCCTCTCCCAGGTGAGTGACAACACTTTCAGACAGAGGTCGGCTCCGCCCTTCCAGGCACCTCGTTTCTGTCTTCTACCATTCTACCAATCACGTGGAAGGCCCAGCGTCAGTCTTAGCAGAAAGTTTAAAAAGACCCAGCAGGTTTTTGTTTTTTTTCCGAGGAGGCTGTAAACAGAGGGCTAAGTTTTTATCCCCATATTTAATCATACTAAAGTGCTTCATTGGAGTCTGGAATGAAAAATAAAGATGTGGAAAATTTGATCCACACGCATGCACACACACACACACACATACACCGTAGAGAATGTATGGATACCAGATATGCGGCTCCTTGCCGTCGTTGGTAACCTGACACAGGAAACAAGTTCTGCTGTGAATGAGAAGAGCAGCAGCTGCCATCTGTGTCGTGTGTGTGTGTGTGAGTGTGTGTGAGAGAGAGAGTGAGTGCAAGCGCACGTATGTGTGTGATACTACAAAAATAAGATACGTGCTTTGGTGCGAGTGTGTGAGCGCTGGCATGAGGCAATTAGCAGCAGCGACTGCGAACAAAGAAACACACACACACACACACACACGCAGTCGGCAGGACTCTTTGTAGGTCAGTAAACACACAGGGAGAGCGGAGTGGCTCCGCTGGAGGCTGCTGCTCCTCCGTCTCCCTTCACCGCACCACCTCGTCTTTTTTATCACGTTTCCATCTGCTGCCGTACATTCACGACGAGGCGTCGGTCGAGGCGTCTCCACGTCTTCCCACCGCCGGGTACCAAAGATCGCGCGTAGGAAATCAGCTCGCCCACGTCTCCGCGAGACAGACTCCACGCAGCCGGCGAACCGCCAGCTGATGGTTTCGCTTAACGAGACGTAAACGAGGACTTGAAGGCAGCCTGAGGGCCGCAGGAACTTCCAGAGAGGTCGACGTGCTTCCCCGAGTTGGATGCTGAGGGAGCTGCGATTCCGGAGGAAGACGGACGTCTTTCCAGCTTTAAGTGGAGGGTTTGTTTAGGCGCACGCAGAGAGGTTCCACCTACACGCATGCCAAGGGTGGTGGAGTTCCAGTGGAGTGGAGAACCAAACACCTTCTCATCACTTCTCAGCACGACTGGCAACCAGAGAGTTCAGTTCTACAACTGTGGCGAGAGAGAGAGGAAGACGGCAGGAATCTTCTCCTGCACTCACTGTGTGTGTGTGTGTGTGTGTGTGTGTGTGTGTGTGTGTGTGTTTGCCAGCATCCCAACAACCACACACCATTTTGTCGCTGTACTGAGACCCATTCAGGGCACGATTCTACAAACACACAAATACACACACGCACGCACACACACACACACACACACACACACCTCCAATCTCTTGGATCGGTACAACAACACGCTGTGCAGCAGGTGTGCTGGCGTCACTCTGACATGTTTGTAACTGTGCAAAAACTGTGTGTGGAAAGAATCGACCTTGTCGTACTATTGCAGAGTGAACAAACAGGCTACCTGTCGCATCACACGGCAACAACAACGACAACAACGACAACAGTGGCCGTCTGTGTCCTTCAAGCAAAGAAAACCAGGCGAACTTACTTAGTTCCCTTCACCCATCTCCATCCCATCGTGTGACAAATGAGGCTCAAATGATCTGAACAGCTTCATCGCCGATAAGCCGGATTGATTATCATCAGATAAAATGCGATTATTTAGGAAAGTCTCCCCGAAATGTCCCACAAACAAACCCCAGAACACATCCAGAGCCTGTGGTCGTACTTGGGCTCCTCTGTGAGGAGGTGAGGCTCCGGTTCTTCTCACCTTGTGTTTGATTAGGTTTATTCTGAGCCAACATTTCGCTTTTTAGCACCACATTGTTCTATACGTTTGCGCAGACGTCGTTCAAAGACTCCAGGAAGCCTGACAGTGACTTGCAAGAGCAGAAAAGTCCCATTTTTTGTTTTAAAACTTTAGAGAAGTCAACAGCAAACTGACAGACGAAAAAAGAGGAGCCACACGGCGAAGTCAAGCGGCTAATCTCACTAAAAATACTTCCAGAGAAAAAAGAAAAACGCTGCTTCTTTGTCAACTTGAGACTGTAGAGTGCAGCTGGGCTTCACAAAATTTCAAGGCAATTTTACACAAAGCTTTCAAAAGTGATTTCATGAGAATAAACGAGGCTACATCAAGTGCAGTGACGCTACAGGATGACGCCACCTGGCTACAGGGATCAGAATTAGAATCAGCAAAACGACGCAAGTGTCTAAATCAGGGGAGGACAAACTCTTTGACTGTTGGGGCCACAATGGGTTCTAAAATGTGACAGAGGGGCAGCGGAGCAGCAGCAGATGGATGGAGTGTTTTGGTGAGCCACCTCATTGGAGGGAAAAATAGATCATGGGCTATGTAGAAAACATGTTGCATTAAAAATAAACAAAGGTGTTGCAACAAAATATCTGTCTTTCAAGCCCCACGGTATTTCGTTCATTGTTGAAATGACTCTTAAAACATTGTGCTTTTGCTACCATGAGAACATGCACCACATTCTGTCGATGCCAGTCCACAAACTCACTGTTATCACTCAGCGTCTCGCTGTCTGTGTCACGTAAACACACAGGTTTTTTTTGGATGGGCGCCGCTCTAACATCCGGAGACGTGCACAGGCGGGAACGTTGGCGTGAAAACAATCTACTTTTGTGCAGAAAACATGCAGCGCTTTGCTTCTTTACGAAAAGAAGAAGAAGGAAAAAAGAATCCAGTGTGTTTTGGCTCTTGGCTCCAGACTCTGCACCGCCGTTTCCTGCACCGCTGCAGAAATGAAGCAGTTTTGCCCTCAGGGGTCAATAAAGTGATCTGATCTGATACCATCCTCCTGTCTCCTCTTGTCTTATCTCGCCAGGTCACATTTACACCAGGGAAGGAAAGCAGAGCTTCCGATGCTCTCGAGAAACAAAAACAAAGCTGTTTTTTGTTTAGCAACATGGCAGCAGATTGATTTCCTTTTCTTTCTTTTTTTAGCTCAGATTTAACTCTTTTAACTCTCCATCTTTTTTTTTTTGGGATCGACACTCTTTATTCTCTAACCTCTAACCTTTATTTTGGACAACAGCAAGGCTTCATGATATGAACGCAGAGAAGACAGAATATTTAGCCCTGTGTTTGAAGCCTCCTGCCAAATAAATGGTTGTTTGTGGTTAAGTGGTCAGCCAACAGCTGCTCGTTACTGAGCAGGAAGCGTTGTCGATGCCCTTTGTGACATCACAAAACAGCCAACTTCAACAGCTTCTCCGGTTTACCAGGAGCGAGTAGTAGAATTGGACTTCTCACATTTATGAGATGTTCACTAACTCACAAGATACACATAATATAGCATTTAATGATGAAGCTTTGTCCTATATTACACCTTTAACCCTGTTCTATGATTGATTTTTTTTTTTAAAAATAACTTCACCCTTAGTGACGCATGAAATCTCTTTGTCTGCTGTCAATCTTTTTGTCCTCAACAATAATTCATTGCTTAGACTTCTTCCTTTCTTCTTGTTCCTTTCCTCTCCAGTGTTATTTTCAGTTCGGGTCGAGTGTCTCGAGCGTCGGCACTCACTTCTCTCGGCTTTGTGCTTTCTTTGACCTGCGTGACATCCAGGAGTCAATAGAACAAGTTATACTGCCTCCACCTCTCGATAGCAAACTTCACTGCTCCTGAGTTCTGTTGATTACAACCAGAAAAATTCAAGAAGCCTGAAACTAAAATTCTGACCTTCAGAATATTTTTAATTTAAAAAAATTCTTTGCATGCTGCCAAAAAGAAATATGAATCAATGACTCAGTAACGTATCTTAATATTCACCTACGTCTTTTTACAGTTAACACACCGTCACACGATGCAGGCTGTCAGAACCAGGACGTAAAAGATTTACGACGGATGTATCGACACTGAAGGCCGACTGACGGAAGGTGAAAGCAGTGCAAAGCCGGACGACAGACTTTGTGTCTCTTGGAGTTTCAGGAAGTGCGAAGAACGTCAAGACACAGGATCCAAGAAGCCGTCTACCGCACACCTTTCTCCCCTCCACCTCCCTCCTCCCCTCCTCCTTCTTCTCCTACCCCTACTCCTCCTTCTTCCCCCCAGTGAGCACAGCGCCGGGGTAATTATTTGGCAGAAGACATCGTGAAACAGATCTGACAGCAGCAATTATGAGCGGGACAAGGCGTGACTGCCGCCCAGCTCCAGCAATTTCTGCCGCCGCTACAAGCCGCTGTGCCGCTATGGATTTGTGGGGCCGACTGGGAGAGAAGAATCAGACTGTGGGGAGAGAGCCACAGTCCTCATCGATTGGTCCGGATCCCAAAGTGGGGAGGTGCCACTAAATAGGAACCCTCAGATGGGGTTTAGGAGGGAAGAGGAGGTTTAGAGGCCAAGAAATGGACTGAGAAGTCTTTGGTTTGGGTAAAAGTGCAAATCTGATCCAAGAATTAACATCAACCTTCAACCTGATTCAAACAGATGCAACGACAAGAAGAAGCAAGTGACAAACAGGTTAAGGTGTTGTTCCCTCCCACACAATCAATCGTGCCTCAAATAGGAAGTGAGCAAAGTCAAAAGTAAAATCTCAAGAACCAGTTTATTGCGGCTCTTTATTTTAAGACGTCTTTTAAAAAGTCAACCCCTATTTTGCTCATTATTTAAGACGTCAAGATGGAGGAGTCGTCACCAGCCCACCGTCCTCTGCACTTTGGCACTTTGCTCGTCTATGGCGCCCAGGCAGTGGAGCAAAGCAGCGGAGCCGGAGCGAGCGATACAGTTTGGGTCGCTGCCGAGAGGAGTTCCCGCTCATCAGTGTGGAGAGATGAGAAGAAAAAGAGGATAAACAGGAAGGAGAGAAAAATTTCCCATCAGCGCCGCTGAGGACTTGACCTACATGCACGCGAGAAACGTCGGCGAGCGCGTCGAGTTAAACCCTTTGGTGTGTTTCTGAGCATACATCTTATATCGTACACCAGGGTCACCAACATGATTGACACGCCCACTTCCCAACAGCCTTTACATCAGCTCGGATCAATACCGCCCGGAGAGCAATTTGCAGCCGTCACCTGTCAACGCGGCGCAACACGTAGCCCGCTGGGGCGAATCAGCCGGCGGCGGAGGCTTCAGCACGTCGCTCTGAGGTGCTCGTCGAGAAAGAGCAGCGGCTCGGAGGTTCCGCCGGAGGTTCTGCTGGACCCCGAGAGGTTCCGCCAACAACCCCCGACAGAGCGTCTTCAGGGGCGGCGGAGGTATTCAGCCGAGATGATCAAACTATTTTCCCACGCATCCCCCGACGGCCAGTAAATTCTCTGCCTCATTTATTCATTCAGTCATTGATTTTGCAACTCATTCAGTGATTTTGTGACACAGGTACTGGTTTCCAGCAGGGGCTGCTCAACAAAGTGAAGCCTGACAGGAATATTTTCCATTGCTTCACCACATTCTGCTTGTAGAACATGGGCTTTGAACTGACAAATCAATGGAATTATTTCATATATCCACCTGGTCTCCAAAAAAAAAAAAAAAAAACCTGGAGAATGTTAAGTAATGAGAGGTCTGTTTAAATAAAAATGTCATTTGAAAAAGACGGCAATTAAACAGCATCCCCCAATTTTCCTCAAATGTTCCCACTGAACTGCACAACTTCGGCCGCCTGCCCGGCACCCTCAAACAAGAAAACACACCCACTCCGTGTGTTCACACACTCCGACATCAAATCAGAGGCGGACCGATTCAGTAAAAAAATTGAAATAAAGTGGACCAGCTACATAGTTTTGCTGTTGATAATTAAAGGGGAAACTTTGCTGCAATTCTTCCTCTTCATCAACAGATCCAAGTCCAACTTGTTGCCTCTGTCAGCAGTTACAACTCAGCTCCTGACTTTCCTCTTTGAGGCCACGGCAACGTGAGGCGGCACGTTTGAGCCAAACTGTGCAACTCCTGAGCAACAAAGGGAATCAGAAATCAGAGCAGCGCCAGCAGCTCCTCTCTGTCTGCTGGAGCCTCTTCAAGGACCTTCAACTCCACCTGCGGACGTCAATGAATTCTGCACGGTTAAGAGCCAAGTCCAGAATCACTGCTGAGCTGAGCTGAGCTGAGCTGCGCTCAGCAAAGTGATGCCAGGATGTGCAGCTCATTTTCAGAGCGCAGATATTTTCCAGCATTAATGCGTTCATGCAGAGTTGCTGTCAAGCAGCGCGGCGCATTTCAGTCGAGACACGTCACTGGCTGTTTGGATCTCGTTACAGAGGTGTTGAAGTTGCACCTGAAAAGCTTTGGGGAAAACGGTGCCTTTTGAGAACTCTGCTGCGTTTCGATTTAAACCTTTATCCTGCAGCAAAGCTACAAAGAGCTCCGTCCCATCAAAGCCACTTCAGACAGCTAACCTTTGTGTCGGCTGTAGTTAAAATGCTTGTCTGCAGCTCCAACTTTCCCCAAAAAAACAAAACAAACAAAAAAAAAAAACAGCCGATGTGTCAGGCTGAGTTACAAGGGTCTGGGCCTCGTGTAAAGCCTCCAAATTGGCCTCAGTACGACAACATCACAAAGGTCAATGTGCCAAACATTTTTCCCCAAATGTACTTTTATGTTTTCCCTCTTGACAACAACAAATGTGTTGATATCTCTTGTCTGTGGAAAGCTGACAGGATCACTGATGAGCTTTTTTACAAGCTGTTTGATCAATCAGGGTTTATTTACTTTAACATTTTAAGGTAACTGCAGCTTTACAAAGAAAATTAGATTTTTTTTTTGCTGCAATTTGCATGAAGTATAGATT
Source organism: Thamnaconus septentrionalis (assembly GCA_009823395.1). NCBI lineage: Eukaryota > Metazoa > Chordata > Actinopteri > Tetraodontiformes > Monacanthidae > Thamnaconus > Thamnaconus septentrionalis. The sequence continues at coordinate 4,355,288 of CM020507.1, read as the reverse complement.
TTAATTGTGACCAAATCAAAAGGATTCTATACTCACCACTATAGGAAGCTAATTGTAATAAAATGTAAGAGTATTTTAACACCATTGAGACTGGCAATAAAAAAAAACAAGAACGTGCATGAAACATGGGAAAAAAATCAAGGTATTCGTTCCGCATCTCACAGTCAAGTTCTTCTGCCTACACGAAAAAAACGGGCATTACTAAAAAAGCACAAGAGAGGCTCGAATTTAAGTGGATATCCATCGGACAGAAAGGCAATAGCACACAGAGGATTTGCTGTAGCGCTCACTTTACATCCAGTCAATAGTAGAGAAGAGTGAAGTCACAGTCGACGCCATTGTTTCCCGACAACAAGTGACAGGCTATACCCCTGAGACCCTGGACACCAGCAGAAAACTCTTGGCTGAAGTGGGTGAGAGGTGGTGGTGGTGGTGGGGTTGGGGGCTGAGAGAAAAAAAATGCGGCACTTTTCTTTTTGAACTTGGAGACAGGGACAAATTGGAGGCAGCGAAGGAAGACATCCAGGCAGACAGGGCGGCGAGCTCCCACCTCCCAGCCGCTGGTTTCTAGGGGTGACGTGTGCTCACAGGCAGGAAAAGGAAAAGCGGCACTTCTTTCATTCTCTTGCACACAGTGTCACCATGTCATCCTGCTCTTCCAGCCGCCTCCTCCTGCTGTTCCAACTCCCGAGGTCGTCGCACTCGCGACGCGGCAGCTCGCTGGCAGGTGGCGCTGGCAGCGCGACAAAACAAAGCGGTGCCCTGCGCTTTGCCCTGGACGCCGCCCTTCACGCCCTGTCCTCTGCTCTCACTACTGCCCCCATGGGGCGGAGAAGTCACAGCTGACTTTCAACAGCTGGCTCACCTTGCAGACATTTAACGTTAACTCCAATCAGCTGTGCTCCTCAGTAGAAAGGCGGGAACTGCTAGTAAGCTCAGTTTCTTCTCTCCTAGTTTCTCCTGGAATGTGTTTCATTTCACAGTGAGTTGACTTGAGCTTGTTGACTTTGAATATTATAGTTTTGGTGTTTGTAGATTATTGGAGTTATTGTCATATGTTGGGTACCTTTGGCCATTAACTTTTTGAGTTGATTACCTTATTTGACCTTATTTCAATTTATCCTGACAATGATATTTTCTCTCTACTGACTCTATACAACCATGCTTTGGGAGAATAACAGTGATGAGAATTCAAAGCATTCTGCTTCTCTGGACCTTCCTCCCTTAACTTGGAGTTTTGTGTTGGTCAATTTCTCACACAGCTATTCTTATATGCGTCAAGTCATGTGGTCATGTGACCAAGCCAGGAAGGAGAAGAACCTGCAGGAGGTGATGCCACCTTCTACTGCAGGTGGTAATAGATGTGCTGATTTTCCAGAAGTTCGATGGGCTGAATGTGGCCCAGAGCTCCTTTTAAGACGGGAGCAGTAAAAGTCTCACTACTTGGAGGATGCAATGTGAGAGAACCAAACTTCTGCTGCGTCATGTTAGGAACAGCAGGAGCGGCTATCATATCATTGATGAGTGGCGTCCTCCTGCTTCACTCCTTAGCGAATGCAGTTTTTCCTGCATACTTATCATCCTTCACAGGACAAATTGGGCTCCATCCCTCCTATAATTAAACGCTGCGGCCAGATCCAAATATTCGGTTACAGGGTGAAAGTTAAAATAGCCGCCGCTCCTTCCACACGGCCGTTTTCAGCGCCGTGCCAGCGCAGGCCTGAAAGGCCAAACCGGCCAAACCAAAATTATCCGGGCTGGAGGCGGCAGGACGGCACAGTGCGATCGAGTCGTCGCACAGCTTCTGCTAAATATGGACGTGCACCTGCTGGGTGCCAGCGGAAGTGGCGGGCGCAGGAAGTGCTGCCGGACGCTCCTGCTGGACAAGATGCTGGTCGTTTAGCGCAGTTGGCTCTGCCCCCCCGGCACCACATGCTCGCACATGCAGTGTCTTCCTTAGGAGGCTGTAAACAACGGGCTAAGTGTGCTGTTTTCTTCAGAACAATAAAGTTTTTCTTCAACGACAGAACATTCCGGCACAGCTGCCACTCTCCACGTGAACAAAAGCTGTTCACCCAAGCGTTGCTCTGGAAAGAGGGAGAATAAACATGTGGCAATAGAGAAGTAGCAACGCTCTCGGCCAAATAAGCGTCTGATCAGCCAGCAGGGAGCTTATTATTAATTAAAACATGATTTTTATTTGAGCGTTAACAGAACTCATGTAGGAACCTTTTAAAAAAAAAAAAAAAATCTTTCTCTCCTTTCGTTCTCACCAGTTGCCTCCTCATAAATTATTCACAAACTGTGCCGCTCGCACAGCGTTGTGTCGGAACGTGACAGAAACCGAGGCGCTAACCGTCCTTCAGCACTGGCGGCGGATGAGAAGACAGTCGGGCTGTGAGTTTGTCCTCACACCCTCCCTGCTGGCGGTGGAGCAGCATTAATTTTAGACAGTGGTAAATAGGTGGCGGGATTATAAAACATGTAAAAAGCTGCAAAGGCGACATCTGGAAAGCTTTAAAACCAAAAAGTGGGCACGACAACACGGAGAGATCAGCCACAACTCTGTCGGATTGTTTCACAAAAGTGCAGAGGAGAGAAAATGAAAAAGCACCATCACACATTGGAGGCTCTCCAAGAGTTTTTCACTGTGTGTGTGTGTGTGTGTGTGCGCTGACACAAAGGGATCATGATGACAGTTTGACTACGGATCAATGATGCTAATTTAAAGGCTAAATGGTGTTGTTGGCTGACAAGGCCAGTGTTGTGTTGTTTTGTGTTGTGCAGAACTTGCAGTTACGGCCAGAGTCCCATAGCAGCAGTCAGTGATCACTGCTGTGAGCACTGTTGTGAACACTGTGGCTCTCTGTAGCCTCTCATTCACTTTTTTTCACCAGAAACATATCGGTCCGCCGGCTCTCTTCAGTGATACAGTGGCTCTTTTAAACTGTCACAATAAAAAAAATGCTTCCAACTCAAGGAGGCGGCTGGGTCTGAATTATTTTCAAAGAGGCGGAGAGAAAGTAATGCGTTTTTGATAATAAATTCGGCAGCTACGCATCTGATGCTCGAGACTCATCAGCAACCTTGGATTGAAGGAGAGTGAGCGGTCTGGTCGCTGCGCAGACCGGCACAGTAGCCTTGAGGAGGTGGCAGCGTATTTTATTCATTCACTCATTTATTTAGTTATTTTAATGAGACATTTTCTACTCAACTGGACTGACATGTTGGCGTCTGCGACAAACAAAATCCAAAATAAACCACAAAAGAGGTTTTGACTGATGTTTCAGGGCTGTCATATGTCTAATACACACACAAACACACACACACACATATGTATACATACATACATGTACATATATGTCCATATATGAATGTAATGCGTCGAGTTGCTGCCGTGTGATTGGCTGATTAGCTAACAAGCGATTGAATACTTTACCTAATAAAGTGGCCAGTGAGTGTGTTTACACATCAGATTCCAGAACTAAGGAACTGCTAAATTGAATAAATCAGCTCTTGTGTTTGAACCTCGGGGCTTTCACGCAACTTCCATAGATATCCCTGATATATTTACATTTTGTTTTGGCTCTCTCAAAGAACTCTGTCATGTTCAATTCTCACGACTTTTCCCTTGAAGAGTTGAACTGGGGACTCGCGAGGCCTTGGCTTTTCCTCCAATAAATAATAACATTATTAACTCCTGCAGACAGTCTCCTTGCGCAACGGTGTTCAAAAACGGCCCTTCATTATTCATCATTCTGACAATATTTAATGCAGTATCTGCAGAAAGCTGAGCTCCAAAGTGCCGACTGGGGCGTCTGTCAGCAGATCGGCGAGGGTTCAAAGCGGGAGGAGGTGGTTCAGGTCAAGGTGAGACGAGTCCTTCCTGCCAAGTGGCGAGTGGGCCAGCGGCCCGGCGGCATCGAGGAGCCACAGAAGGCCGAGAACGGCGCGATTCCTGCCGACGGCCGACTGACTGACGGATCGCCTGACGGACGCTGAGGCTGCCGGCGAGACATTTTTCACAGTCAGAGCAGCGCGAGTTATGTGAGGTATGTAAACACCTGGCAGGATGAGTCGGAGGAGCCGCTATGCTGCTGCTGCTGCTGCTGCTATACTGCAGGAGCCGAGGCCAAAACTTCCCCTTCAGCCCCTGAGAGAAAATCGATAGCAGACGATGGCAACAATAAAACATCCCGAGTCGCCGTCCAAACTGCTTCCTGCAAGTTCCTGCTTCCCTGAGAGCTACTGGAGAATCTCCCACGCTGAATTGACACTATTAAAAATGCAAAGTGAGCGAGTACAGAGTGAGTTCAGTCACAAAGCGCTTTTCTTTTTTGTCCCACACACTCGACTCATACTGGCGTCTGAAAGGTGCGCAGCTTCGCACCAGCCCTCGGATTTGTGTGAAACCTTTGAAAAGAGGAGATTGGTGATGGTTTTGCAGCTTAGCTTGTCGGAGGTGTTGGCTTCGTTCCGTGCAAATGTGATCCTGCAGCAATAACAGCAGCTTCATATTTGGAACACGCAGGAAAAAACTGCAACCAACAGCACTGAATGCATAAAAAAAAATTTGCCGGTTATGATTATGGCCTCTGACAAAGGGCAGTTGGTGAGGCTTCACTGCATTAGATTCTACATTTATCCACTCTAGCTGCATGCAGCCACCAGCATTTATAGACAAGAAATACACAGCTTATAATGAAGTCAGATATTGTGTCTTCTAGAGCGGTCTAGTGGTCCCAACCCCCGGCCCGCGGACCAGTACCGGTCCGTGGGTCATGTGGTACCGGGCCGCTAGACTTTAGCACGATCTGCTTCTCAAACATCTCCAGGTTGAACACGGAGGTGAGTAGATCCTCCAGACACATGGAACTCCCTGTCACTGGTCATGTGACCACCTCCTGCCAGTTGAAAAAAACAATCCCCCGACTGGGCGACAACTTTGTGCTTTTGGAGCCTCTCGCCAGCCGAGTGGGCTGGACCTGCTCTGATCCCGCCTCTGATCCCGCCTCTGATCCCAGCTGCCGGGTGTTTGTTTCACCAGGCACTTAGCGCCATATTCCTTCTCCCTGCCGACTCCTCCGCCCAAGCCGGACTCATCACCCCGTCCCTCTGTCAGAGCGCCGTCCCTCTGCACACCCTCATCATTTCCTCCTCACTAAACGCCGGTGGGCCCGCAGGTGAGCGAAGCGCCAGCTCTTGGAGGAGCCTCGGCTCTCGACCCTCAGCAGGCACCGCCCGCAATCAAGCTGACGCCACCAGGTTTGTCTGCCTTTCATGAAGAGGGGAAGACAAAAGAGGGAAAAAAAGAAGAAACTGAGCCAAAAGAAGGAGCTGCTGGGGTGAGGGAGGTATTCTTTCAACTCGGGCTGAGGAATAAATTGGGCTTTTAGATGAGCAGAACGGCCTTGAATTCTAAAGAGATGAAACGAGGGAAATATATCAAAGAGGCGATTGAAAATGTTTCTCATCCGCCGTGATGTGCTAAAGTTCAAGGGGGAAGTGGAAAAAGGTTCCCGGAGCTTTTTCTCAGGCCTCTGTTTAGGTTGCAAACTAAGCTTCTACAACATTTTCACCGTCCATTTCTGGACTTTCAAATCTGTTTTTTCCTTTGCTTGCGTGTTTGTGTTTCTGCGGCGACACGTCAGGGCTGCACTTCCTGAATGGTTTATGTTGCGGCGCTCTGCTCTCTTCTTCCGAGCGCTCACCTCAGGGCTTCTGTGATAAGGTCTTATTGGTTTTATTACGTGATTTATATCACACGGCCGGGTCAACAGCAACCAGGCCACATGGGGGAAAAAAACTAACTGCGGATATGTGAAGACCAAAGATTTCTAAGAACAAAATGAAGGAAAGAAGAAAAAAAAACACAGAGCGCTTTGTGACATTTCACCTGTTCAACAACACAAATGTCAAAGTGATCTGACTACAAAAAGTCATCAAGATCTTATTTCACCAGTGTAAAAGGCACATTTTCCTAAAAAAAAACATTATTACAAACCCCGCTATTCTACAACCTCTGAATATCAACCCTAACTGCCACACCCACCTCCTCACTCCCCTGCCTGCTCTTCCCGAGCCACAGCAGCAGCAGCAGCAGCAGCAGCAGCAGCAGCAGCAGCGGCAGCAGCAGCAGCTGCAGCGGCAGCGGCGGCTGCTGCTGAATCCAAGCTGAGCCTGACATCAAACGCTCGGCTCGTCTCTGTTTCCTCTTTGAATTTCAGCTACACTCACATCCTGCGATCTTGCAAGGCGACTGTTTGAGCGGCTACAGGGTGGTTCCCGACCACCGCCCTCCTCCCGATGGCCGTCAGGCAGACAGCGACTCGGTGAGGGAGCCTCTTCATTACAGATCTGTAATGTTTTTGACGTGTTGTTAAACAAAGTAGCAGCAGAATGACTTGAGTTCCCAGTGAGAGACGTCGTACCGCCGCTCCCCTGCCATCAAACCGTCGCCTCGCCTCTGTTTGACAGCCACGGAAGCTCCTCTGCCCGTGATTTCACCTTAGGAACTCGTCATGTGTCTTCAACTTGTATATTTGTGTCATCATGCGATATGTAAATGAAAAGAAAAATTATATCTGTCTGATTATTTTAAAACAAAAAATGTCAGCTCCAAATGGCCCAAATTGACAAAAACGCTCATGCAAACATTTTTTTTGTCTTTCCAATCAGTACATTTTCTTTGCTATTGCCCTCTCAGATTTCCACCTGTTGTCCCAAACGTTCCCCACATGGCATTTCTTGTATTTTCCTGCTTGTGACAGCCGAGGTGGCAGCGACGGCGACCTCTCTGCAGGGAGGAAGGAGCCAGACAGGAGGGGCAAAAAACGGGGTGAGAGGCAGCCGAGCGCATCGGCACAAATCATCGTCACGCTGGAGGCCACCTGACAGGTAACTACAGCACATTTCTCAGGCCTCGGGGTCTGCTGAGGGGCACTGGAGGAGACGTAGCTGCGTTACTGTGACAGACAGGAAAAGGTTACGGTTCAAATGTCACCAGGCGGGAAAAAAAAATTGCTGCAAAATCTTCTATTTTACTTTTGCTCTCAAGCCTTTAGGAGCAACAATTTCCCCTCCAGCTTTCAACTCATTTGGCGCTGGGCGGTGTGATTACTTTGTGGGGTGTTTTTTTTCACAGTTTGGTTAAAGATACCTTAGAGGACAAGGAAACAAAACATAATGACAATTATATTTTTTCCAGAGAGTAAAAATATGGAGTTTGGCAAACAGGTGGAACATTTTTAAACTCTTCTGAATTTATCTCGCACATTCATTGGGAAAGGAGCCCATAGATGCTTCTTGTAAAAGAGAGTTGAAACTTATCAGATTGTTTTATTTTTTTCATTACAGCCAGTTAAGGTTTGAGGCCACAACCTGTTTAGGGCTCCTGACAAGCTGTCCAGCGCTGCAGTGTTTGACAAAAAATCTTGTCAAGGTCGGTCACGGCTAAACTGAAAAACATATTTTCCACAACAAAAAAAGCCTTCAAAGTATTGTTGCATCTTTTTTATGCTCCTTGTTCGCATGGAAATGCCATCGAGTTTTGCTCGAACTGCCGTTGCTGTAACATCCACGCTAGCCGCTAGCAGCATTAGCAAGGCTTCCATTCACTTCCTGTGTTTCCTCTCGGTCTTCTTCTGGTGCTTTTCCAGGTCTCCTTGCAGCATTTCCCTCCTGGTTTTCAATTAAATTGAGGTGTAACTCATTGCATTGATAAAAAAAAAAAAAAAAAAAAAATAGGTGCTGCTTCTTTAGGTTTAGTTAAAAATAGCAGCAGTTACTGAGAGGCCGGCGATCTGGAAGTTACCGTCTTCATTTTTAGTCAAGGACTCGCTTTAATTTAATGACGTCTTTGCACATGCGAACGAGTGTTTATGCGATGTGAGCGTGGCAAATACATCCGCAGCAGAAAACCTTGAGCGTTGGTTGAAAGCACAGGAGGGAGCCGGCGTGCAGACCCTGAGTTAGGAAGCCAAGGGGCGTGAAATTCTCAAACATCTCCTGAGACCTGCAGCAGACCGGTGCCAAACACTGACTCTGCCTTTCCTCGTCCACAGCGGTGCACGTGACACCATCCCCAGAGGGCGGCTGGCTGGAAAAAAAAAAAGAAACTGGAAAAAAACTCCCGTGGCGCCAGATGGCCGGTGGGCTTCTGCTGGATGTGGGCGCCTGCAACTGACTTTATGTGTCGCCATTAAAGTACAGCAGAGGTCGTTCTGCAGTTCACAAACCTCCCTGTGGGAGCACTGGGAGCTCTGGTGAGGGGAGCCAAGCTTCTTTTCCTCTTCCACATCTCGCACACATCAGTGAAGGGAGGAAGACGTTCAGCCGTCGCTCAGTGAAAGCAGCAGTTTTTTGAGCTTCAGGTTTTTTTTAGGCTCTTAGGTGGAATTTATTAATGTTGAGGAGACGCCCACCTGCTGTGCGCAAGGTAACAAGTCAAAACAGGCTCTCAGCAGAATGAAAGGACTCAAATAGTTCAGATTCAGGTGAAAGTCAACCAAACCAGCCTGCAGTGAGTCGCAATAAAATGTTGGACGACACAACACAGACATTTCTCCCAGCCTGAAGGCCTGATCATCTCACATGATTAAGAAGCCAAAGAAAACCGGAAACAAATCCTAAAAAAAAATATTTAGCCCTCTGTTTAGAACCGTCTTTGTGACATCACCAAAGGCCATTTTCCAGAACGGCAAGTTCTAGCCCTTGCTCTGCTTTAGAGAGAGCTGGTGAAGCAGGTGAGCTCGCTCGGTCTCCTGCGACTCTCTTACCTTTTGCATGTGCCGACTTAAAGCCGGAGCGGCAGCCGTCACCTGGGACTCTGTGAACCTGTGGCAGCTGTCACCTGGGACTCTGTGAACCTGTGGCAGCCGTCACCTGGGACCCAGTGAACCTGTGGCAGCCGCCACCTGGGACCCAGTGAACCTGTGGCAGCTGCCACCTGAGGAGGGCTGATTAGGTTTTCCAGCTGGTTAGGTTTTAAACAGGGTTGTTTTTCCGAGATAACAGAGAACATTGTTGCCTCTATCAAAGCACAGGCAAAGGGTATTTTTGATGAAAACTATTAATTTTCTATCTCAGCAAACATGGTGATTGTAATTGCTGAGATAGATGGCGGCAATTACAATTAACAACAAGTTGTTTATCTAATAGTTTTTTTTCTCATTTGGAAAGTTTTTTTTCTTTTTTTGTTTTAATTCCCCAACAGGAACAAAGTTCTAGTTTGAAAACTCAAACTTTGGTGGGAGATTCGAGACCTCCAGGCACCTTAGCCACCACCACCACCATGCTGTATGCACAGGGGGGACATTAGCACCGGGTGGCTGCTGCTGCTGCTGGTGGGCCAGGTGTCGAGGGTGTCAACAACAAAGTGCATTCTTTCTCTCGATCAGCGGCAGTTCAAAGCCTCCTCGCCGAGCCGCAGCCTCGGATCAGGATCAGCCACCCCTGAATTTCATTACACAGCAGTCTGTTTGAGCACGCCGAGGGTGTGTGTGTGCGGCTTCTGTTGTGGGTTGATGTCGACACTCGAGGAGCAGCAGGTCTGCTCACCTCTGAGGGAGACAGCGAATCACTGCAAAGCCCAAAAATAAAGAAGGGGGGGAACAAACGAGGTTGGAGCGCGTCGTGTTTTGGAGGCTGTCTGGTGGCCGGGAGGACAGCCAGCGCACAAAGGCTTCATTCATGTCCTCCCTCGACGGCGGCCAAGGATTTTTTTTGTCCTTGCTTCCGAGCTCATCCATGAACCCCGCCTTTTGTCCTCCTTGCTTCGGGTTCCGCCGTCTCTTGATGTTGCCAAGCATTGAGACGGCGGAGAGGCCGAAGCCTCCATCAGAGCCCAGAGCTGCTGCGAGCTGGATGTCTGTCATCGCCAGGGAGAGTAAATGTTGATGACACACACACACACACACACACACACACACACACACACACTGGAGGGGCAGAGCTGTTTAGTTAATAGAGGGGAAGTCGGCCAAGCATCTTTAAATTCTGGGGCAGAGATCACAAACGACCAGAGCGAGAGTCTAAAAAAAGAACTTTGAGTTTCCTTCATCTGGAAATGTAACATTTAATTTATATTTGTGAGTATTCGATGGGAGACTCAGGAGGAGCAATGGGAAATGGGAAAAGAAACAGAAGAGAAGGTGGCAGGAAACGAGAGGGAGAGAGAAACAAAAAGGAAAAGGATGACAACAAGGCAATTAAAGAAAATGAAAAATGAGAAGAAATGAAATGAAATGAAATGAAAGATTCCAAATGACTCTGGTTTACTTGCTGCCAACTTGAGGATACATGGAGTGAAACTCTGTGTCACAACGAGGCCTTTAGAGAGGGAGAGAGAGAGAGAGAGAGAGAGAGAGAGAGAGAGAGAGAGAGAGAGAGAGAGAGAGAGAGAGAGAGAGGGGGTGAGCTGCACCTCGGCTTTGCACGAATCCTTGAAACGGGCACAAACTGCAAATTTTCATCCGGTGACTTTCACCGTCAGTGCCGCTCATGGCTGGCCATCCCCCGCTCCCGGGCCTCCCCCCCCCACCCTCCCCCTCCCACCCGCTCTGCTCCTGCCTCCCTCTGATGGAGTTCCGTTGTTTCTGCCAGGCGTCGTCTGTGAAGGTCGCCATTGACTCCTTCAAACATCTCCGACAGTTGTGGCAGCGAGAGCCAAAAGAAAAGGGCCTCCAGAGACGCAGCCACAATGATGAGAAGACAAAAGAAACTAAAGAAGCCCGGCGGTAGCAGGAAGTGCGGCAAACTGAAACTTGCTCCTCTGTTGCTTTTCCCTCTATTTTTGTCTCTCCTCCTTTTTTAACTCCACTGCTCCTCTTCTTCCTTCCTTTAGTGCTTCTCTCATTTTCTCCTCTTCTTTTTCCCACCACTTCTTTCCTTTCTACCCATCCTAGCATCCCTTTCCCTCTTGTCATCTCGACTGTCTTCTTTTTTTCTCTTTCTTTTCAGGAAATCCTTCCTTTCTGTCGTTTCCGACACTGACGAGCTGCCCTGGCGGCTTCATCAATCCACACACTCGTCTGCCGCCGTCGGCGTCGTCGCAGAGCGCGGCGAGACTCGCGTCACCACGTCAAAGCCACAACTTTCCATCGCCGGTAGACGAGAAGAACCGTAAAAGACGGCGTCTCTCAGGTGGAAAGAGAGTCGATTCCCCCAGCGAGTCGTTCACTCGTCTGCGGCTCCAGATGAATCAGACCAGGAGGAGCAGACGAGCCGTCGACTCCTGTTGGTCCTGAGGCCTGACAGGAAGCTCAGCGTCTCCTCATGTCTTCTGTCCCTGCAGGGCCTCCATAGAGCGGACCTGGGGCTGGGAGGGGGTCTCCATCTTTCTCTTCATTTCCTTCACCCATCACTCCTTTCTCTCTCTTTTTCCCTCCTTCATTCTCTGGCCCTCACTCTATTAGCCCCTATTATTTATCATTTGCTCCAGTGGAGCAGACCTGCTTGACAAATTAGGCACACACAAAAAAAAATAAAAAATACTCAGACGGTTAAAAAAAAGAACTTCCAGCATATCTAGCCCTGTGTTTGCAGCCTCCTGCTAAAACCAGTGCTCTGTTGGACCTTCTGCATGTTTGGAAGGAGGAAAGATGTCATCACATCACAGAGGGCAGATTTCAAGAACTGTGGATTCTCAGAAAAGTCAAACAAGCAGAAGAAAAATATAAGGACAGATTTTTCTCAGTTCTGACGGGGGATTTACTGACAGACCCTGATTACTGTTGGGTGCCTTCAATATTTGAATTTGGGCCTTCAGTATTCGAATATTTGACCTTTCATATTTGAATATGGGACCTTTAACGTTTGGATTGCTGAATGCTGCAGTGCCACTAACGTGAAGACAATACTCTCCTTTAAAGGGGGATCACTCTCCTTTTGTCTCAATGTCTTGTGTTCCGTGCTTTTTTTCCTCTGAGCACAAGTTGGCGCTCACGTGGTGGCAGAGGGAAGCGACGGAGGAGCGGCTCCAGGTGGAGCAAAGTGGAAGATGAAGAGCTCACAACACAAAAGGCCGACTGTGCGTTGCTCGTTTCTCCAGGAGTCTTGAGCCTGAGGCCGAGCCCTCGGGCACCGCGTCGCTCATCAATATCCCAGCGTCACCAGACGCCCCGCGTTGAACCGGAGGCTCCCTGGCAGTTTGGACGCCCAGTTACAAGACACAACGGGGCCACCTGGGGGTCACGGCTGACTCATCCGAGCTCGGTCCGTACTTTAGAAACTTCCTGCCCTCTGGTGCTTTTTGTTCCCGTCAGAGCCGAGGACCAGGATCGGGTGCAAAGTAATTAAAGAGCTGAGGGCGAAGAGAAAAAAATAAATAAATAAATAAAATCCCCTCCCACCCTCGGGTGTGAGTCATCTTAAAGAAGAGACCTCATTCTGGTCAAACGCAGGGAAACTAATTAATTTGCTTCTTCTTCAAGAGGGTCAATCGATGGCTCGCGGGAGCGGTCAGAAGACGCCACATGTTCTCCTTCTTTGTGCATCTTAAATTAAAGACGGAATCAAAGTCATATCGTGTTGCTTAAAAGGCAGGAGAAGAAGGGGAGGGGGCGCGAGACGAGTTGTCAGTTTTTCAGACTTCTCAGTTTGGAACGGATAGTGAATAATTCATCGCCTCCGCGCTGCATTTCCATATAAAGCGCCGCTGCAGAGACGAAGCTGCGGCTTTTTAAAATTCACTCGCTCAAAGCAGCGGATGGATTTCCATGTCTGGGATGACGTGACCGAGCAAAAATAAAGGAGCTTCCGACAGTGATAGCGAGTGTAAAAAAAATTTGGCAAACACCCGCCGACTGTCAGCGAACACGTACAGCGACGACGACGAGCAAACAGTCCAAAGGCCTGCAGGTGGAAACGGGTGACAGCAGGTGTTTTCACTGACATTTGCAGAAGTCTAATGGATAGATAACTGCAACTACCACTAACAAGTGGACCAGCAAAGGACCAGTATCGGTACCAGTATCAGCTTCACCACTGCCACCACAGAAGAAGAAGCTCTCCTGTAAAAAGAAGAACAGAAAAAATTGACTATTCTGATCCAATTTTACTCTTTTATATTTTCAAAAATGTCCAATTTCCATCCAATTTTTTCTTTCTAAAATATTTAGAGTTTCTGTAAATTCAGAGTTGTTTTGTTTTTTTTTCCCAAGTTTGGCAAACGCAGTTTTACACCCTGGTCTTGTTAGTTGACCTGACATCAGCCTCTACGGTCAAATGTTAGCACACAGATGTGGTCTGTGGAGCAGGTGCAACCTTTGTCTCCTGTATAAACAGCTGCCTTCTGTCATAAAAAAAAGAAAAAGAAAGAATGAGGAGACCTTTCCTTCCCGAGACAGGAAGTAAACACAGGTTGTGCACACTTGCATCCAATGACAGGATTAGAAAAACCAGCTGATGTGCGTTTCACAAAATTACAACCATATTATAAGCTGGCAGCTTTTAATTATGCAAATACAGGCACAAGCAGGATATGACCAAATAAAGGCTGACTGGATATCTGCATTCAAACTACGGTCACGTCTGAATCAGACCGCAAACTGGGAGATAAAACACTCCCCTCCTGCACGCTCTTCTGCAGGATTTACAATCCATTTATATGTAAAATAATACAAACAACAGGGTTTAGTCCTCTGTCATAAATCACTAGAGTCGTCATCGTAATAACAATAATAATGTTATTGATGCGCTGAAATCAATACCTGGTAGAGTACCACTGATTTCTCCTGGCAGCTCGGAGACGAGCGCCTGCTCTTCTCTATCAATAGCTGATCAATAATTTATTATGGCTGAATCAGGCTGTTAGCACATGCAGACGCTCAAAAACAAGCCTTTTATCATTGTGGCTTGAAAAGACGCCTCAAGAATTCATTTTACCGTATAGCCAACTTGGCTGTTCATCAGCACAAATACTCATTGGATTTGCTTCAATTACACAAAAGGGAACCATCTTTTTGGTTGCGTTATCTTAACAAATCAGCCTTCGGCTACGGGATTTATGACATATTAATTAGTCGACCAAAATTTGTTTCACCCTGTGCTTTTGAAACGCCCACAAATTTGCTCCAGCAGTCAGTGATCATGGAGGTTTGTTCAGGATTATCTCCACAAGCTGACTAATCCACATTTGGTTGACGGAAACTGGGCCGCTCACACGAGCGAAACCCTTCGACTGATGGACCCTCGGAGTTTCACCTGAATAAGCTCCGGAGGTCCCGCTGCCTCGCTGATTAACCCAAAGCACCGTCGCCGGGGCCCAATACTGGGTAAACTGTCACACCTCTCCCCTTAAGAGGCTTTGGTCCAAAGGGTTGGACGCCCTAATCTGACAGTTGAAGCCTTGCTGCTCTCTAACAAGGACTTCCAGACCAGTGAAAAGAAAACAACAAGTGGCCTCCCTTCTTCTTCCCGTCTCAGTCAACAAAACTGGGCTCGCTGCCCCACTTCCACCTGTTCCACTCAGCTGCTGCTCCTTTGTGTTGAGCCCAGCTGGGGCCTCCCTGCAGGTCACGAAGGGTTCGGGGGTGGCGAGAGCTTTGGGGTGGAGGGGCTACTTCCTCTCGCGCGAGAAAAGAAAGGAAAAAAAAAAAAAAGACGAGTGGATGTTCGACTGAGTCAGATCCTCCTGTTGAGACAAGCACCCGCCGCTAAATCCCACCCACTGTGAATTCCATCGATGAGATCAGCATTTAGTTTGGAGCTGCGGGCTGATTTGGGGATCAGTCTGCTTTGGTGAACGCCGGCTGCAGCCACTAAAGCGCTAATGAGGATCATTTTTTGTGGCGAAGGCAATGGAAGTAAAACAAGGCAGGGATCAATATTGAACAACTCCACCAGGACTCAGTCGGTGATGCAGAGAACTCAGGCGCTTTACAGCCTCCCTGGCCTTCAGCTCACTGCTCCTTCTTCCAGAGGAATGAGTGCCAGTGAGTTGCAGAATTGTGTGAGTGTCATTCAAGAAGCTGAAAACCCTTCAGTGTGTTTTCTCTTCAAAATGAAAAAAAACTAAGTAACAGATGGCAGCGATCGAGGTTGAGAGCCGCCTGAGACCCAGACCTGTAGCTGGACTGGGACCAATAGATGGCAATAATACCCACACAGTGATAGAATGACATCCAATTGCTCCAATCAATGTGTCTTAAAGAGGGACGAGTAAACAGCCTTGCAGGATTCCCTCCTGGTTTGCAACTTCCCACAAAGCTAAAATGGATCTGTTTGGAAAGAAGCGTCCCACTCCAATGCAGCTGTCAAAACGACCTAAACAACGAACCTCCACCAAGTCAACAGGAAGAGGAGGAGGAGGAGGTCGCCGCTGCCGCCTGCTCTTCATTGAAAACTGGTTTGTAAACGGCCTCTTATCAGCAGGATCAATCGCTCCCCGCCATCGATCTGAGAACTCTGCAGCAGAGACGTCTGGCCGCTCTACCTGCCGCTCTTTGATTAGCCCGGCTCCCACCGCAGAGCCACCGCCTCCTCCAAACAGGTGGTGGCGCTGCATTTTCCCAGCAGTCTTCCCCGGATCTCCTGGTGACCTACATGCCAGAGAGATGAATGGCCCCGGACGCTCTAATGACAGATTGCCACAAATCCCAACTCCCCATCCTCTTCATTTATTTCTGCTCCTCACCTTGTTGTTTTTTTCCCTTGGTTTTACAGCTGCTCCCCTACAAATTACAGCGGAGGCCACCTGAGCCGCGCGCAGGTCCAGATGTTGCGCCGCGGCATCCTGACGTGATGTCACTGCCGCCCTGCTGCACCTCTAATTGCAGCGTGGGGAGAAAAAGTGGCTGTTTGCCGAGGCGGCTTTAACGGCTCACAAAATATGTGCAGGCACAACGCGGCGGAGTTTGAGTGTTGAGCACAGATCAGTCAAGCACACAAAAAAGAAGAAACAAATTGTTGTGTGACGAGAGTCGGTCGATAGTTTCCTGGAGAAAGAGGAGAAAACAGTCATCCGTGGACGGTTTACTCCATGCTGAAAACAGTTTTTACACCACAACTTCAGTGAAACAGACAATAAACCAGGCACACACAAGGTGCATGTGCTGTGCAACAATAAAGAATAGTGCAATAACTGTAAAATGTCAATGTGGTGATAAAGAACGTGGTACAAGTGTTGTGTGGCATGTGTATTTTTCCACCATGGTTTTATGAGTTATCTTTTGTTAGTATTTATTACTTTTTAATTAGCTTACGCTATGCACTGAAGGAAGGCACTTGCAAATTTTGTCAACGGTATAATGACAATAAAGAAATCAAATAAATTCAATCCAACAGAGACAGTGAGGACGACGTGGAGATGCGGAAGGAACTAAAATCAAAAAGTCCTGGCCGACGCTGTGAGGCTCTTCATGCTTGAGGCTAATTGGCACCGAGTGTCTGCGCCTGCAGGGGGCGACGGCGGACACCGAGCTTAGCTCTTCTCATTCGCCTCCAGCAGAAAACTCTGAGAGCCAGACTGTAAACAGCGGGTCGGCTCGGGGGCAGCGGCCAGGCTATTTCCAGCGGCCGAGAGGGTCCAGGATAATTCCTGGCTATTATTGTCCCCTCGGCCCTGATCAGCGGCCACATTCACCCTGCCAGACCAGAATAGTCTGTGTTTCTGCCGACACCTCTGTGTCGGCCTCGCTGAGGCCAGCCGGCGGTTTTTTGTTTTTTTTGTTTTAAATGCATAAAAGTGCACCGTGTGCTCTGGTGTGCAGTGAAGTGAGGAAAGCAGCGCGAGCGCTCCTGCGCTCTGACATTTAAGGGGGGCGTGGCCGCCGACGTTTACAAGGCGCCTTTGAACAGAGGGAAACATTTTTACAGCGCCGCCGCCGAGGGATTCAACTGTAAAGTCGTCGTCATGGCACAACTTTGTTGTTTAGTCGTCACTGTGGAGCTCGTAGGAGTCCAGCAACCTCCCCCTGCCCCCCCCACCACCACCACGTGTGTGTCTATAGTGTGGCCACCTCATGCCCCCTCACCCGATGACTGCACTACAGCAACTAGCAACACGTTGTCACCGCCGCGGGGGAAAAAAAATCACAGCCGCTAATTTGTTCAGCAAGTCAGCAAGAAAAACGCACACTATCTCTGCGGTTGCCCAGAGGAACGCTGCCAGAGTCTGGGAAGCACTTTGGAGAAGTGGGAGAAGTTTTTGGAATAACTTTCTGACATCATTTTCATGCCTGATTATTTTTAATATGAGATGGTGACAGCAACCAAGGAGCAGTTGAAAATCATTATAGGGCTCTTTAAAACCGTGTTGCCATAAGCATTTTTATAATGTTTGTAGTTTCCAGGCCGTGGCAACAACGTTTTGAGTGACCAGGAAAACAAAATTGGGATTTGTAATGCGAAGAAATATTTATCTCCGACAAAATATAATTTTAAGTCTTTAAAATAAGATAAAGTTGACTAAAACAAGTGCTCTACTTTGTTTGGAACAGCACCAGCACCACTTGCAGCCATTGTTGTTCTGTTGTTGGAAAACCTGCAGGTCATTTTCCAGCACGATAATATTTTCTCCTTGTAAAACAAAAAAAAAGCCCATTAATTGGGCCTTTAACGGCATGAGGCGTCTTTCTGCGCTGCAACTTTATTAAAAGTGCAAAAGTGCCGACTTATGGAAATATTAATCCCTTTATTAAATCCAAAGCCAATTTTCTGCCGCCACCATCTCTCCCTTTTTCACTCCACTCAGCCGAGGCTTTGTTTGCGTGTTTCTCTGGCACTTTAATGAGCGCCACCCTCTGGAGCGGCGGCGTTGCGGGGGTGCACAGCCTCAATAAAACGCCGACGGGCCGCCGGAGACGGAGCTGTCAGCCGGCCGCGGGGTGTCGCCGAGGAGGACGGCTGACTCAGCCCCCAGATCACAAAAGGCGGCAGTGAGGCGGAGGGGAGAGGGGGGGAAAAAGAAAGAAAGGGGACACATAGATGTAATTTCCCCTCACATTACACAAACGGCGGGATAAGAGCAGCGCGGCTGGGCTCCGCCTTCTAATTGCAGTGAAATCATTTGATGTTCCAAACGCAAAATCAGAGCAAACAAATTAGAGTGGCCCCTCGTGAACAGCAGCTTATTAACAATTCATCCCACACTCGCACTGCGAGGCAAATACTCACGGCCCCCCTCCCCCACACACGACCCCCCCCCCCCCCCCCCACCCCGCACCCTCCTCCTCCCACCAATCTGAGGATCCACCTGCAAGTTGAACAACCACTTCAAACCGGGGCTGGGCACCATTCAAAACATTTTGGAATCGAAGCCAATTTCGATTCCTTGGTTTCAAAATCAGTTCCAGAACAAAACTTTTTTTGTTGTTTTAAAACCAATTTGAACTGACACAAAAAAA
This sequence comes from Thamnaconus septentrionalis, assembly GCA_009823395.1. Lineage (NCBI taxonomy): Eukaryota > Metazoa > Chordata > Actinopteri > Tetraodontiformes > Monacanthidae > Thamnaconus > Thamnaconus septentrionalis. The sequence continues at coordinate 4,336,944 of CM020507.1, read as the reverse complement.
CAAAAATAAAAACTTTCATTGAAGCACGAAACTTTGATTCTCCATTTTGCTGGTGATTCAAATCAGGTTTCTCTCCAAATCCATTTTTTTGCTGCAACATCCCCAACACAAATGCTGCGTTCTGCTTTTTATGATCCACCTTAATGGAGTGGAGCCACTTTTATTTGCCGTGACGCTAATTTTCACTCTAATGTGAACCAAACTTTGCAAGTGCAGGCCACGAAGGACTCAGCGACGCCTCGGACAGTTTTTCAGTCTGGAGGGAATTTGAAAAATGCCCAGCACCCCCCCCCCCACACACACACACACACACACACACACAACTCCCCTTTCCCTTTATGTTGCAGCGGCCGTCGAACAAATGACGAGCGTGAGAAAACAGCCGTCAAGTCGAAGGAAAGACGCTGTCAAAATAAACGTTTAACATCCTCAATCAGCGGCGTTCCCGCTCCAATGACAGGCAATAAAACGGTCAGTCGGGGTCAAAGACGCAGCCGACCTCTGGTTCCCAACCTTGGATTACAGATCAGACTGGACAAAATGGAAGGAAGTGGGCTGTGTGGGGGACAGCAGGGGTGAGAAAGAGGGGGAAAAACAACTTCTTGGTGTGCTTTTAACCTGTCATCTCTGCAGCCTGCTCTCCTCCTCAGGGTGGAAGCGCTGATAAAAGCCGGGGGCCACACATTAGGTGACATTAAGCCAAGCAAGTTGCTTTCTCAGGCTCAACACAGGGACAAAGGCCTTTAGTCTTTACCTAGGATTGGCCCTGTAATAAAACGAGTCCAGACTCGCAACTCGTTCTGACTACAGATGGCGAAGATTGTTTGAACAGGGCTGAGACGGTTTTTCCAGGACCCCCAACCTGCCTCGGCTTCGCTGCGTTTTGTTTCTTGGACGACACCAAAGGTGGATTTCATTCATCCGAGCCCAACCACAGCAAGGAGGCTGCTAGATGGAGAACATTTCACGATGGCCAGCAAGCAAATGCCAAACCAAAACAAACTGACAAACCATTAGAAAATACCTGGTTTCAAGAGATCGTTCCAACATCAGGGAATTCCAAAGGCAACTGGGAATAATTTACAAAAGCGGGTGAAAAAAAACACAGATGACTCAATCAGAAGCTTGAAAAAGTGGTGGTTGACCCAGACGGGCTTTTTCAATTATACCTGAGCTGGCCAAGCAAACAAAAACAAAACCATCGCACTTTTGGGAATACAACTTGTTGCTAAACTCACTTACGTTGTCAAAACGCTAAACAAACAAACAAAAAATTGCAGCAGTTGTGTCGCAGCCAGTTTGAGAAATCCCTTAATAACAGCAACAAAAAAGCGGAAGCTGGCGACAAATTGGTTTGCATGACTCCGACTGTGTGATCCCACTGGATACTGAGCGGATACTGCTTCCCCACACTCATGACCGCTGATTGGTCCCAGTGGTACTGATTGCAGCGTCCCTGCTGAATATTCCTGTATGATCCCGGGCCGGAATTCCCAGGTGGGAAAATTCAAGAACATGCAGGAAAATCCTGCGTCATCCTGCATCACGCTTGACAAGAAATTGAAATCTCTTCTCTTCACTCATGAGCCATCCTGCAGACTGACAGAGTTCTACTTCTTCTTCAGGTTCGAAATAGGGATGCAATGGTACTGATATCAGTATCGGGTATCGGTTCCGATACCAAGGTTGAGTACTCTATTCGTACTCGTAAAATACGTGACGATACCATGATATTGATACCAGTTTTGTGTGCATGTATATGACAATTCTGATAAATTTGTGTTTTTGAAGGACATGCTGAGAAATGCTTAAATAACACAACATCTGTGGAAAAATAAAAAAAAATAAAGTAATTCTATAACATGCAATGTCCTTATCAGGTACTCAGCATTGATGAGTTCAGAAATGTGAGTACTCGTACTCTACTCGTTCTGTCAAAAAGTGGTATCGGTGCATCTAGTTCTAAGAATAAAGACCTTCACAGTATTTATTGGTCATTGTTGTGTATAACTTGTGAACGGCTGGCCCGGAACCAGGAAGTGGACTTTTTTTCTGATCCCTGTCAAGGCTTGACGTCCACAAAGGGAGTCAGCTGAAGGGCAGGAAGGGGAACGCAGCCAAAAAGCAGACACTTGCCATTCATGAATATGCATTAATCTGCTCTGTAAGATTCCCATATATGAGGCCGGAAGTAAGAAGAAGATCAATCCTCCCCTCAACCGTCCGTCAGCCTTTATTCACTTCCTCCTCTCCAGGCAGGCGGCCAGGTTCTAATCCCGCCATCCTGGGGGGTCGGACAGAGTGGGAGGCTGCTTTTGTCTCCCGCCGCAGGAGTCACGGGCGCTCAGGTGAGGAGAGGAAGTGAAGTCATCGAGAGGCCGGGTTCCGGCTCAGAGAGAGAGAGAGACGGAGGGGAGAGAGAGACGGAGTCGCCCCAGGGCGAACATCCATCTCCGACTGTCATCACCGGCTTTGTCTCATGGCGAGCCGTTACACCGGCTTTCTGTCAGCGGGCGGCTTAGACAGGAGGCTGGAGATAATCGTGAGGCAACTCAGGAAGAGAAAAAGTCTGCCTGAAAGTCTGAGGTAGCTTTAGGAGGCTTAGCTGAAGAACATCAGGGCATTTCCACTGATTTTTGTTCCATAATTAAAATGATCACCCAAGTTTCACTTTATATCAGGGAGGATGAGAACAACTGCCCACGAATCTCGTCCTGCGAGATTTGACGAGAATTACGTTTGCTTTTGTTTGTTGTCAAGAATGGTCGTTACGTTTTTCTCTTTGATTACTGGTAAAAGATTTTCTGTCTCCTGACCCTGTACGTCACGTCCGCTGACGTGTAATTCCAGGGGTCATGGAAACACAGCTACAGATTTAATTTTTTGTGAGGTTCGGGATAAAATACAACGTACGATGCTAAAAGGCATCGATAGCGAGCTAGTTGTTGACACATAGCCGTCCTGAGCCGTTCAGTTGAGTGCAAAACTGCAGAAAACTAAACATTTTTGCAGCAAAATATTTTTATTCCAGGTGGGAATATTCAAGTTGATTCTGCAGTTGGAAAAAAATGGTCTAAAACAGCAACAAACCCATTGATCCACAGCGACCATCCACTCTGCTCGTTCAGGCAAATGAATGAAACTTGGATAAAATAACGTTGTAAAGAATTAGTAACACTGACTGAAACAATGAGGGTCTCTTGTGCAGCTCCGACACTGAACTCCTTCAGTTCTTTTGTTAAATTATAAAGCAAAGAGCTGCCTGCTCCATCTCTGTTCGGGACAGAGAAACAGAAGCAAGAGCCACCAGTGAGACTCCGCCGAGTCCCGACGGACAGGAGGGTTTGTGATCGGCAGTGTGTGTGTGTGTGTGTGTGTGTGTGTGTGTGTGTGTGTGAGACCACGGCCGTCTGGGCCAGCAGGGACAAGAGGCTGCGCTGGGTTTTAACACTCCTTGCATTAACACTTGTAGCTCCGAGAGCCTGCAGGCACAGTCGGAGGGGAGAATGGTGAGAGAGGCCGAGGGAGAGAGAACGAGAGAGAGCGAGAGAGAACAGGCGAGGCCTCAGCGGCCGCTGAGCTCGCTGCTGTTTGTAGATAAGAGGCCAGGCGACCAATCAAACGGCGTGCATGAGGGGGAGGGAGGGAGGGGGGAAGGTGGACAAAAGGGGGGCGACGACCCCACCGGAACCTTTGGAGATGAAACTGTCAAAGCTGCCACCCAATGGCCCGCAGGGTCAAGGGGTCAGCGATGGGGGAGGGGTGATGAGAAAGGGGACCAGCAAGCTTGTTTGTTTGCCCATTAGACCAGCTAGCTGGATGTTTGCCAATGGTTGAGGGGCTACGCTGCCCACCCCACCCTACCCCAAACTGGCGGTGGATGTCTCTAGGAGGAGGGCGGAGGGGTTTGGGGGGGGGGGGGCAGAGCCAGGGAGCGTGGTGAGCTTTCATTCAGCCCCGGCACCACTGCTGAGGCCTGGGACAGCACCGCTGAGGAGCCTCTGAGGGGCCCTCAGTGACATCCACAAAACAGGGTTCCTGCACATCCATCCATCTATCATCCATCCATCCATCCATCCATCCATCCATCCATCTTTTTGTCCATCCATCCGTCTTCTACAGCCGCGTTTTCACTTCTACTTTTTTTTTCCAGACTTCACTCTCCAGACTTCTTTCTTTCATAGTGCTTTTCAGGGAAGGTGACACTGAGGAGTTAAAGTGTAGGTGTCAAATTCTCAACCGCAAGGCAATACAAAATCACTACTAGAGCTGCTGGCCCGCCAATATTATACAGCACATGTACCGTTAATACTACAAATCCCAGAATGCTCTACTAAATCAGGACAGGACGTTCATTAAAGGATATTATTATGACTTAAGTGTACAATATGAAGTCATTTATTGTACAGTATTGAGCTTTGCTTGTTCCATATTCAAGTTTATGCAAAACTTGTTTGGTTCCATATAAAAAGGTTCACTGTTCTATCTGGAGGAAGATTTTTTTCAATAAATATCAATGTCGGCCCGAGACGTTGTCCAAGTTTTCAATTTTGGCCTGACTGTGTAATTGAGTGTGACACCCCTGAGTTAAAGGATTTTGACTGTCGTGACTTTGCAGCCCACAATCACAGAACAGGCAGGAAGTGGCCTCGCTGCCTGCTAGCGTGCGACACCCGACCAGCTGTCAGTCAGCAGCGGAGCAACACCTGGCCGGAGGAGGCGGGACATCCCACCTGTCAATCTGCCCAATGAGTTTGTTTTCCCGCAGCTCTTCCCAGAATTCTCCTGATGAACAGAATTCTGGTCACTTCCGCAGCATTCAGAGTTTTTTTAAAAAAAAAAAAGATTCTGTTTTTACAGGTCAACTCCACGATTCTGTGGAATAATAGGACATTTTGTTTTAACATCAGTCTCAGGGGATTGATTAACATTTTTTTTTAAATAATTCCAATTGATTTATGTTGGTCCTAAATGTTTTCTTAATGTAATGTGCTCCTAGTAACTGCTCATTAATGGGGCGCAGCGCTGCTGTAGCGTGAAGGACGCGGAGGAGGAGGAGGCCAGTTGGCGTCAGCGCAGCAGCAGAATGAGGTGTAATATCCATCCTAGCGGCAATAAAACCACTGTGCGCCGCTGTTGCAGCTAATAAGCCTTCAAACTCATTGATGCTCCCACTCCTCCATCCCCCCTTCCTTCCATCATGCATTCACCTCATTCACCGAGGCCTCTCACGGCGCCTCCCGCTGGTTCGTCTCTAAATATACACGGTTATTCACTCTGGCTGCTGAAGTGACGCAGGACTTTGCGGCTGACGTCGCTCCTGTCGAAGCCGAAACGCTGCCAGCATCGAAACGTTTGCTGCGAGCGAACCTGAAAGGATGGAACCAAGAGGAAACGGTGCACTTTCCCAAAAACTCTCAGCTTCATCTGCATCAGAAGCGCTGGGTTGTTTTGAGGTTTTGAAGGTTTTTTTTTTTTTGAGCTCTATTCAAACTTTTGGTGACTAGCCCACCGGGCTTAAACTTTTGACGGCGTGTAACCTGAACTGACACCCTGAATGAGTCTTAAAACTCGGCGATGGACGCGGAAATACAGGCAACGCGGCTTCCCTGTCGGCACTTTCAGCTTTTCCCTGGAGCGGCTTTGACGAGAGAGGCCGCTCCTGTGGCTGCAAAGTACGCAGGAATCCGAGACGCAGTTTAACTTTAAAAGCATCTTGAAAAGAGCCGGCAGCCCCGGCACTTCACAGCCTGGGGCAACTTAATAATTCACACCGAGCAAAGCCACGAATGGCACGGCCTCAGATGATCTATTTCTGTGTCCTGGGCCGCAGCGCCTGTGAGAAAGGCCGCCGTTCTCCTGACAGCGGTGCGGCCAACCGTCACTTCATTACGTGGCAAGCGCATTATGCATCCCAGAGGCGGGCCAAAGGTCTCAGAGGGATGAACGCCCAGGAGCAGGTTGAGCCGGTTCAGAGTCAGAGGCTAATGTGGACGTTTCAGGATCCAGAATTGGCCAAATTAAATTTAAAAAAAAAAAAGAGAGATGCAAAGGGTCCAAAGTCTAAAGTGCTGGAAGAGAGTTTTTGTTAATGATCGAATCAATGCTGCAAGTTTGAAGGTTCCATATTGTTCAAAATCCCCTTCAGCAGTGTTTTCTCACAGTAATCCTGTCAATAAGTTCATCCTTCACTCCTCTCGCTCACATCACTTTTCTGCAACAAACAGAGGGCTAAATATGATAAAGTAAAAATGCAGAGGGTAAAAAACATCGTTCTGCACTGTGCCTCCTTAGGCTGACATGACAGCCATATTGGAGCAGTGCCATCTTTATCCTTAAAAACTTCCTTCTCAATCGAGAGGGTTTTTCCTGCTCCGTCCTGCAGCCTTGACGTGTGTCAGCGCTGCACGTTTCATCCCCTGCAGGCAGGAGGGGACTAAAGGTCTGATTTAACTTTTCCTCTGATCATGAGCACTTTAAACCCCCTGCAGGAGCAAGAAAAAAAGCAGCTGCCTTGAATGAGCCGTCGGCGGCGAAGCCACTTGCCACACTGGGGGAATTATCACTCCAGCTGCAGTGCTAATCCAGCGAGGGGCCCCAGAAAGTCATGGCAACCGCTAATATACATACTGGGTCCTAGAGCAGCCAGATCCTATTAGTGCTGTTAATGTCATACTTCTTCAACCAAAACCCCGACGGGCGTAATGTCAATGGATGAGAGTATCCACGGTGAGGATATTACCCTCCACACCGAGGGTTTTTATTATTATTATTATTCCTCAAGCATCAAACTCAGCTTGCGAAGCGTGTGAGCGAGCAGACGGCGCCACATTGCTTTTCCGACAGTGACTGAAAAATGTTTTGCCACCAACAAGTGACACACAGAGCCTTTGATGCAGTGAAAAGCACTCCAGGCTGCCCAAAGTGCAGATTTTTTCCTGGGAAAAAAATGCAATTTCTTTCCTTTTTTTGTCATTTTGATCCACGGTATCCAAATTGCACATCCGCCACTGCCGCCAGCTGATTTAAACAAAATTCTCCACGTTAATTTACTTAATTCTCTTGATTTGTACATTTTCAGCATTGTGTATTCCTCAATATGTGTTTTGTATTTTTAATTTTATGTCCGTGTGCTTTTGAACAGTACATGCATGTCAATGCTAGCGATACAGCATCTATCCATCCCTCTTGGTTGGAATTGAGCAGTCAATTCAACAGTCAAAAGTGTTTTTGTGTTTATGTCATCTGAACATGTTTTTTGCGCTGAATGTCGGTCGGGGAAACGTCTGTTGAGATATTTCTCACCACCTCCTAAATCACGGCTCCACTCAGCGGTAACCACGTCTTCTTTCCGTCGCCTCGGGCTCTGCGCTCTCCGCACCATAACTCTTTGTCGACGCCCCCTTTACGTTCCACCGAGCTGCACACGGCATCAGGAGGAGACGCACAAAAGGCTCTAATGTCTGCGTCTGTGCATGGACATCCGACGAACTGAGCTCACGTCCTAATGGAATGCACTTTCAGGGCTGTGTGGGAGGGTTAATGTAGTTCCAGAGGACTGAGTTTTAATTCCCGTCATCGGAAAAACCGCTCATTAGCTGTCACACTGTTTGCTGCCAAAACACGCTGTTTGGCGGCCTGAAGAAACTGAGGGAAGAATGAGGCGGATTTACTTAAGATGGATAATTTAAGTTGCTCAAAATGTACCAGTCACAACGGAGATCTTTCCGAGAGAATAAAGAGGCAATTTGGACAACGTATCCTCCAGCTATGGCAGGAATTCAGGAAGTTCATTGAACGACAGAAAACCCAATTGTAAGACGTGAATGATGATGTGCTAAAAAAAAATAGTGAAACTCTTTTTTTTCAACCGTCAAGTCACGAAAGACCTTGTTGGATGTTAGTGGCTCCTTCTGTTTTGGTTGGAAATGAAATTTCAATATTTCATATATGGAGTGGAGCCCCCTCTTATCTTGTCACTGCCACTTTGGTTTAAGAAATAAATGTATGGTCTGGAAATTCAACACGTTGTTATACACATAACCGTCAAAACAAGCCGAGTCGTGAGACAGTTTAGAAGGAGCGTAGTAGCTGAAAGAGACAATAAAGAAAGTAGAAGCCATTATCTCCAATGCTTTATCGCATTGCCGACACTACACCAGAGCACTGGTGCGTGCATAATTTTAAAACTGGGAATATGCTAAAATAAATGAAACGCTGCAGTGTTAGAGAGAGGAATAAAAAAGGTTCTGCTGAGTGATTTTCCACCTCCCACCAGGCCTCTGCCTGTACACTGTATCGTCGTGTGCAAATTTCTGCACGCAACCTCATTGCTACTGACTAAATGCAGTACCACCACAACCAGCGGGGGCAGTGTGGAGCAATCTAGCAAATTAGTTCAACCCACAGCAGAAAAACAAGGGTGGAAGTAAATGACGTACTCCCTGGTTGAGTTCTTTCCCCGGGACACCTGACTTACTGTTCATACTGATGGGAATAACATGGAAGTCATATCAAAATTCATCTTGAAAAGTTCCCATCTGAGGCATTTTCTTTTTCTGCAATCATGTTACCAAGACCCAAGAAGAAATTGGAAGCAAAGTTCTCTCTGGTGGACGCATTGGCTGCAATGAAGCTCACCGGTTAAGGTTCAACTAATCTTTTATTCAAACTAGTAAATAGCAGCAGCTAATGTGGTTAGCATTAGCCGGGGAGGCGGCCTAAGATTGAGATCGGGATAAAAGGGTTTATTTTGGTTGAAAACGTGCTGGCCGTGTCGCTCTGCATGGGGTGGTGACCCCACCCGACTACACCCCAACTCCAACCCCAACCCCCACCCAACGGAAACCTTGTCTGATTTGAATGTGAAAGGTTGCTTCAAACACTTTCCAGGTCTTCTTTCATCGGGCCGCATTCCAAATTTTTAAGCCTCCACCCACGTGTAATAAATTCCCGGGGATTTGCAAAATTTGTACCATCTGGCAGTTCAAACATGAAATGTAACTTTTATTCCCACTAGTCAATGAAGCATAAATGAGCCTTAAAGTGGTCGGGGGATCTGGGACCCTCGGTGTCATGTGACACTCCTACTGTACCTCGGATCGCTCACAGTGACACGTCTGCTGTCGACAAATTGGTCCGTTGGCGGCTCGCAGTTTCCGCTGCCGAGTCGTTTGGACGAGTCCCAACGCAGCGTAGTGTGCGCACTGCTCCTGCTCGGCTCGGCTCGGCTCGGGTTAATACTCTGTTAAATCCCACCTCTGTCTAAAGCGCCTGCCTGGGACCGCGCTATTCTCACGGTGCCCTACATTTTGATTCCGACAGAAACGTTGACGTGCAATGCCAGGAATTCGAGGCCTCGAGGGCCGGCTGATATATTTGGACGCTGCCGAGCGGCTGCCGTCCCTCACCGCCGGGCTGCAGGAACACAGCGGCAACACACGGGCTCCAAGTCCAGTGTGGCAGAACCTGCGACCCACAATGCCCCTCTGTGGGGGTGAGAACAACTGTCCTGCTTGGCCAGCTGAAGGCGGAGGAAGGAAGGAAGGAAAGAAGGAAGGAAGGAAAGGAGGATGAGGGAGAGTTTCAACAGACACGCAGCAGTCTGAATCCCTCAAATCTTTGAGAAGACAAGTTAGATTTCTTTTCCTAAGCCTAAATTAAGCGCGCCACGACGCATTCCGACAGCTTACATCAGAAAACCCGAGGATTTTTTGAGAGAGCTCCTCCTGCTGCGAGCGCCTCTCGGCTCAGCTGGAGGCGACGTTCAGCGCTGATGATGTAAGCGAGCGAGACGCCGATGTTCAGAGGGCTCCCGGGGGCCATGTCACGCGACGCCCGTGTTTACACCCAGAAGACGGCGGCTCCCCCGGGGGGGCCATGGGGTTACCTGGCGGGGAGACGGCCGACTGCTGAATAATGAATTAGTGCAGGTGAGGAACGTTAGCGGCAGCTGGGAACGCCGAGGGATCGGCCGGCTGGAGGAAGTCGGATCAAACTCAAGCAGCGCCGCTGATCTGCAGGCACCTGGGGACTGCCAGGGGATTTTAAAGTGGTTTGTTTTGCCGTTTCGTGCCTGTAAACATCAAACATCTGACCTCAAACTGTCTCACCAACATCCTAAGAGTCTCCAGTCTGCTATGAGGAGGTGAAACTCGACCAAAATTGTGAAAACATCTGGAAATTTCACCATTTTCCCTCCCCTTCTGCTTCATGAAGATAGAGCTCTTTTTTTTACACTTCCAATAACTGGCAGTATTTAATATTATCGAGGCCATAAATCAACTCGCGCCTCCCACTGACAGGGTAAAACTGATCAGAGGGCGACCGGATGCTGAATCGCAGGTTCCCGCCTGCTACAGAGAGGAACCGTCGACTCAATAGCCTAAAAAAAAAATGATTTAGTGGTCTAACGCACATAAAGGCTGTGCTGTTAACTGTCTGCCAGGTCACATGACAGAATCATTGCTTCGGTGACTTTAGCAACTTTATCCCCTGAACTGATGATGAGTTATTATTGGCTTAGTATACAATGAAATTAAAGTCTTCAGGTAAAGAGAGGGTTCTGCTCACACGCCAGAGGGAGCTTTTTATTGTCTGTGCGATTACATGCACAGCAGACTTGTAGCGCACACCCACACACACACACACATACATACAGAGGCCTTAGGGCCTCCACTGAGTCCTGCACCTTCATTTGGTCGGTTCTTTATATTCCATTTGCTGCTGTGTGCCAGTGACTCCAGGTGTTTGAGGGGGAGGTTCTTCACTTTGAACTCCGGCAGAGACGTCTTTCTCTCCCCGACTGTGTTCAAACATGCCGGCACGTCCCACTCGGCTCCCTGCCCTCTGCTTTTCTTCCCACCAGGCCTCGCCTCCCCTCCTCCCACTCCTCCTCCTCCTCCTCCCCCTCCCCACCTCATCCTCGAACACGGCCTGAACTTCGCCGCCGCTCCAACAATTACCCCCTTCCAAAGCTGAGGAGGGGGGAAAGTAGCGCAGGAAGTGGGCGTGTCTTCTTACTCATGTACAGGATCGAGCGCAGTTGTCGGTATGTTCCCGCTGACTGCAGTGTTTTTTTTTTCCTACCTTTCGCTGTAATTACGCCGACACCAAAGGGGGGGGTGAGCAAGAATTCGTTATTATTCTGCCTGAGACCTGCAATTCTGCCCCCGAGAGCCATGTTTAAGGCTTTTTAAAGAGAGATTACCAGTTGCTGCAAGACGCAAGTGGTGTTTTACTAAACCAGGGAAAAAATATCTTGTTCTTTGTTACACCAGTGGGACTAACAGCAGGAGACAGCGGCACGCTGGGGCTCCAACACCTGAAAATAGAGGCACTTTAACTGTTAAACCATGAGCCAAATTGCAAATACACAGAGAAGATGTGACAATTTATCTCAAGTCAACCAAACACACCACAACGTTAATATTCCACTAATATGTGCTGCTATAGCAAAAAGGCCACGTCAACTCCCGGATGCGACCGCCAAACCTGCACTTCCTCTGCTCACCTCACAGCATCTGTGGAAGGTGTCAACACTACACTTTCAGTTTTTGGTACTTCATTATGTTAAGTTATCAGTGCAGTGGCATGAGACTTGGAACACATCAATCATCTGAAGCCTTGGACACAATAATACAGGAAATCACTCCTCCGGTCAATCCTTATAAAGAGGAGAAAAATCTGCTTCTCAAACAGAAAGCAAACAGGCAAACCGGTTGCTATATTTTTCATCTGCAACAATTAAAAAAAAAACTACAGCGGAAAATCTTTTATCTCAGTTTGCAGGTTGCTGTTGGTGTCGCCCGGGCCGCTCGCACAGAGGAAGGGAACTCTCTGACTGCCACCGCCTCGGGCCAAACACAATAAACTTTAAATGACAAATTGGACCACGGGGGCCACGACGTGAGTGTGGCTCCAGCAGTGGGGGTGAGGACAAAACCCACTCCAACAGCCAGCGGAGCCGGCGGGATGAAGCTCATCCACATCCAAGAGAAATCCGCATGGAATTTTGAAAGGAGCCGAACCTTCAGTCGGCGGAGCGCTGGAGTCACGGCTGCCACCCAGCGGCATCGCTCTCTCCATCTCTCCCTTTCTCTCCCTTTCTCTCTCTCTTCTCTCTCACTCCCTCCTTTCACTCTGAATGCCATTATCATCTGCAAAGTCAGTTTGAGACATGCATTATAGATGAGACACGTCTTCCCCGCCGACAGACAAAAAGACGTGCAGCAAACGCGGCATACCTTTTACCGCCCGTCTGTGCACGTACGCACGCACGCCGTCACTCACGCTTACGCTGTGATACCAGCCATCCCCGCTTCCTACCCCGGTGAATAATGCATGGGCAAATACCCCGGGCGTTCGCGGCGTCCCAACGCTGAGAGGAGGACTAGCTGGAGGAGATCAATCGCAGGGGAAACAAGTGGGTGAACCTACCACGTGCTGGGATCCCTCGTAGACACAGGCTCCTGGAAACAGAGAGGAGACACGAAACACAGCGTGAGTCACGCTGACAACTTTGTGTAAATCGTAAAAAACACACACGTGGAGTAGTCTTCTGTCAGGGATTATGTAGATCTGTTAGTTATAAGGACTCGGGTGGAACACCAGGCCAGACAGACGATTGAAAGATGAGCAATCAATTTGTTTGCAAACTCTGAGGTCCCGGAAGCTCTTTTCTCATCTCGTCTTGTCCTGTCGAGTAGTGGCAGTGTGCACGGTCGAGATGGTCACAGTGTTCAACACAAACAACGGCGGCTGCAGGATCCACAGACGGATGGAATGCAGCCGTGACTTGTTGTAAAAATTCACTTTACCAACAACCGCAACAAGATTCTGTGTCTCCAGTCTGTCTGAGAACTAACAGCCCTGGAGATGAGAACATCTGAGACATCAGCACTGGACAACAGCACTTTGTGATGTCGTAGAGGGCATGGAATCAGCACCAGCACGGTATCAGTTTCAGCAGGAAGCTGTCAACACAGGGCTAATTTTTATGTTGTTTTGATTTTTGCAGACTATGTTAAAATTGGATTTGGTTTGTTGCAACTACACGTTTTTCTTTATCCACAAGGTTTTCTTTTGTCGTCAGCAGGTGGAAAGAAAGAGGAATTTAAGCTTTGCATTCATTGAAATCAATAGAATGTTGTTGATTTTGCCCCATTTAATCCAAACTGATCACCTGCTTACCACAGGTCAAGTTGTCAATCCAAGAGAAACTGTTCAACCCTTGGACTGAAACAGCTAATAATTATCTCCACTGGCTGAGAGTTCCAATACAAACAGCCTGCAGACAGACAGACGGACAGAACACACCTCCGCCAGAAATCCAAGATGCCTCCAAGGATGGAAGCGAACGGTAAACATTTACCATAATGACTCGTGCGCACACACACACACACACACACACACACACACACACACACACACACACACACACACACACACACACACACACACACACACACACACACACACACACACACACGCCCAGGAGCGAGTGTGTTTACATTGCTTCTCTGTGCTGCTGCTGCCGCCTCGTTATCTCGCTGTATGGGCGAGCGCTGCAAAATAAAATCTGGCAGTTGGATCAGTTTGTGGCAGTGGTGGTGGTTGAGTTCCACAGCAGCCTCCACAATTAACTGTTGAGATTTTAAAAACAATGGCGAGCGCAGAGGCTCTGAAGGTCGGCGTGTGACTTTGCAGGCGACGCATCTTTGCTGCTTTTTATTGGTTTTGTTTCCAATATTCCAGTTTAAAGGTTTCATATTACAGCACTTTGAATGCCTCCTGTTTGCAGCCTCCAGCTAAAAACAGTAGCATATTTAGCCTCCTGTTTGCAGCCTCCAGCTAAAACAGGCTGGTTGGTATTGCTGCCACCAACTGCAAGAGATTTCTGTGAGGAAGCTATTTGTGGCCCCTTGTGACATCACCAGGGCAGATCTTCAAAAGAGCTTGTTTCAGCGCACACAATTCACATACAATTTTCAATCTGTTGGTCCTTCCGGAAACTTTATTCTTTTCCTCACTTACTTACTTACTTATTCCCACAGCGTTGACTCACATTACCGTGACTCACTATTTTTCAGAAAACAGAATTTTTTTGTTTGTTTGCTGCAGCTTAATCACCATTTACACCCAAATACAAAAGCAAACCGGCTGACAAGAAGAAAACATTGTTTCATCTCTTGATGAAACGATGTTTTGAGGGCGACACAAATTAACGACAGATCAGCTTGTTTTGTGCGACTCGCAGTAATGAACATTAACTCAGCATCTCATCTGTGGTTTTGAGGGTGTTTTTTTTTTTTTGTTCTTGTTTCCACCAAACATCAGCGTCTGGCGTCATCCCTTCTACTCCACTCGTTTCTCTCTTTCTGCGGCTCTTGTTTTCAGCGATTTTTCAGTCTCATCGGCTCAAAAAAAAGTCTTTCATGGAGGAGTTGCCGCTCTCAGCCCGAGAAGAAACAAGCATCAAAGAGAAAAAAAACCTGTGAATTAATTCAGCCCTCAATTAAATATGATGCTGGCGTCAATATCTCAAGATAAAGCAAAATCACTGCATTTACGAATAAAATGCCAAAGACTTCTAGGTCAGATTACATCGACGTGACTCATTAAGTTTCTGAATTTGAAGTTGTTAAAAACCCGAAACTCAAAAGCCAGTCATTTTCCACGTTTGAATGTGAATATAAATTTTGTAAATCGACCTAGTTGTTGGTTTTTGGGGGGATTTTTATTATCATTATTATTATTACTGGATAGACTATTCAGGCCATCATTGTGAGCCAAATCCAATCTTCCAGGTGAGAGAGACTCTAATCTGGTTTGGCAGGGAATCATCATAATTCTGCAGGTGCCCGCAGCCACATTAAACAGCCTCGTACACAAATCCCTAATGAAAAGGTTGAGCGTGCGTGTGTGTAATCTTCATCTCCTCATTCACAGGATCCAACCGGCAGGAATTCCACGCTGAATAACCACACCAACGCTGAAGTTGTTTTTCTACCCAACCTAAAATCTCCCCCCCCCTCCCCCCTTCTACCTTATAACTCACAGCGGCTGCACACGCACTTACGCAGCCACCTCGGTCAAAAGGGAGTCGAGATCCTTCTCAAAGTTGAGATTTCATTAGGGGAAAAGCCTGCCGGGAAGATTGGAGACGTGCCCACATGAAGAGGTTCCCAGTGATTTGGGTGAAGTTTGTTTGGACTTGCAGATGATTCCTCCCCTGTGTGCACTGGGCTGAGACTGACTGAGATGATGGGTACAAAGTGCAGCGGAAGTAAAGGAGCTCAGTTAGTGATTGGCTGCAGCTGGCTGGCTTCTGCCAAGTCACTGATGGCAGTGCTGCTGCTTTTCAGATCCAATGCATGATTTATGAATATTTAAAGACGGCACAGGAGGACACGAGCGGAGACCCAGAGGTGAAAATGCATCACCGGTTCGGATTGACGTGTTGCTCCCGACTCCTGCGGCCAGCTGTGCTTCTCCAGAAGTGTCTGGCAGCAGCCAGATTAGGATTAGATTAGGCTGATTCATGTTTGAAATTACTGAGGGAGGTGCCTCAACTTTCCTGTGTCTTTTTTTTTTTTTTTTGTCAGGGTGGATTGAGAGTAAGTGTGCTGGGCCAAAGTGCATCCAATCTATCTTTGATTGGTTTTTTTTTTTAATTAGGTGAGAAGGTAAAGTGGCAGATATTGAAAGGAGAGCTCAGGACACCTGCTTTTGTCCAGGAATCCTTGAGGACTCCTGGGACCTTCCAACAACAATGTTCACGGATCAATAACTATTGATCCAAATGGTGGGGGGGGGCAACAACTTCTTTCACCGTGAAACTCGAGGTGCACTGGCATGTATGTGTTTAAATGCGCATCATTATTGAATGTTATGCACTTGTTTAACGGTTAAACCAGTCTACTGGCATATGCACGCTTATTTTACACATTAGATTTTTATATTTTACCCAATAAACTGCAACAAGGCTGACAAAAGAGACACCAGTCTACCAAAGTATGTGTTCTCTTTGGGAAAAGTACCCAGAATGTGACTGAATCCGACCAAAATGTGGGTCCGTGCCCCTGAAATTAGTTCCGCCACCGCTGTCCGATAACCCCCTGACCTACATTACACCCCCAACAACTGAATCAAGGAGGAAAGAGGCAAGGGGGGGGGGAATTAAACATAAAAATAAAAACATAAACACTCACCGTGTGTTCCGCCGGGCAGTGCGAGGACCGCGACCAGGGCGCCGACTAACATCCACCATCCGGCCATGGTGCAGCCGCAGCGGGGCGGATAGATCCAACGATCCCGGGGACAGGCGCGCTGCTCGGGGCTGGTGTCTCTAGTTGAGGTGCAGGTACTTGTCAGTGTGCATCGTGAATGGATCCAATGGCGTAGAATAAGACTTTAAAAAATATAATATAATACAAGAACAAAACAAAACAAAAACCAGCGGGACAGATCCGGACGGACGGACGGACGGAGCGCACCGGGTCCGACTCCTGAGCCGCTGCGCTCCGTGCTGGAATGCGGCGCAGTTCCCGAAGAAAGCAGAGAGGGAAACCCTGGAGAAGTATCCACCTCCTCCTCCTCCGCCTCCTGCTACTGCTGCCGCTGCTCCACACCACACAAACTCTTCTACAAGAAGAGCGCGGAGGTTTCGACGCGCTGCTCCTTTTTTTTCCTCCACCTCTTCGATTTGATGCGTTGTTGGTTGATGTTGTTTTTTTTGTTTTGTTTTTTAACGCATGACGCCGCAGCAGCTCCGGACCTCCTGAGCTCCTCTTGCGGGCTTTGGAGTCACTTCTGGCGGCGCGGCGCTCTTCTTGTTATCCGGCTCCTCGTCTCCCCCACCGCCCCCTCCTCTCTTGTTCGAGTCTCCAGGAGGACGTCCCACCTCTCCTCTGCTGCCCCCCAACACCAACACCACCACCACCACCCACCTCGCCGATATCATCATCATCATCTCACATGATTGGGGGGGGCAAGGATTAACTGCCGGGAGACTGTTTTGTGGCGTTTGGCTGGAATTCCCAGCTGATACCATTAATCATCAGGGAACTTTGGTGCAGTTTTGCACCTGAGTGTCTCCAAGAATCATTGGCCAGGGGGTCTGGAGCCACGTTTGTGCCGTCCCGCAACAACAAACAAAAAAAGTAACTTTTTCTTTGTTTGTTTTCATGCAGGGTGAATATGTTTTTGGGACAGTATCTCACAAATCTGACATTTCATTTAGTCCAATGAACAGACGCATCAGGAATCTGGGTGTGGGAACATGGCAGGTAGTGTTTCCACAAGACTGTTGGGCCAGTAGTATGAAATCCTTCACAGATTTTTACAAGTTGGTTTTTCCACCAGGCCCTGTTTGAACTGGAACTTGGAACTACCCTTCATTTAATAACTATAACTGCCATGCTTGGCTGTTTTAACTTTCAATTAAAGTCTGCCACCAGCTCCAAATTCCTCATTTACCAGCTCTTGATTTTCTGTCACTTTGCACAATCTAATTCTGTCGTATTAAACGCCATGTCGGCTCTGAGACGCACTTCATTCACCTCTTGTCAAGGTTGCGAACTCCACCACCCATCTGATTGCTCTGTTTACCTTTTTTAACTTTTTGTCATTAGCGGTTTTCACGCGTCATTACGGGACTCACAGGCTTCTAGTTACCGTGTCACTGCGTGGACTTTGAAAAAAAGGTAAATTGCGGGGACTTTGGAAAGTGCCCCGCGTGTCTGCAGCTGCTCCTGCCATTGTAATGTTTAATCAGAGGGGGTGAAGCTCTGGGATTCCTCGGCGTCACATGGCGGTAACCTGACCTCCACTCGGCCCTTTTGTCCTCTGCCAAAAAAAAGGGAATTAGTTTAGTCTCTTTCGTCCGCGTGAGAGTTGCTGCATACTGCGTCCGTTTGCAACAAGGAGATGGTGACGCTGCAGTTTCTCTTTTTTTCGGTTTTGTTTTTTGATTTAGAAACACACCTTGACCTGTGACGTCAACCGTGCTGCCAGAAACTGGGTCGGAACGGTGGAAACTTTCCAAAAACTTCTGACCATCATCGTTCTGACACTTCACGCCGAGCTGGCAGAAAAAGGAGCGCTGGCCTAGTTTATATCCCACTCAGAGGTCAGACTTAATGGGAAGGGCAGAGCAGAGGCAAGGCGGCTTCATATCAACCTCACTTAAAAAGGAATCAAAGATAAAATTGAAAAAATAACTCTAAGTTCATCAAACGAAGAGGAATTAGTTTCTGGCTTCAATTTAAAAAATTGCTTTTTAGTTATAGCGAGTGGAGATGTCAGAGTCTATTACTGTGTGAGTAGTCGCAAATGACTGAAAAAGTGTTTTCTGTGATGAACATTGTGCACAGAATCAACTGAAAAACAATGAAAAAGGGGTAAAAACTAGTAAAATATATATTGGGAAAGAAGCATTTTTAAAGGAACACCGTGTAGTCGTTCTACCTGAACACTATCCTTTTAAAATCAGCTTTATAATCAGTTGACTTGCAACAAGTAGCCAGACTGCCCTACCACTGACATAGCGCCCCCAGCTGGTCTGCTATAGCATTGAGTTACTATTAACCCTTCAGAGTAAACAGGTGTGTTCTCATTAGAGGTGCTGGGCAGGCAACTAGCAGTTATGTAGTCCTTCACCAGGCCAGCTGGGGGAGCTGTGTAAACGCTGGTCCTCCTGTTAAACAACAGCCGGTCCAAAATGATCACATTAAGGTAGAAAATGTGGCCCTGCGATAAAGTAGCGACATGTCTAGGGTGGTGACAGCTGGGAGAGGCTCCAACAACCTGCAGCAACCCTGAGTGCAGGAGAAAGCAATATAGAAAATGGATGGACGGATGACATACATGTTTAGTACAGGTAGATTTTTTAAAAGACAGGAAATAGAAGAAGCAATACAGAGCCAGTATACAGACTGAAGCTGTATATGTTCACCCTTCTCTTCCCTCCACTGCCAGATATTATCAGCATCAATACAGAGCCGCATGACGTCCCCACAGGGACCATTACCATGTACTGTTCATCTCAGTCCTACTCTGAATATAAACATGCGCATCTAACATGCACACTGAGCCCAGGTGTGTGTATTTGGCTGCACTAATCTCACAGCCACACACAGCTGGCTGAGGCTGGAACATGGCATTACCATAAAATAAGTGTTAAGTAACTGAAGGTTTCCTTGAAAAAACAAAATAAAAATGTTTTTTAAAAATCATTTAAATTGGATGCCCATGAGCTTAGTTCCATATATGCATTAGTAGCAACATTAGTTTTGTCATTGATGACACCTGCTGTTGGTATTTTAAGAGTTAAAAGATAATGAATCTAATTTCCAAACCATTTCACAAAAATCAAAACAGAAAAAAATCCAACAGGTAATTTGTCCAACGCTCCAGCTCACTTCTACAAGCAATGGTCAATACTGCCCCCCAGTGTCTGGATGTCAGCTTTACACATTTATTTTTCATTTGTAAAGGGGGAATTATGCAAAATGTACTTTTAGCGCACGGTACTTGTACAGTAATCCGTCTCTCCAGAGACACCATCCTTTGCTTCATACATGAGACTTTTAGAGAACTAATCAAGCCAAAGCCATTTGCACCAACCTGCTGCCATGATGAATAAATCTATCAGAAGTTGCTCTGAATCTCGTCACTGTTGACTCTGTGCACAGGCGATAATCATTTCCACACAACAGGTGAAAGTACTCTGGATAAATACTTTATTGACTACAGGGAATATGTACAGCAGCAGTTTCTAGTGGCTCAGTCCTCCTGCTCCTCCTCTGCAGGTTTGGGTAAAACGTCCTGGCTGTTGAACCACACGGCTTCACTGGTTTGACTGGCCATGATGGCCCGCTCCACAAACGGCCCTGCAAAGAGACGCAAAAACCGAGGGATCATTTTAGGGAACATATGAAGTCTGAGGGATGGGCTGTGAAAAAAATGCCACCTGTTTAATAATCATTATACTACTGCATTAGTTTGACATTTCTGTTGCATATATGGGAAAAAAAGAGAGAATGAGAGGAGAACCATCAGTAATGATTCAGATGCCAAATGCTTGTATTTTAATGCATGGTGTAAACAAACAAATAATTTCAACCCAGATTTAATATCATAATAAAAATAAATCTGAAGTGAAACCAAATCTTGTTTTAGAAAAGAAATGTCTGCAAAAAACTGTTTGAACTACAGCATTGGCTCAGGGTCCATAGATGGTGGTGATGATGAGGAGGATGATGATGACAAATCATCGTGAAATATGTGGGAACTCTCTCTCTCTGCTCCTCATCACGGTTTAAAAAAAAATTCATTCAGTCCCTGCAGTGTTTTATTCTTCTCAGTTTTACTTCCAACACACTCATGAATAGTTCATGCAGCAGCATCATGTCAGCCTTTCTGCATTCAGGTCCCTTTCTCTCTCCTTTTTTTTTTTTCTTTTCTGAAATCAGCATATCGTGGGACTTTTCTCATGAATAGTCCTAATAAGCCCCCCGAGGCCTTTTCCACCCCCCTTTTTCTCACCCACACGCTGCATCTCTGCACTCATTTCTCAGCCTCAAGTTTTGTTTTTCGGAGAAGTTTCCTCCCGTTTGCGGCCCACGCTGCAGTCATTAGCTTCCGTGCTAACCGCTCTCCAAAAGACATCAATGGAAATTAAAAAATGCAAAGACCAAAAAAAAACACCAGGTGTTCACGCTTAATTTGAGTTGACTAAAATTAGGTTGAGCCTTCGCATCATCTTCTGCTTGACTTCCAGGTGCATGCCTAATTAAATGCTGCCCGGAGTCTGCGCACCACTGCTGGGGAAGTTCAAATTGCTGCATCCCCCCTGCAACCTCCCTCCTCTAGCAGCCAATCAAAGAGGGCGCTATGCTATGTTCTGCTCTACTGACTGAGACAAGCAGGTTGCTCCTCAGCTTGACACGCTGCCCTCATCAGGAGAACTGGAGAGGCTGCAGGGCAGTAAAAAAAAGTTGCAGAGTAGGAAACGAGCCACATTAAGGGGAGCTTTCGGCTCTGGGCTCTCACACAGCTCACAGTCACGACTCATTCCGGCAACACGTGCACAAACGCAGGAACAGCGCGAGCATTTTATACCGTCCATGAATGATGTCAACTTTCAACAGATGTTCTTGACTTTCAACTAAGGCGACGACATTGTGCAATATTGTCAATAATATTCTACGTAGGATTTGGACTGAGGATTTAGACAGAGTGTCTTTCACAGTGCTCTTCCAGTTACAAAACTTATGGGTTGATATTCAGATTTCAAGGATAAAATTAATTGAAAAAAAAAAAAAAACTTTTTGTGTGTCTTTTCTGCGCAGCCTGTCTGGTGTCAAGTATTCTGATGGCCATTTAACAGGCTGTTACCATGGCAACGACAACTGCGTGATACAAAGTCTACGCTTCAGTTGAAAAAGACCATCACAGAATTTTTACCTGCCATCGATGTCATAAACCACAGGGCTCAATATTAATGACCAGGAAGTTTAAAAGCGGTCGTCAGCAGTACGAGACCTTCAGGGTCGCAGGTGTCTTCCATCAACACCCCTGAAAGCACCATAGTTCCATTCAGTGGGTTCACGGTTAATGACATTCCATTTAGCAGGGCTCAGAATCAATTAGCACGCAGATCAGTAACAACCTCCCCATCTAATGAGGGGTCCATTAGCAGAATGACTCCGCGAGGCATCCTGCTATCGAATGGGAAGCCAAGCCAACAAGCAGATGCTGGATCCACTCCAACATCCGGAAAAAAGGCTGAACTCGTTTCCTTCTGATCTCAGTCCAGAAGCGGCAGAAGCGACTCAAAAGCCCCACGGAGGACCACATCTGTTTAGTTCTACGTCAAAGGTTTGTGCCTCTCTGCATATTTAAAAATGTCCCGACCAATGTTACTGCAAATATCGCGTCTCTGTCTTGTGGTGGAACACGCAGCACGTCACACCTAGCAGATGAGTGAAAGGTGATGGAGTCCCGGTGCAGATGTAGGAATCACAGAGCACATCTCTTCATTAAAACTGCCACCTTTCATCTGAAGTTTTTTATGCAGCAATGGCACGTCGGTTTCGGTTAACATACCCATGTTGGCCGGCCGATGGGAGCAAACGTCAATGAGGATGGTTTCCAGGTTGGCATAAAGGTGTTCTTTGTGCATGTCCAGCTGTGGAGCGCAGAGGAAACAGGTGAATGATGTGCAGGGCGGGCGCAGCGTTGGCCTTCTGCCGGCGTGTGGAGACGCACCGTGCCGATCTGCGTCCTGACATAGCAGTCGCTCTCCACCATGTACTCATGACCCGTCTTGAACAGCTGCAGCATCTTGGAAACGTTGACGCCGACTGAGCCTAGGCGTCAGCAGGGGGCAACAAAGAGCGTCAAACTTGTCCTCTGAAGCTTTGATCATTTTACACTTCAGCGATTTTATAGGCTCAGTTATCCTGAAGGTGTTGCTGCAGGAGGGAGGATCTTCAGCTGTTGATTAAACCTTAAGAAGCTTCACAATTGTGACTGCTGCTCAGACTTCATACCTCTCTTGCTCTTGGGGAACTTCTTCCTCAGCTTGTTTTTCAGAGGAACAAGCTTCTGCAACATGTCAGGAACAGCGACGTAGAAGTCGGCTGAGATCTCGTCGTCCAGGATCTGGAGAAAGATGCAAAATGTACGGTGCAAATCTATCATTAAAAACAAGTACACAGTTGGAAAAGGACGCTTAAACAATACAACCACACATTTCCAACAATAAATCTGAATTTCAATACATGTGACACAGAATCTGGGACTCACTGGCTGTATAAGCTCTACTCCACCAGCAAACGCAGCTCCGTTCTTCAAGGCAAGTTCAGCTTGATTACTGTCCTGTGGAGAAAATATTAGGGACTCTTATTTTTGTGAGTTACAAAAAAAAAAAGTTTTGCGAGAGATTGTTCTTTTTTTAATTAAACATTTACCTCAGTAAAAACCAAAACTTTGTTCAGTTCTGTCTTGAACGGGTGTGGTAAATGCACTGTGCTGACAAAGGTGTCCACTTTTTTCTGGGTAAGAAAAAGAAAGCAAGTTCAAAAGTTCAGTGCCATTCTGGCAAAAGAAAACAATATCAGCCAGCCTAATTTAGACAAAGCATCACAGTCAAGTCAAACACAAGACAAGACTCTAAAGATTTAAGAAACAATTTTTTTTTACACTCAAATCCTCTGAATATTGTAGGTAAAATATACAGGCCTCTTATAAATACTTAACCTGAGCAAGATCGCCAACTGAGGAAATAAAATCTGAATTGCAAATAAGCTGCAATTTATGTACTAATGACCTTTTTCTCCAGTTTCATGTTGAGCAGGAGGTCGATGTAGAGATGCTGATTCTCAGGCGTGAAGTCCAACGCCTGGTAGCGTTTCAGCATGTCGATGGCATCTGCTGCGCTGCAGATCGTGCGGGGGTAGTGCCTCAGGATGTACACGTCGTCCACCGGCGCCCACGCCGTCTTACCAAAAGGCTTGTGTCTGTCCTTGTCATCGATGACCTTCCGTGTTTTCTTCTCCTCCACTTTGTCGTCTTTCTTTTCTTTCTTTTGAGCCCTGGAAAAAGGGGGTGATTAAACTTAAACTACTAGTTTACTAAACTAAAGCATAACTCGTGCTGAAACACAGACATCTGGTCTCTTAGTAGAAATGAGCCTGGACGTACTTGACAGCAGCAAAAGTCCTGACAGGCAGAATCCTCTGTGCTGTCTGGGAGGCACCTAAACATGAGGGACGACTGGCGCTCAGCAGCTGCCTCTGGCATCCTACGACAACTAGTGGGCACAAAATATGCATGAGAAATAGATGAAATTGTATTAACAGACTAATATTTACACCATTGATATTAGTAGATGCATAGATATGCTTCTTCCTTTTGTCGTAACCTAAATCGAAATGATTTAAGAGCAACCAAGTTAAATGACATCTTAGCTTTGGAAATTTAGAGCTTAAATGTTGCTACAATAAATGAATTGAAAAAGAAAAGAAAAAAGAAGAAAGACGTGCACGAGTTTGGAACAGTAACCCCGCTGTTTCAGTTTCAAGGGTCAGAAATAAGAAAATTAATGTTTTTTGTTTTTCTGGTTGTCATGTTGAGCAGAGCTCTGTGAGCAGCTAACAAGCTAGCGAGGCTAGCTGTGTATATGCAGGGAAAATAACCGCGACGGCGGGTGGGAAATAAACTGTCTTCTAGCACAAACAAAGGTCAGGCGTCGGTTGGACAAAATATAATGACAGAAAGCAACTGACCTTTCAAAAGAGTCCGCGTGCAAGTTGCCATGTCTGGGAATTACGCTGGTCCGTGTGGAAACAACGACGCCTCAGAACAGTTCCAGTATGCGGAGATTAGTTTCAGACTACAGATACTCGAAATAGCAGCAGTGGTAACGGCAGAGAAAACTTGAATCATTTGTTTCGATTAAGTTCAGAATTATTTCGGACTGAGGACATAAATTACTTTTTTTTTTTTTTTTTTTTTTTTTTTTTTAGTATATCGTATCTTGGTTGTGTGTTAGCTCAAAAAAGTGTAGTTTTGATAATTTGGCAAAACTTTAAAGGAATAAAAAACTTATTTAAATATGTATAAGTTTTAGTAAGCATCAACAACAAAGTCTTGATACTGTTTTGTTTGTTTTTTTTCAAAAAACAAACAAAAGCGGTTCTTCAAAGCTTCCGTAATATATTTCATTTTATTTTTTAATTTTGCACGATCGAAAAATGTACAGGGGAGGACAAAATACACATCCAAGAAGTGTGGCTGTTCACTGTGAATGGCCCGAGTACGAGCGGAAGTCGCGTTTGTTGTTCTTCCTTCTGTTTCCGAGACGTTCAGAGTCTGAACGGGTTCACCAGCCGTGTCTGCATGTCTCGTCCAATTCCCCCTATAAGTCGTCATCTACTGCTCCCGAATGAAGGTAATGTCATCTCGAACTTTGTCGACACGGGGCGGATCACGTTGTCACGGCGTGTCACTCGGAAAAATGTGCACTTTAAATCCTCCTCGATTAGCACCAACTCCGCTCTGCTCCCCACCACCACCTCCCGGTAGTCCGTCTCGGCGAGCCCGGGCGGCGTGCTTCCCTGCAGCCGCTAGCTTGACAAATATAGCGCCGTGCTTCAGCTTGGCACGGCGATCAGCACCTCGGCACCGTCCTCAGAGGACGGTTGACAGTTTCAAAGACTTTGAAAAGTCTCAGAGGCCACTTGTGGAGGTGGTGTTTACCTCGCTGCCAGGTGTGACGGCTTGGTGAGCGGTGGTGGGCCGCCGAACTTCTCCTTATCAGTGGGCCTGGTGGCGTTCACTTGACGCGCCTGTCACTCCTGACATTAGGCGCTGCTATGTTTGGACACTCAGCTGTTGGCACAGTTGTCTTCGTTTCATATTCGTTCCCTCTTACAAAATCGACCACCCCGCTTCAGAAGTTCGAAATAAAGCAAAGCACCAGGCAGCTACTAGTTTGCTTTTTGACAACTCTGTGAATCTAAAATTCAGCAAATCAAGTTTTGTAGGTTTGAGAAAGTCTTCTCCGCATGGTTCTTACACACAAACCGAGATCGGGGCTTGTCATTTTCCTCAGCCCGCCCTCCGACAGCCGCTCACTTTGTGACCCGGCGGTGTGTAAACAGGTTACATAAGTCCGCCAACTCAAGACGACTTGGCGGTGGCTGCTCGCTGAATAACACGCGCCCCTATCCCGCACGCGTCGTCCGCTCCTTCTCGTGTAGCGCCCGCAATGTTGCGCGTGTGTTTTGTGTGGCAACCGCACGAGGCGAAGCCACAGGTGTCTGCTGATATCTGCTGCCGTCTGCTGCTCGCTGTGTGGACGGAACCAGGTGTTGATCCGGTTCGTCCTCAGCTGCTTTCACGTGACGCTGGCGGTGTGATGTGATGCGTTCATGACAGGTAGCGACATGCAGTGCAGAACACCTTGTGCTCTATGAAGTCGTGACTCTTTCCGACGTAATACTTGAATCAAAATTCCACTGCAGTGTTCTAAAGGGATACACACGTCATCAGCTTGCGAACGTGAAGCGTTGGCCTGCATCGAGCGTTTTTGCTTGTCAACTTCAAAAGCACGTGCACACACTTTCAGTGTTGTTTTGTTGTGATGGTTTTCACACTGAATAATTCATGTGTGAAAGAGACAGAAACGTCCCTCAAAATAAGCCCAGGGCATGGAGAGTGTTGACTAGATTGGTTAATAATGCACGAAAGATAAATGTAGCGGCTCGTAACAGTAACTCTGGCCGAGAAATGGAGCCGCCCGTCTCTCCAGTATCAGCGTCTCCACACTGTCATGCGGTAGTTGGTGGTTTGGAGCCTTTAAAGATGATTTGCAGTCCACTCTATCGCCAGCGCCGTGGACGTTTCTTTCAATCTAAGAGGGAAACGACGGCGGCCCCGAGGTGCCACCCACGTTTCAGAAGGGTCAAAGGTCCAGTGTGTGACATTCAGCGTGACCTATTGACCTGGAATGGTACCAAATACCTGCACTTTTAAGTAGCTGACAATCTCGCACCTACAGCAACCCAGAACTGGGACCCAATCAGGGTTTTGTCATTTTTATGCTGACACCGCAGTAAGAAGTGAAATCATGTAACAAACGTCAACATTTACAGTGTGTTCAACATGCTTTCTTACCAGTGGCGTCCAGGGCGTCCAGTCTTACATGCTGAGAGGTGGAAATGATGGAAAGCATATGAATCCCAATCATTTCTCACTGACACCCGCTGCCATGTGTATCTGTAACAGGAGAAATCAGTCCTCTTACTACACAACAAAATTTGGACCTTCACCTCCACTTGGTATTTAAAAAAAAACACTTTACTAACTGGTCTCTCTCTGGTTCTGTGTCTACTGTTTGTAGCATTCACTTTAGGATACTTAGAATAGCCTTTATTGTCACTGTAGCAGAAAGATAGGATGAAATTGCGTACTTAGCAGAACAAGCAGTCGCCTGTATGAGCCACTCAGCCCAGCTGACTTGATTTTTTTTTTTTTCCTTTTCTTTCTTTTTTTAAAATAAAAAAATCTTTTTTCCTGTTCAGCTGATCACTCGTGTAAACTCTCATTAGATCTGCACATTGATTCCACATGGTTGAATCATGAAAAGACTCCAGGCTTGTGATATCTGAGTTGTCTGCTCGTCCTCTCAGTCGGAGTCCAGTGTCAGTTTGCAGCCGGTTGTGTCTGCAACGAGCAGATCTCAGGTGTTTGTTATGAAGACCATTGGATTTTTTTTTTTTCTCCATGTGCTGTGATTTAGTAAGTCAAATATTCAACCGTTTTTTTGCCTTCCAGATTAACAGGTATGCCAAAGGAAAAATATGATCCTCCAGATCCTCGCAGATGTTACACCATCATGCCGGCCGACGAGGCGGCCAATGGGAAGAAGTCTTACTGGGCCGAGCTGGAGATATCTGGTCAGTGCAACCAACTTCCTCCTCCTCTGTGAAGAAATACAAATTGCATGAGGAACCAAGACGTCATCTATTCAGCGAGTGGCGATGGTTGTAGTCGTCACCTTTTCTCTTTCTTTCTCTGTGTGTTACAACGCAGGGCGGGTGAGAAGTCTGAGCAGCTCGCTATGGACCCTCACCCACCTGACGGCACTGCACATCAACGACAACAACCTCACCCGAATCCCGCCCGACATCGCCAAGTTGCCCAACCTGGTCTACCTGAACCTGTCGTCCAATAAGCTCCGCAGCCTGCCCGCCGAGCTGGGCCACATGGTTTCTCTCAGGTGGGGCGCCGAGATGTCACAGCTGCCGTCTGGTTGCAGCCTCACTGTTCACACCGAGAGCGACAAACAGATGTGCGAAGATCGGAACGTAACTGGCGGCGGCGATGTTGCAGCTGAGATTCATGCAGCACAAGTTTGAAAAGTTTCCACTTTCAGCCCAAAAAAAACTTTTTTATCATCACGCACATCTGCTTCCTAATTGGTCGATTTTTCCCCGCGGCAGGAGAATATAAGCAGGGAGTTAATGAACCCTGACTGACTGTGAGGTTTTTTTTTTATATAGAAAACAACATTCTATACAAATATTTGTGCAGTATTGTAGGTTTGCCATCATTTCAACACTCGTTGAGTCAAATTAAAATCATAAAAAGTAAAATTAAAATGCTGGCCAACCCCAAAACAGTGGAAATAAATCCACGATGATGATTTAAAAACACACAAAGCCATAAAGAGGATTATGAACCGTGTTGAAATAACCTCAAAGTAAAAAAAATTTTTTTTTGAACATTAAGGAAACATTTTAATCCAAAACATTTTGTCAAAGGAACCACAGAGCGCCACATAACAAGAGAAGTGTGGATGAATGAAAATCAGAACGGGGAATTCCGGCCTTGTGAAAGCTGAAAGCTGATGGAAATGGTTTGTCTGTTGCAGGGAATTGCTTTTAAACAACAATCTTTTACGAGTTCTGCCTTATGAACTTGGGAGGCTTTTCCAGCTACAAACCCTGGGGCTTAAAGGTGAGGCTTCATTCATAAGGCCAATTAATGATTCATTTGTCCCATTGATTTTATTTTTGTTTGCCGTCAACAAACCGTAAAATATGCCCCTGCGGCCGTTTCTGAAAATAATTTTTTTGAAAACTGATTTTAATGCTGCTCTTCCTGCAGGAAACCCTTTGTCCCAGGACATCCTCAATCTGTACCAGGAACCAGACGGAACCAGGAAGCTTTTGAACTACATGCTCGACAATCTCGCAGGTGACTGCAGCCGCCGGTGCAGGTTTGGCAACGGTCCGTTGAACCCTCATCCCTGTTTTCCCTCCTCCTCCCAGTGCACCCGGAGCAGCTTCCCCAAAGACAGTGGCTCACTCTGAAGGAGCGAGACCAAATGATGCCCACAGGTTGGTTCGCCGCCACTCTGAAATTTCTTCCAGGTTTCTGTGGCCGAGTTCTGTGGCTTCCTCCAGCGTGAAACCGCACGCTCATTCCACCGATTGTGCGTCCAGCACAGTCAGTCACCTACTTGCCATGTGCCTCCTCACCTGTCTCCCTGCAGCTGTCTTCACCGTCATGTGCTACAACGTGCTGTGCGACAAGTACGCCACGCGGCAGCTCTACGGCTACTGTCCATCCTGGGCTCTGAACTGGGAGTACCGGAAGAAAGGCATCATGGAGGAGATCACCAACTGCGACGCAGACATCATCAGCCTGCAGGTGATTTAAAAATAAATAAATAAATGAATAAAATAGAAATTAAAAACCAGAAAGTTCCTTCAAGTAAATTTTATTTTACTTCTGAAACTCACTTTTCAAGATTTTGAAGGAACAGAAGATCGTTTCCCATTAAAGGCTTTGAGCCCTAATCTGTCATAACCTGGATGCTGCTTGAGGGTGAGATGTGACCATCCGTGTTCTCCTGCAGGAAGTGGAGACGGAGCAGTACTACACATTGTTCCTGGAGACGCTGAAGGAGCGCGGCTACAGCGGCTACTTCTGCCCAAAGTCTCGTGCCAAACTGGTTTCGGAGCAGGAGAGGAAACACGTGGACGGCTGCGCGGTGTTCTTCAAAACGGAGAAGTGAGTTCGGGAGCTCCGCCGCACGTCCTTCACTTGAAGACGACTGAATGACATTTATTGGCTATAATGTAATATAAATTGACTTAACAAAGCAGTACCTCTGAGGGTTTTTTTTTCCATCAGATTTAGTGTTTGAGAACAAATCAGCTAAATTACAGTTCAGTTGCCCTGAACACCACAGAAGAAGACAAGAGAAGAAAAGGGTGATCTTGGAGCGACTACAGAGATTAACATCAATCCTTTTTCTCAGTGAAGTGTAGCCCGTCTGCCTTCATCCTTTAGTTGGGATAGTAATAATGGCTCTTTCTTCTAAGTAAACTCAGCCCAGTGAGAGAGAACTAAAACACTATAATACCAGAGGAATGCTAAGCTTTGTGGGTGGCTCACAGTGCTAGCTGCAAAGCTAGTGGAGTTAGCTGGGTTAGCTGGGTCAGCTAACAGCAGCTCGCTTACCCACTCGCTGGGCTAACGAGTGGCTTTTTGAGTTAAAGTTTTGAAAATGTCGGGCCAACACTTCAGTTTGTAACTCCCTTGAAACGTCCTCGTCGTGTTAACTTGCCGTAAATCCCAGTTTTAATAGCGCAATTTTCCTCTACAGCTTCTTCTCTGCTTCTTCTTCTTCTTCTTCTTCTTCTTCTTCTTCTTTCCAATGTTTTCCATGGTCTCTTTCCCACATGGACTTGTGGTGATGGTAATGACAGCAAATCAAGCAGGAAACTCAAAGTGTGTGTACATGTGTGTGTGTGTTTGCAGGTTCACCCTGGTCCAGACACACACTGTGGAGTTCAACCAGGTGGCCATGGCCAACTCGGAGGGTTCAGAGGTCATGCTGAACAGAGTGATGACCAAAGACAACATCGGGGTGGCGGTGCTGCTCGAGGTCAACAAGGACACGTTCTCCGGCGGTAAGAGTGGTCGCCGTGGTCACGCATCACCAGCCCACGTTCAGGCTTCCCGCCTTGCAACTAAATCAGGACAGAAAAAAAAAAATGTTTGTACACAGTTTTGCCACAAGGGGTCACTAGTAGGTTTGATTGGAATCCTCCGAGTCTGGAGGATGTTTTTTGAGGTGTATTCAAAAACTTCTCATTACAATGCCAAAGATGAGGACAGTTTGTTAACAGAATGTCTGCATCTGCATTTCAGAAACCGTGAATTTGCAGTTAGTTTTAACATTGGCAATTTTGTTGTCCTTAGTTTGCGTCGTTTTCATTTTGCCCACCTCTCTCTCTCTCTCTCTCTCCCTCTCTCTCTCTCTCTCTCTCTCCCTGTCTGCAGGCATGAAGCCTCCTCAGGAGAGCCAGCTGATCCTGGTGGCCAACGCACACATGCACTGGGACCCCGAGTACTCGGACGTCAAGCTGGTCCAGACCATGATGTTCCTGTCAGAGCTGAAGAGCATCGCTGAGAGGGCCTCGGACTCCCTGGCGACCGGTTCGCCCGCCTCCGACCCGTCCTCCATCCCCATCGTCCTGTGTGCCGACCTCAACTCTCTGCCAGACTCTGGTAGGACCGCCTGCCATGTCAGCAAAAACACACTCTCTTTGCCCATATAATTTGCCACAGACGTGTGTTTCATTCCTGTCTTTGCCCGCTCGCTGTCGGTTCTTCATCTCTGTCAAGATCAAGATGAGTAATCCAACCGTGAGGGGATTTAAAGGCCCAGTGTGTAAGATTTAGCGGCATCTAGTGGGCATATTGCCAACAATGTTAATTTAATGGTAATCTTTTCATACCGACAGCGAGGTCAGTTACATGTGATGCAACACGTTGGGCCTTCGATAAATTAATTTTAAAAAATGCTGGGGATTTTTTTCCCAAAATAAAATGTGTGTGTGTGTGTGTGTGTGTGTGTGTGCACCAGGTGTGGTGGAATACCTGAGCAACGGAGGCGTGGCCGAGAACCACAAGGACTTCAAGGAGCTGCGCTACAGCGAATGTCTGACCAACTTCAACTGCAACGGCAACTCGGACGGCAGCATCACACACAGCTTCCAGCTGAAGAGCGCCTACGACAGCATTCTGATGCCTTACACCAACTACACGTACGACTTCAAGGTAGCGGAAAAACCCAACTCAACTCATTCGAAGACGGGGCGGGGGGTGGTGTTGCAACTTGGCTGCGAGCGGAAGCGCCTCCCTTTGTGACATCACAACGGGCTGAATCCAGGACTGTGCGTTTTGAGTACAAAAGGCGAGCAAACGAAGGGAAGTTGTTCTTTGATCGAGCTAAAAAGAAAGCGAGCGGTCATGGAATCCTGAGAGTGACTCTAAATGCCTGAGGTGGGAGCTCAGCGAGGCGGACGTGTTGGAGACGCGTCTCCAAAACCGACGTGTGATTCAGCTCGCCTGGGTTAAAGCGGCACCGTTCGCCTTCACGACAAACTGAAACGTTGGCCGCGGGCGTCTCAGCTCTCAGCTCGGCAGTTTGTTTCTTTTGCGGTTTCTGCTGTGCGTCAAGTATGACCACAGATTGTCATCTTTGATGCGCTCCATCTGCGCTAATGGACTTTCCCCGCCTCTTTTGCTCTTTCACGCTTTTATTAGTAGGCGCGGATTCAAATTTAACGGCCGGTAAAGGTTCACGCTTGAGAGGTTTCTTCCCTCACGCGGATCTCCTCACAAATCACAAAAATATCATATGTAAAAGTGTCCTGTCAGAGGTTCGCCGACCACAATCTCTCGTGAAACATATTTTGTGTCACAAGATTAAAAGAATTAAAAAAGATAATTGGAATGCACGAGTCGCCACCTTTGCCATAGTTGCAGAATTATTCCAGATTATTTTTTTCTGTTGAGAGTTCAGTCGGATAAAGCTGCTCAGTTTAGACCATGACATACTTAGCCCTCTGTTTACAGCCTCCTGCAAAAGAAAAACATGGGATCGTAGCTTTCTGCTAAAACTTGCAAGCTTTCTTGCACCTGCCACCTAAATGTGCCCTTTGTGACATCACAAGGGGGTTGAATGGAAACAGCGAATCTTCTCAAACATGGCTAAAAGGTTTTGACGCTCTCATGAGGTGTTTTTTTTTTTTCAGACGGATCCATATTGAGGTAAACCGCAAAAGCGTCATGGAAACACTTTTATCGCATTTGCACGTCGGCGGGTGTGACTTACGGGGTCACGTGACCAGTTCACTTCCAGTGAAAATGGCGCGTCATGATTGGACGGAGGAGGAAACGGAATATTTTTTTTACAAGTAATCAAAGAGAAAAGTGGAACAACCATTCTTGACGGCAAACAAACAAAAGCAAACGCTTCACACCAGTCAATGGAAACGCCTGCAAATCGCAATCGTACTTTGTCGAAATTTTAGAAATATCGCTGTTATTTTGCGACAAACAAATGAAAACGCAGAGAGGGACTCTTTTCCCCCAGGTTGTTGCTCTTTTTCGATAGTAACGCCTCCTCCTCCTCCTCCTCTTCGGCAGGGAGTCATCGACTACATCTTCTTCTCCAAGACCCACCTGAGCGTCCTGGGCCTGCTGGGGCCGCTGGACAGCCAGTGGCTGGTGGACAACAGCATCACGGGCTGCCCGCACCCTCACATCCCCTCGGACCACTTCTCCCTGCTGGCCCAGCTGGAGCTGCAGCCCCACCAGGCGGCGCACCCGCTCAACCCCCTCAACGGGCTGCACCTGCCGGTCCACAGGTAGTGCAGCCCCACCCCCCCCACCCCCTCCCCGGCCACAAACACTGCCCCCCTCCCCAGCCCCTCTCAACCCCTGCTCCAGGCTTTATACAGGACCCTGTACAGTTTTGCCATCACTTTAAGAACACTCACCCCCCCCCCACCCCCCACCCCCCACAAAAAAAAAGAAAATCCAAAAGGAGTGAAGTATTTGCCCGCATTGTTGCTCCTTTTTGTGTTTGTTTGCACACAGCACGTTTTGTCCCCCGCCTCCCCTCCCCCGACCTCCCCAGTGGCAGGGGGCCGGGGGGGGGGGACCAAATATCAAGCACCTGTGACATCGCTGCCAGCCAGGACCCATTCTTTTAAATGACTCATCAGTCCGGCACATCACTTTTTCTTTTCTTTTCTTTTCTTTTCTTTTCTTTTGCCAACGCTGCTGTGAGACACTCACTTTTAGAGGAAACACCCACAACGTGACGTGAAAGCTGCGGCAGCGCGTGGCTGCTTTTAGATGTAACACTACTAGACGAATAATTTGGATTCAAAAGTTGTAAAGAAGGTAAAACAATTTTTTTTTTTATTATTATTATTATTATTTGTGCCACTATGGGTCAATATTTTCAGTTTGTTAAACAGCAAAATAAGTTTCAAATCCAGTTGTGTAGTGAACTGACAACTGGCCACTTTTAAGCTCGAGTTTTTAAACTTTTGTGATTGTAACACTAAATCTGAGTGTTTTACACGCAGGCGAGAATGTAAAAAAAAGAAAGAACTGGTCACAGCCAGGGGTCATGTGACTTTTCAGGCGCCCAACAGTGCCGATGTCTTGTGGGCGGCTCCTTCAGGAGGCTTTTAGCTCGACGTCCGCTGCTCCGAATGGCATCCGGTGCCATTTTATGTTCAGTCAAACCTTGTTTTCAGGGATAAAGTTCCACTGATCCGTTTGTTTCAGCCACATCCCAGAAATGATGTCACACACGCTTTACAAATCTGCTGCTGCTGCTGCATTCACGTCATGGTTTTTGTTTCTGCTCCCTCACGACTAAAACATATTCCTGCTTCTGTTCAGCGCTTCATTTTTCACTCTCCAGAAGTTGTTTTTGTTGTATCACGGCAGATTGGTTCTCAACATATCTCATGTACTTTTGTGTTTTTTAGGGAGGGGAAAAAAACAAAAACCTTTTCACGCCATAAAATATCTTATGCTGCACTGATCAACTTCAGATCACAGAAAACCTTCTTGTGTCCCGTCACATGACTTATCAATCTGTGGAGATGATATGAGACAGAGTATTTTAGGTACCAGGAAGAAGTAGAACCAGAACCGGCCGATGATTTGTAACCAGGAATTCAAACATATTTACCAAAGACTCTATTGTTCCAATATTTCAAAGTGTCAGAAGTTCCTGTGGACACTTGGGGTTTTTTTGTTTGTTTTATCAGGTGATTAGAACTAATAGCCCTTTAATGTAAGCTGTAACTCAGGGCTATGCTATGCACACAGCAGTACCTCCTAATTGAGCAGCATCATACGAGCAAAAAACAACACAAAAACAAACAGGAAGTCACTGAACCTGCAGATCCTCTGAAAAGCACAATTAATGTATGTACTTTACATACATGTTGTTGTCGCGGCCACATCTGAAAATCTTTGAAAACTGCTGCTACATATGGTGGATAAATCAGAAATTGCAAAAAAAAAAAAAAAAGTCTGACTAATTCGATAAAACCAGTATTTGGATGCTGAATCGTCAAAATATGGGTAAAATGAAAATGTGGCTTCTGACAGCATCAGTGCGATTTAACGCAGGGGGTTAGCTGGGTGGCAGTAGCAACACCAGCAGGATCTATGACTTTAATGTGAGTAATAAATGCACACATTTATTTATGATATTAAAAGGCCCAGTGCGTAACATCTTCAAACCGCAGTAATTAGATTCAGTTTCATCCCGACATCAGAGGAAAGAGATGAGATCATGTGGGGACGCCAGCCAACTGGGGACTAACGCCGTCTGCAATGTGCTCTCTGACCACTGGGGGCAGCTTAGTCTTCCACACTGGGCCTTTAAAAGGTACAAAGGCGTCTTTGAAAAGTTTCTCCTCGAGATCGCCGGCGTCTCGACGACACTTGCAGGGTCACGACAACGGAAAGTGAAGCCACTTGAGGGATTTTTCTCCAACATTTATTTATTTGTGACAATCACACGATGTCCAAATGATGAGTTGAGAGCCCGAGCAGAAGTTTAGTGGCGGCTCTGATCATCGGACTTTCTTTCCTTCTTTTTTTTTTTTTTTTAAATGCTTTTAATGCGCAACTCACACAATGAGAAACGCTGAGGTGTGAAAGCTGGCCCACAGATCTCTGTCACACTGTTCAGTACTGGATGAGAGAAGCCATATAAAAAAAAAATATATATATATATATATATATATATATCACCGTGATGACCGCCGTCACCTCCACGTGACCTCGGCTTTAAAACTGCAGTGGAAACCAGTTAGTTTTTGCCGCTTTTTGCTTGGTTTTGCACACGATTGAAACGCTGACGAATGACGGATCCTCTTGTTTGTGAGCTTCTGGAGGCCTTTACTTCACTTACACCCCCGACGTGTGTCAAGCATCTGTGACGACAACAGGGCGTCCCTTCACATCTGTCACGGGCGGGGGAGGGGGGTGGAGGGATCTTTTTTTTTTTTTTTTTTATTTTCTCCAAAGTGGAAGATGTACTTTTTTTGTTTGTATTTTCTTTAAGATCCCACGTGTGAAAAACTCGAGCCGCTCCCGTCTGGAGACACTTGTTCCTACAGAGACGTCTCCGTCTTCTTTTGTTTTCTGTCTCCCACTAACTTGCAGTCTTTCAGTGGGCACTTTGTACAACACTATTATCTCTATTACCAGGTTTTGTTTTGTTTTTTTGGATAAAGAAGAAAAAAGATAAATGTTTTAGGACTAAAAGCAGCTTGTCTCGGCTTTTATTTCTCCACGCCTGATCTCTCCATCCTCCTTGTCGTCTCTCTCCACACCATCCTGCATCGGCAGCGAGCTCCCTGTGCACATTATGATGTCCTGGATTATGATTTTTTTTTTTTTTTTTTTAAAGAAGACTAAAAACACTTTTTCTCTCAACAACGTGCCTAATTCTCCAACAGCAGCACTGCCCACAAGAGCAAAGACGCTCAGATTAACTCATCCATCCATCCATGCATTTATCATCCATCCTTCATCTCATCTCTGTACTTTGTCCAATTTTAATGAAACGTCTGATTTTTGTGGTGGGCGAATCACTTCTAACACACGCTGTTACGCTGTTTTCTGTCTTTGCCGAGTTGCTGTGATTGACAAAGAAATCACCGGAAGCGTCGCCACCTGTGATTTCTGAATGTAAAATAACATTGTTTTTCTTTTCTTTCTTCCAAATTTAAATTATTTCAACAGTTTTTCTTTTCTTCCTACAGTAACACTAAGTATAAAAGCCCTGGCAACGGCAATAAGACTTTTCCATCGTGTGTTTGAGATAAAATTGTTTCAGACAAATTCAGTTGAGTCAACCAAACCAGAACGCAGCGTTAAAGAATGAAAGGAAAAGCAACACAAAAACACTTTCAATGAGTTTCCAAAATAGCATTTATGCACAATCTGTAGTGAGCCAATAGAATGTTTGGCTGCATAGTGTGACGTAATTGCACGGATAAAAGCAGCAACTTCACCTGTCGTTTAGGTTCAGAAAGTGTCTCGTCTGCATTTCAAGCCGCGCCATCACATTTTTCTACCTTTGTAATGTTTCAAAATTGCAATTTTGCAACATTTTAGGTAAAAAAAAACAGTTGGTTATTTCTTCTTAGATTTCTGTGCAGAAAACAGATGTGATAGTGAAGCTTCAGCTACCAGCAGCCACAGACACGGTGCTCCAGCAGACTCCACACAGTGACTGTGTAGCAGTTCCGTTTCTGTGGCAGACAGCAGATGTGCAGCTTCCCACCACGTTTTTTTTTTTTGTTCTTTTTTCAATCCAAGCGGCCTCCACAGCAGACGGGAGGAAGCAGGAAGTGAGCGTTTGACTGGAGGGAAAACTTTGTTGTGGAGAAACGGTCGCATTCTCTTTTATGGAAACACAAGTGTGACGTCTGACAATTAAATGTCAAAGTGTAAACTTTTTTTTTTCCAACTTTTTTCAACTTAGCTGATGCTACTCAGTTAAGACTGTTGTGGCTTTTGTAGAGCTCCTGTTTGGTTTCCATGTCTGGTACACAGGCTCCAGCCAAACAGTGCAATTCACTCCAGCAGTAAAATTGCATCACGAAAAAGTTTAACGTCAAAATTTCAATTAAAAAAAGGCCCTCAATTTGTTGTTCTAAAATCCCATATTGTGCAAAGACGTCCCAACCTTTGCGTCTTTTACACACTCTGCTTTTCAAATTAGCCCTTTGTGACGTCACACACAATGGTCCTGCTTTTTTGGATAAGTAGTTGTTTAAGGGCACTACAACTTGACAAAAAGTTAAGATCTGAAAATTGGTGTAATATGGGATCATGAAGGCAGAGGAAGTTTGAATGAGTGAGGCGGCTTTTTGCACAAATGAACACAGAGTGAAATTTCTGCTGTGTCCAAGCAATAATTTTTAAGGAACAAGAGCTTCTACAAAATCTACGACAGTGTTGAATATATGAGTGGCGACGTGTCACTCAAACCAAACTCATCAACACTTGTATCATCCACACATCTCAGACCCCCGACGCCCCTCCCTCTTGTCAATAAAGGTGATTTTACAAAAAAAAAAGTATTGTCTGTCTTTTATTCCAACAGTTAACATCACAGTGCAGTTTTGTCAATTGAATTCAGCTTAAACACATCCGACAGCCTAACAAATGACATTTGACGCATTTGTAAAAATTAAAGCAACTTAAAAAAAATATAGGGCGACACAGTGGCGCAGTGGTTAGCGCTGCCGCCTCACAGCAAGAAGGTCGTGGGTTCGATTCCGGGGCCCGGGCCTGTGACCTTTCTGTGTGGAGTTTGCATGTTCTCCCTGTGTCTGCTGGGTTCTCTCCGGGTTCTCCGGCTTCCTCCCACAGTCCAAAAACATGCATGTGAGGTCAATTGAATATTCTAAATTGTCCGTAGGTGTGCATGTGAGTGTGAATGGTTGTTTGTCTCTATGTGGCCCTGCGATGAACTGGCGACTTGTCCAGGGTGTACCCTGCCTTCGCCCTAAGACAGCTGGGATAGGCTCCAGCAGACCCCCGTGACCCTGAATTGGAATAAGCGGGTATAGAAGATGAATGAATGAATGATAAAAAAATATATATTTGTGTAAATATTTGCATTTTCTAAAGGATTTATATCTGTGGCTGCTGTAGATTCAGTTGAGTTTAGCTTCAGTGAGGGCTCTGCTGCATCAATAGTGGGTGGTGGGAAAAGCAGTTGGCGGGGCAGTGGTGGAAGAAGCAGTGGCATCAGAGGACGCCTGCACCCTTTGGCTGCTGGAAGCAAAACAAATACAAACTGGGTTAAAACCAGTGAGCCATGGATCTAATGCAGACAGAGACACTGATAAGTGTTTACTGGGATTAATGAATGGTATCAGAAAACACAAATAGCGATACTGTTATGGTCATATTACCATTATGACAATAATTGACGAGCAAGACAAGCCCCTCCTCTGACACAGCGCCTCCTTCAGACACAGTAAAATACCAGTAAATGCACGTTATCTTGGCACTTTTATTGATGATCTCTTTTCTGTTGCCGATTTTAAAAAGGTGTTTGTTTTTTTATTAAAAGGTGACTCATCATCATCATCATCATCATCATCACAATTTGAGAATAAAAAGTAATATGAAGTTGGAGGACATCTGCATAATTTATGACCATATTAAACCTTCTAACAGTGAATCATTGTTAGGATTGATATACGTATGTGTGTATAAATATATATACACATATATATATATATATACATGTATGTGTGTGACTATCAACGTCAGTGACTTAAAGATACAAAAGTTGTGGTTACTTTTGCGCTCTGGTGACCACTTCAATGAACCACGGCGCCGTCGGGTCGACACAAACTTTAGATCCAGCCCTCCTGGTGATGCTGCGAGGAGACAGAGACACTCGTTAGCATGGTTGTGTTTTTGTTTTTAGCCAAACGATGAAGAAACTCCTGAGAATTCTGAACTCAGCTGCACTTGTTCTGCTTTTTTCTGACTTTTTTCTGTTATTTTTTTCATAATCAATGTATTTTTTCTTCCTCAGTCTGAACTTAAACACCATCTTAATTCAACTCCTTACACGGCTTCAGTGCGACGACACCCTCCTGTGATGGGAGTTATCTCAATTTTCCTGATGTGTGAAAGAGGAATTCGGCGTTTGACCGTCCAAAGGCACTGACACCCCGGCCCGGAAAAAGCTGGAAAGAGTGGAAGGTTAAAGAGGATGAGGATGTTGTTTCTTAGGGGAAACATCTGGAAACCAGAGTAAACGTTCAGCTTCTCAGTCAGTTCAGCTTAGTCAATGTTCAAATATAATCATATAAATACATTTTTATTGGATATTTGTGAAAAATATAAATATATGAAGGTGGCAACAGTCGAACTGACAAAAACAAAGCAGACGCCGGGGGAGGTGGGGGGGGTGCACCGTGAGCCCATTGTAGAGGTTAGCAGAGAAAACGATGATGACGATATCTTGTTTTTTTTGTTTCTTACCAAAGAGCAAAAGCATTTTAAACAAAGCAATCATTTAAAATAACATTTCATTCTCACCATGCAGGGATGCCATGCAGCAGAAGAGAGTCAGGGCAGCCAGGAGCAGCAGTGATTTGGTCATCGTCGATGGCTTGTTGTGATGCTTCTCCAACAGACAGGAAGTGAGAGTGATGAAAGTGCTGGCGAGGCTGAGACAACCGAGCAAACTCCTGCCTTATAAGCAAGACGAGCAGCACCTTCCCAGCAGATTTGCACACCCCCTCACTTCTTTATGCCCACGCATTATAACAATTTCTCGCTGAATGTCCTACTTCTATTCACATCTATGTATTTTAATACTTTGCAAATTCGTGACATTTTACTGATTGCTGTTGATGCTGATTTCAGGTTGCCCAATGGCAACAATGACCTGAACCAACGACGGCATCCACAGAAAAGCATTTTTCAAAATTCCTAGTTATTCTTACTTATTATCACCTACCACTGATAAAAACTAGTTAGCAAGTAAATAACGTTTGTAAGTTCATTGGTTTTGCACAAGCACGAGAGGCTGATCGTCAACTCTAGATTAGCCAGAGTATCAGTCCTGATGATCGAGTCTTTTCTGTCTTGGGCCTGCAGTGACCTCTTCAGACAGCTGGGATGGGCCCTTGCGTAGCAGTGACAGAAAATTGATGGATGGATGGACGGACAGATGGAGAGGAAACCTTCAGATTGATGGGTAACCTTGGTCATGGTGTGGGCACGGTTAGAGAAAAAGAGAAAGTGATGCAAATTTCGTGGGTTCCATGTGCAGATGCTGATCTCGCAAGGCTTGCAACCCTCTTGCCATACACAGTGTTTTCAACCACTGCCAATAAAGACAGCAAAGATGCTGGAGCGGCGGCCACTTCATCAGACTTTGTGTTTTCACCGTAACAAAAAATCCCTCAAGCGAAAGCTCCTTTTCAGTCGGTGCACAAATGCCTCATGTACTGTTTAAGGGGAACGAAAAAGAAGAAGAAGAAGAAGAAGAAGAAAAAAGACCCCCCCTCTTTTGTCTTGACACAGCATGATCAAGATTGCGGAGAGTCCCGAAGAAAAACTGCTGGTAACTTAAATAACCGATGAGCAGCAGTGTGGATATTTTGGTGCAGGACAGACATGCTTTAGTTGCAACAGTCTGGATTAAACCCACACCAAAATAAACATAGAAATATGCAGCTGCAGACAGAGGAGAATAGCTGGACTCGAGGAGGAAGACAACTTCTCCTTGCCAGCTAACCACATCCTCTTCTCGTAAATCTTATCAGTGTGCTTCCCGCTCATGGAAATGATATGCACATAGGGGGAATAAATATATCTATAAGCTGAGAAAGTGTCTTTTGATGCCAGGTATGGGGAACCTGGTTCCTTCCGTATCCTCCTGTGCAGAAACATGAATGAATGAATGAATGAATGAATGAATGAATGAATGAATGAATGCATAGGAGTCACGCAGGGCAGGCAATGCCCCACTTTTCTAAGAAACCAAGACACTGAATTAATGATATACATTCAGCTTTGGTTATTTCCTTGTTTTTGGATGGAGGAGTGTCTTGTTGCCTGAAGCATTTATGTGGCAAAGCAGGCAAACTTTTCTGCAAACTTTAATTAACTTCAACTCCTTTAATTTTAGCCAAAAGCATTGCAGGTGTACTGCGTCAACAGGTGCAGCACGAGGCTCTCATTCCAGAAGAAGGTACTCAGAGGTGAGCATAGCACTGAATATTTCTGCATGGCAACAATTCAACAAGGAGCTGGAAAGAGTCCTCAGAGATGTTGCTCCATGTTGACTCAATGGCGTCACGTAGTCGTTGCTGCATCCATGATGCCGAGCTCCCGCGCCACCTCATCCTAAATAGGTTCTGGTGACTGTGGAGGAGTGGCTTTTTATTTTATTTTTTTGTTATTATTATTATTTTATCTCTATCTATAACAGCTAAAACAACTGCGTTGATATTAATCAGCAGATCGTTAACGTGTTATTTTTTCCCCTTTGAGTTTCATAGGTCCAAAAAACTTTCCGAGGAGACAAGAGGAGGAACTGTACGTGGTTTTTTTTTTTCCCCCGTGTCATTCACACATATGCACATTTCCACAGAAATGATACTTCACATCAATATTTGAAATCGGGTGTTATTTGTTTTTTTAAATGTCCTGCCACATTTGGAAAACTTTGACTTTGGAGAACTGACTCATCAAACTATTTATTCTTAAACTGATCGGTCCTCCGAAGTAACAAGCTGAGTGAACTTTATTTCCATTAGAAACATAGAACTAATTACTCTAATAATAAAGGAGAACAGTTTTCAGCCAAAAAATAAATAAGTAAATAAATAAGCTCTCAACATTACAATAATTATTATCATCTTCAGTTGCTTCTTCTTCTTATTTATTTTTTTTATTACTTATATTATTTATTTATTCTTTTTCTTATTTAACAAAAGTGAAACTTAGACAATTCCCCCTGGAGACTCTGCTGTTGCTGCAAGAGTGAGCTCAGTGAGGGTCAACTGAGAAAAGAAAGTGATCACACTTCAGTGCAGACACTTCCTCATTACGGCCGCTGCAGCCGTTGTACTAGTAGTGTATTATGACCCAAACTGAGCTGAGCTCTCAAACTAAGGGGCCATCTGTCTACCAACAGGAGAAACCACAACATTTCAATTTCCCAACTCATGGCTTTAAAGTAAATACCCGACACTGATTCCTGACACTGCATGTGCAGATGCTTACTCAGCTGCTCACCGTCTGAGCTCACTGTAAAGACTTTTCTTTCAGTCTGCCGTTCGCCATCCATATATGACATCAGTCAGTTGCCTGTGTTGTCGCTGCTATAACTCGAAAACACTTCTTTAGTTGAGGTGAGTCAATCTGAGAGACTGATTTCCAGAGGTTGTGTTTTTAGCAAAAAACCTTGTCAGATCTACAATAGTCTTAATACACATACAGACTCACCTTTATAGTGTAATTAGGACTGTTTAAACATGTGGCAGTCCTCAAAGTCTGGGCTAGAACTACTGGAGTCTTAAACACACTTGGTCAAAAAGAATAATACATTGCTAATTGCAACTTTTAGCCTCATAAGTTCAAGAACTTCTCAAGTTTTTTGCTTTTCTCAATGAGCTCAACACTTTTCCCCTAAGGCAGTCCATGCAAGCAGTATTTATTAAAATGGAAGAATCCATAGCGCTCTGTCTTCTAATGGAAACCTCAAGTTTCCTCCTGCAAACAACAAATCTCTTGTGCGTGTTTCCTGATTTGGAAATGTTGATTTTGAATGTATGATAGAAAATGTCACCTGCCCTATTTCGCTGCAACTGCCAACCAAGAGTTGGCGCCTGATGTGAAGAGCGCTCGTGGCATACGGGAAAGTGTCGACACCACCGAAACTGACACTCCAAGGTGTCAACCACAGGTATGCTGTACAAATGGAGGGAGAAGGGGAAAAAATGACAAGCAGTGTGAAATACAGTCGGTTCAGGCAGCGCAGCCCACATCACACCTCAAGTTTCAATAGCGTTTTCGATCAGAAACACTTGGCGTCATGCACACTGAAGCAAACCCGCCACAGTCAGCTAATTTGTTTTGGGTTGATGTGACTATTAGTGACATCAAAACATTGACAGAGAGCTGATAGAGCAGATTCCATGTTTTACGTGTGTAACCGGTGGTTATTGTCTTTGCGTTGTGTTGAGTTTGAGTGACCCACACCGTGTTCAGCTCTGGAGGCTATCTCCGTTTATTCTGGTAACTGACAACATAAAGTGCAACACGAAATCCTCCGTCAACTGCCGATATCTGGAGCCCCCTCTCCCATGGAGTACACAGAACAAAAGGGCGACAACATACCTGACAAACATGCAACACGAAACCTGTCAACGATAACATGGATACACAGAACAAAGGGCGACAACATACCTGACAACATAAAGTGCAACACGAAATCCTCCGTCAACTGCCGATATCTGGAGCCCCCTACACAAATCAATCGACATCAATGTACATAATCAAACCGTGAAATCAAAACTTCACTGTGGCTCACCTCTCCCATGGAGTACACAGAACAAAAGGGAAGAGGTGAGGCGGGAAAAATTCTTATATAGGGGGGGTGTGGCCCCAACAGGTGTCCATAGGGGACTGAAACTTGGGGACAAACGTTCCACATTAAACAAAGGAGGCTTAATTGTCAGGTGTTACGACTCAATTTTGTGAAATTATAAACTAATATTATTAAGGCATAAATTATCCCGTTACACGTGTGCAAATTAGGCCAAAAAATAATACAGATTTCCTGTCATCTCCACCAAAGGTTCCACTTACATTCAGCAGTTTTGCTGTATGTAACTATGCTGCTTACAAGTCAGACAACACACCAGTACACTTCAAAGGTCAGGTTCTTGACCTTCAGAAATGTTTGGTTTTATTTTGGAGATTTGGTGGAAACAGTGCACTTCAAATGTTTGTTTGAACAACTTTATGATTTTCATGTTATAAGTCATACAGACAATACAGTGCAATGTCAACCTGTGGCTAAATGTATTTAATTTGTCTTTTCACACTTACGCCATTTGTTGTTGTTGCGTGTAGTCATGAGCTAACAATGTGAACGACGTAGCCACAACGATGTAGCCCACCAGAGTCCGACTTCCGGGGTCCAGTGGACTGTATCAATAAAGTTTTGCGAACATGGAAAACAAAAGTAAAAACAGAAAAGAGAAGAATGTGGAATACCGAGAGAGAAACAACTTGTTCATCGGAGGCAACCACAGCATAGCCGCTATGGTTTTTAAGCCGCTTGTAGTGTTTTTACCGCAGCTGCCAATGTTGGGGGACTAAAAATGGACGCGATTTCCGCTTTTCAGGAAGGCTCCGTGAGAACCTGCTGCTTAGCTGGCAGGTTTGAAATAAATACCAACCGAACCTGGAGGGCTGTTGTTACCAACATAGGGGTTATCAGAATAAATCAAATCGAAATTACTGGTTTGTTTTTGCAACGAGAAGAAGTTTTGATCCATT
The DNA here is from genome assembly GCA_009823395.1 of Thamnaconus septentrionalis. Taxonomy (NCBI): domain Eukaryota; kingdom Metazoa; phylum Chordata; class Actinopteri; order Tetraodontiformes; family Monacanthidae; genus Thamnaconus; species Thamnaconus septentrionalis. The sequence goes on along the minus strand of CM020507.1, from coordinate 4,291,971 downwards.
GCAGTGGTGAAAAGTAAAGAATCTAAACTCTGATGTCGACGGTGCTAGTCTGAAGACGACCATGCCCAGTGGTAACAAGCCTTACATATTGTACATGGCGCCCTCTTCTGTACTGCTTTAAAAAATACATTTCATAATATTGAACCATTTGAACATTCTCTACGATTTCAGGTAGTTACATTGTAAAAACTCGTTATCGTATCGAGTATTTCCTGATTTATCAAAGATAAAACTGAACATGAAACTTGTTTGTGTTACTGGTTTTAAGAGGTTTAAATCTGGTTTGTCATACCCACCTGTGACATTGTACTGTGTGATTTTGAAATTCATAAATTACATGACAGTGACAAATGACAAACTACACATTTGATCAACAAAACACAACACGAAACCAACTCCGATTAGCATTTTTATTGTAATTTCTGCAGAAACACAAAATAACATAAAATTGTAATAACTATGTGACCATTGGAAGAACACTTCCAACAAGAATATCTATGAATTTAGCCTAAGCTAGCTCTGTTACAATAGAATCATTTGTTAGAATTACTAATAATAGATATATTTATTTGAAAAAAAAAAAAAGAGCTGAGGATGGACTGTGTGCATAGCTTATAACCAACCTCCAAAACAAGACAGAAGAAACTCAAAACAAAAAAGGAAATAAATAAATTGGATACTTTAACAGAATACTAACGGTGCGGCGATTTAAACCCAAATTCCGACTTTAAGAACAGTGGTTCACCCCCGGAAGTGAGAAAAATGTGGCCATTAAACATACTACATAAAAACAGGCCGTGTAGTGTTTGGTGATTGAATGGATTCAACCAGCACAGTGTGATGATCGTGAGAAACCGGTAATGAGCTGAAGAGAAAGGAGGCAGAGAGACTTAAAGTCAGATTTCTGCGCTAAAGAGGAAAATATGTTTCCAAAGACACAGTTTGGCATGGATGTGGAGGAGCAAAATCTTGGCTTAAATGCAATCTATGAATTGCTGAAAAGAGAAAAAAACAAAACCTTTAATTTTCTGCAGATTTAGACACACCGGCCTAAAAAAAAAAAAAACAGGTCAAAATCCGCTGGACTACTTTACTTGCTTCCAAATGACAGATTTGCCAGCGTTGCTAGCATTACCAGAGGAGAAAACATTTTTTGCAAAAACGTTTGTCCTACTTTGGAGTGGAAACGTCATCAGAGACTCAACATTTTCAACTAAACTAAACTCTTCTATGAAGTCAACTTTCAAACGTGTTTTAAAACCAGCCAGCTGGTTTTACTCAGTTCTGTTCTCTCCCCTCCATCACCGAACTGTGTGCCCTCGCTCCACTAGGGGGCGGCAAAGACCATCAAAGGCCAAATCGCCTCTTCATCCGACCCGCCTTGACAAATGGAAAAAGGAACAGTTTGTACCTCGTCGCGAGATTTTGGACGCTGACTTGAGAGTGTTTTTGTAGGTGCTGCAGCAGTGAAGCAGTAGTAGAAACAGATAAAAAGTAAAAAAGTAAAATACACAAACAAACAAACAAACAAACAAACGAAAGAAGGCTTTTCTCTCATCGCCGTCATTACCATCCTGTTAGTCAAGCTTCAGGGTCATTTGAGGGGAAAAACAAACAAACAAACACAACAACAACAACAACAACAAAAAACTCTTACAGGCACTGAGTGGTTCCACAGCGACTCCCCGATCAACAGGGACCGATTTCAAACGGAGAGGAAAAGAAACTACAACAACCAAGTTTCTCCAGAGTGGTTTTGTTAACACATTCAGGGTTGGATGAACATGTTACTTTAGCTTTCATTCAGTTAGTGAAGCGAGACAAACGTTAAACTGCATAGATTAGACATGTTTATCGTGTGATGTTGTCTTTTGTCAGTTTTTTTTCTGTTTAGTTCTAAATTACATGCAGTTTATCCCAAAGGTCCTGTATTGTGTTTGAATTTAATTAATATTAAATTCCCCAGAATTGACAAAAGTCTTGAACCATTCTGTTCTGGAAATAAGCTTATGGTGATGTCACAAAGGGCCCCAATACAGCTCCAAGATGATTGACTAACCCCTCTGCCCCCAAGGCAGGTGTTGGCTCCGCCCTCTCAGACCTCCTCGCTTTTGTCTCCTTCCAAACACAAGGAAGGTCCAACAAGGAACCAGTTTTGACGCAAGAAGCCAGGAGGCCGTAAACAGAGGGCTAAATATGACGTGAAGATAATCAACAGTGACAAGCTTCCTCAATGGAATCCTGGATGAGAAACACAGATCTACACATGGGTGTAAAATGGGACCTTTGAGCAAATATAATCCTCAGTCATCATTGAAGGCAACAAAACCCAGTTTGACTGTGCGTCCCCGGTGCAGGAGGCCTCAGTCCAGCTGAGCTCCTTCACCACCGCGTACGGGACTGAAAGCAGGCGGAGGACAGTGTGTGTCCCACCCAGACTCACACATGATGTCCTCAGGACATTATTACAAAACGCATTTGTGCATCAGAACAGTGGCTTTTGCATTTTATTTTTTTTATTCTCTCCCTTTCAAACTGGCTCCATGATAGCAGCTGCTAGAGGAGTCACAGAACTGAGAGCGTTAAACAGACAGCCGTCCATTAACGTCATCTATAATGTTGGGTTGTTTAGTTTAGGGTGTTTTTTTTTTAACAGATTTTTTTAATAACCTGCTAGCATTACAGAGTTAGCACAGAGTGTCAGTTGCACAGGGACACACACGCAGAGATTCCGATTCCTGCAGAGTGAACTCTTTTTCCACGGCGTCTCAGAACCAAATTGTTGTGATTGCAACACAAAACGCCGGTGAGCACGCAACAAGGCACGCTCAGACAAAACAAACAAATCCACACACACACACACACACACACACACACAAACACACACACACACACACACACACACACACACACACAGGTGTAATGGCGAGCAGACATTTCACATAAAGTGCACAACAGACGAGGGTTCTCCCCTCACGGCTTCAGGCCAGCTGAGGCTCCAGGACTCTCTTCCGTGCAGGTCTGGGTCTGGCATTAATGGCTCTCGATCACCACCGGCTCGTAGCCGTCCGCAGAAACCCTGCAGATACGAAGCAAAGAGTTTGTTCTTTTCTTTGTTTTCAATCCAACTGCTCAAACTCAAACCTGCAGAACGTGTGAGTGGCTGATGTGCAACGGGGAGAGGAGAAAGAGGAAGCGGGACAGAAAGAGGAAGCTGAGGTCGGCTGTCTGTCGCACCTGTTCCCCAGCCTGATGCCGCTGAGCGCAGTGGTTCCGTCTCGGCTGACAAACAGACGCAGGTTGCTGTCTGAAAAAGACGAGACAGATCATCCAGCTTTAATCTGGGCAGAAAAATTTCCGTCTCCTTCGATGTGAATTTTAGTGTGATGGCAGAAGATCCACTGGAATGGATGGAGGATGGAAAGCGGACTCTCTGTCCAGTGAGCGTTCCAACTCTACCTTCAGTGTTGGTGATGTCTTCAAAGTTCTGGCTCTGCACTATCTTCTCCACAATGTCGTCGGCGTCCATGCGAGTGTCGTTCACCCAGCAGGGGTGACTCTCCACCGAGTCCTGCTTCCTCCTGAAACAAAGCCAGCGATGACATCAGCAGGGGGGGGGGTCCCTCAAAAAAAATCACATGACCGAGCACCACTGTCATTATCGCAGTACCGTGGTGGCCTGTTGGGGGGCAGCACGGGCCGCGGGGGTCTCGGGGGTCTTTCAGGACGTCCGGCGTCCTTGTCGCCCTCCGCTGGCTGGTCGGCACTGAAGACCACGCCCCCAGAGGTGCTACTTCCTGTGGAGGTGTTCCTGCGATGCGTGAGGTCCGACAGGCTGGAGGAGCAGGAGTGCTCGGTGCTGTAGCCTGCAGGGTCCAACCGGAGGGAGCTCGTGAGTGGTGGTCCACCAAGAAAAGTAAAGATATGACGGGGCCTTTAAATCAAGAGCTGGTGGCGCCGACCAAACCTGATATTTTGCTGTGCTGGCTGGCGTAGCTGGAGTTACGCGAGTGACCCGACTGGAAAACATCGTGATGGTTTGTTTCCGATTCCTCGAGGAGACCTGAGGGCAACGCAAGCGTTAGCGCGTTAGCTGGGTTTTACAGACAATAAAACTATTAAAACCTTTAGGATAAAATACCCTGTGATTTTGCAGCTGAACGTGAGTGTTCTTCAACCAGTCAGTCTGAGAAAGTGACTGACAACTTGGAATGGATCTGTTAGCGTGTAGCTCTGAGGATTTCTAGTTTCTGGACGCCTTTTTGAACCGGACACCAAATAGTTTTAATTCAGCCTCGACGTTTTCAAAGCTGTGTGTTCATGCTGAAATGACAACAGGCTTTGTTTTTAACTGTATTCCAAACTGGACTGACAGTTTTCCTTATAAGGTAAGTGTTTTCATTTTTTTCAGACCTCATTCCAGAACCTTTTGGCTCATGGCGAAACACATCTGGGTCCAGTCTCCCCAGCTCTTTGTGTGATTTCTCCAATTTATCTCCATCCATTCTCTTCTTTGATGCAATTAAACACTTTGAGTCGTTGACACTACACATTTGGCGTGACAGTGGCAGTGACCTGAGCTGATGATGGAGGGCCGAGGCTTTGCCGTGCGACCCAGGGAGACCCCACCAGCCGGCCCGGGCTCAGCCGTCCCCTCGCCCTTACAGTCCAGCTGCAGGGTGTGTTCCTGTCCCGGGATGGAGATGGACTTGGCAGTACTGGGAGGCCTGAAGGGGAAAAAAACAAAACAAAAAAAAAAAACCCTCCACTTATCACTCCGGACCAGATTAACTGAGCACTGAGCTGCACTTCTGCTGAGCCTGGCGCATTCAGATAAGATTTATTCTATCGACCGCAGGGAAGCTGCACCAACAAAGAGCCCAGATTACGCAGAGCCGAGTGTTTAGGAACCTGGCTGAATGGGGCAAATGTGCAGAAAAATGGGACACAACAAAGTGTGTGTGTGTGTGTGTGTGTGTGTGTGACAGAGGAAGAGAGAGAGAGAGAGAGTGAGAGAGTATGTTTTGTTTTGGGTTTTTTTCTTCGAGATTTACTGACAAAATGGGACATTTTAGCTTCTACAGTTCTTGCATTACCGCTAAACACATGCAATAAAAACCCTAACTGAGGAATTACTCACTTCTTGAAACACGGATCTCCAGACAGGAGGGTCATCCCGATGATCACCTGCAGGACAGCGAAATGAAAAATGTCATGAACCAACCCAGAAAGGATGGATTTTATGCTTCCAAGCCAAATACATTAGAACCACTTAATTCTCCGTTCACCCGACGGTATGACAGGCAAATGTAACCAGTACACAGCTGCACTGGTTTAAACCAATAAGGCTGATTCCAGATGAACTGGTGAACTTCTTTTCTTATTCAACAACTAACTGGGGAAACTGGGAGAGAATCCCCAGTGAACTGGCTGATGTGTTGGCAACACGTGCAGTCGTGCTCCAGTGGAGAGAGATGACACATCCACTCGTGACTGCCATGGCTCCTTCTCACCCGGAGCACTTTGTACTGCTGATCCGTAGGTGGCGCTTCTGAGAGCCTGAACTGCTCCGTAAATGGAAAGCAGAGCCGCCGGGATGCCGAGCCGTTGCTGCTGCTGCTGCTGCTGCTGCTGCTGCTGCTGCAGCGAACTCACTGGTTTGTAATCTATGCTGGTAAATTAAAGTGATTCCAGTGCAGACAGTTTTTTAAACCAGTTTCACAAAAGGTAAAATGATTGCGTCTTTCTGTCCTTTAAATATAAATGATGTTTATCGGAAGAGGCGAAAAGCAGTTCATCTGAAAAAGTTGAACAGGTAAAATAACGGACGGACTAAAAGCACTTCAATTCTTTCTCTTTCTAATACAACAAGCTTTCATAAGCTTTTCATATGATATTTCATAAGAAAAATATAATAGTATTATGATATTTCAAAATATCATAAAAATATAGAAAAGTTCATTAAACTGATGAAAGACATTTTGCCATGGAGCTCGGTGTGCGTCCTTGCCTTCAGTATGGAGTTGTCCTGCCGTGTGTTCTTGGTGTCGTAGCCCTCCAGCAGGCAGCAGCGCACGGTGGAGCCAGAACCTGCAAACTCCGCCATGTTGAGGTCGGTGAAGCCCAGCTGAGGGGTCGAGAACAGCAGCGTGAGGTCACGTTTCATCCCTTCGCATCCTAATCTCTGTGGCGTGACGCGATGAAAGGGTTGCTGCGACGGCCATCATTAAGCGACTACACGGCGCCGGAGCTTCTGCAGGTCTAATGTATGACGCTGCAAAAACCACACGTCCCTAAACATCCACGCTGGTGTTTTTCTGTGGTTTTTCCAAGGGAAAAGCAAAGGGATTCCGCGGCTTCTGGAATTCTTTTTAAAGAGCAAATACATTACAATTTAGTCCGAGGCTAAACTGAAGCCAGCAGGTAGACCAGTTTTCATACTGGTTCACACACTTCTTTTGTGCGGTGGTCAGATTTCAAGGTGTAATAATAATAATGTCAGTAAAAGACCAGCAGTTTAATAAAATGTCCCATAATGTGCAAAGTTCACTTTACCAATGTTCTCCAGCAATAATCAATGTCTTTATCCTGGCAGCGAACACCACAAGAGTTAAAAAATAAAAGTCCATCCTTTCGTTGTCTCGCTTGTCTACTTTCACAAAGTGTTTGCTGGAATATTCAATGTTCACAATGGGCTCTGAACTCTCTCCAAGGTTAGTAACCACACCCTCAGCAAGGTGTTGTTGTTGTTGCCCCCCTTCTACACTGACCCACTACTGCAGCACTTCCAGCAGGAGGCTAAATACGGCATTTTTCCCCTGGAGTCTGGGACGAATGATTCAGACGCGATAATGGGGACAACAGCGAGTCTTTAAAGTGGGCCGCCTTTTGTCTGAGCTGCTGTACTTCCATCCCGGTCCTCATTCTTCAGGCTTCCCGCCTTCGGCTTCAGGGAGCTTCTGTTTTCATAGGTGCGTATTTAAGGAAGCCGACTTCCAAAGAGGGAAGTGAGGTATATTTAACCATGGGAATTCTAAAAGCAGCAGCAGAGGAGGAAACACTTCCTGTCTGTTTCAAAGACGTCCAGGGATCAGGAATTTCAGGGATTGACTCGCTGAGCGGAGCGCCGATGGTCAGCGAGCCGTTCATTGCGGGATGCTGCGCATGTCTTGCAGGGAGACACGAGACGGCCTGGAGGCCGGGCTTCCCGACCGATGGTTGACGTGTCGTGAGGAATGCTAATATTTACGCGACGGAGGCGTCGCAGTTTACACGAGCTCATCAAGTGACCGCCGCTACGTGTTTATGGCTGTTAGAGGGTGGAGGAGGGTGGGGGAGGGTGGGGGGTGCAGTCCTTACCTTCGTGTACGCCTTGCCTCCTTTGAGTTCCTGCAGGGAAAAAAGAAGAAAAAAAAAATCAGAAGGAGAGCGTTGAAGCCGACTGATCCAACTTTATAGTACAGAGGCGCTTCAATTACAGGGAGGCGAAATTACAGGCTGAGAACTCGGCGGCGGCTCCGCAGCGGAGCGTTCACGTGGGAGACTTTGCATCAAGTCTGCATTAAAGTTTCCAGCGACACATTTGAGGGGAACATCCGCAGCCTTTATAGTCCACAGAGGTGTTGCGAGCGAGTATATTTAGAAGGTGTCAGGTGTCCACAGTGTGAATCATCCAGTTTTAAATGTCCGGAAAAGTTCAACATCATCAGCACCTGTGTATGAACGTGGTTGGTGTCCATGAACGGACATGATGATCGATCTCAGAGGACTTTAGACAATAGAGGGAAAAGCTGGAGGTCGTCGAGCACAACCTGCAGATCTAAAGGGCCAGTGTGTCACATCTACAGGGGACTACGTGTATAAAAGTGGAGCAGGAAATGCATGACTGTATTTCATGTGACTGTGACTATATATTTTACATAAAGAGCAGGTCCACTTGCACAGAGGTGGCCGTATTTGTGCCACCAACTACCGAGCTCGCTGGCTAGCTGCAGGGTGTTGCTCGGGGTTTGCTGACTTTCCACCAATGACGTCAGAAAATGACACTAGTGGGACTTCAGAAACCAGGCATTAGCATTGCTGAACGATGCTGAGGCCACCTGGTCGCTGCAGGGCGGCTCGTTCAGCCGACCAACCAGTCTGACGGCAGCTCGATATCTCAGGTGACACCAAGACCCAATGCAGGAAAAACAAACAGGGATGTATTTGTGTGCAGTATCTCTTCCTGCCACCAGGTGCTACTAAATGCTACACACCTTTAGCCTTTAAAGAAAGAAAAAAGTGTATTGATGGAAAGACAAAGGCGATGCATTTATTTATTTATTTTACCTTTCTGACGGACACCCTGCAGACAGAGGGATCCAGGACGCCGGTGTGGGGGTTGGCGCTCATTTTAGACACAAAACTGAACCTCTTCCTCCAGCGAACGCAGTTCTCCTGAACCTCCTGTCTGCAGAAGGGGAGAGAAACAGCGGCGGATCAATCTCACACATAAACACTTTCACGTGCTTCCCGTTAATTATTTACACGAGGGCCTCCCGAAGCATTTTCAGCTTGCCCTGAATTTTGTTTTTTTTTGGAAGGGGCCAGACTTTGATTTAGGGGCCGTTTAAAGAGGTGAAGGAACTTGAAATGCACGGGGTATGGCGTCAGCGTGCACTCAGCTCGGGCTTGTTGTTGTTGCCGGGAAGAGACTTCTTCTACGCCGTCATATTCTGAGAATGTGACCGAGAGCAGGAGGTTTTTTTTTTCCAGTTATGTCATCCTGTTCTCAAGAGCCTCGTGACCAGCGCATCCACCGAGGATCGGGTTCTTCCGAGCATGTTGCCTGAGCCAGCTTTTCCCCAAAACTAATTGAATCAAGGCTGCAGCAGAGCAGTGAGTCAGCGTGCATTGAGAGGGAAAAGTAGGAGCAGCAGGATGCATCATCGATTCTGTCCGGCCCAAAATAAACCCCCCAAAAGTCACGTGATGAGAAACCAAGTGGAACGAACAGCACTTTTGTGTTTTCATCCCACATCGCCAGCAGCTTGTTGCCGTCACGCTGAGCAAACACAGAGCCGCTGGATCTTTGACATTTCAAGACTGAAACTTGGCTCGTTGGAGATGGACTTCAGAGAGAAAAGCCTCCCAAAGAGACGAGATTATCAGAAACGGGATTTTCAGAAATGTTCACATTTGTAGAAGGTGGCCAGGAGGACGCTCGGCTCAGCCAGGAATTCAGAGTGGATTTGGGAATGTTTGCGTTTGCTTTTGAAGCTCCTAATGACCTGGCCCCACCCACCCACCTCTGTTACCTGACGTTTTAATCCTTTGTAAGCAAAAAGGGGCAGTTTCGAGGTCAACGCACCGGCTTATTGCCACAGGTCCCGAGATCAAGGTGCAGACGTGGCATGACACGACTTCTTCTGTTCCAGAACGAGCCTGATAAACCTCACACAGCCCTCTTTTTTTTTTTCAACCACCCCCAAAAGTTTAACCCTAAAACTTCTTTTTTTCAGTGTGTTAGTTTGTTTTTATAATGTTTCTCTAGATTATTATTATAATTATTATTATTACTATTATTATTATTATATTGCAAAGCATTTTGTCAAGTTTACTTTTAGTCTTTAAAGACCTTCTTTGCTGGATATGTGAAGTAAACCCCGTGGATTGTGCTTCATTCTTGGCTGTGACGGCACCTGACACAAACTCTCAGCTCGGCTCCTCAACGAGTCTGACGGCGGGACGTTAAAGAGAAACCAGGTGTGTTGGACTGGGGAAAAAGCCGAGGGACCAGCTGCTCCCAACTCAACATTTAACTGGCGACTTTCTGTGACAGCAACATCAGTCACTGGTGAAGAGTCATTACGTTTTCCCTTTTAAACAGAGAGAGAAAAGTCCGTCAAGGAAACAGCAAACAATGGTGCTCGGGCCTCTGTCAAAACACAAGTGTGCTGCGTCAGACAAGCGCAGGGAAAACTCCTCACATCCTGGTTAACGGTTGGGAACTGCACAAACACGCCTGTTTGTTTGCCTCAGGAAAGCGGCGCTGCTGTGATGCCACTTGAACAGATTCCGGGAACACTTCCCAGAAATGCGCAGATAGAGAGAGAGAGAGAGAGAGAGACAGAGAGAGAGAGAGAGAGAGAGAGAGACAGAGAGAGAGAGAGAGAGAGAGAGAGAGAGAGAGAGAGAGAGAGAGAGAGAGAGAGAGAGAGAGAGAGAGAGAGAGAGAGAGAGAGAGAGAGAGAGAGAGAGAGAGAGAGAGAGAGAGAGAGAGAGAGAGAGAGAGAGAGAGAGAGAGAGAGAGAGAGAGAGAGAGAGAGAGAGAGAGAGAGAGAGAGAGAGAGAGAGAGAGAGAGAGAGAGAGAGAGAGAGAGAGAGACAGAGAGAGAGACAGAGAGACAGAGACAGAGAGAGAATGCAGAACGGTGAGGAATTCACTGAGCAGGAGGAGATTCACAGGCTGCATTTGGTCGAGGTTGTTTTTTTTTTTTTCTCCGACATCAGCGGCACCGTCACAATCTGAATTCCTGCGTCGGTTTATCACGTGTGGAAGCAGCCGGTCTTTCACTTGGAGGTTAAACTATCCAACATCGTTTAGGAAGAAAAGAAAAAAACAATCTTATTCCAAGACAAAGGCTTCAAATTCCAGCCTTAACTTTGAGCCGCTTCCAACTCGCTCATGGTCTCGTGGAACGAGCCAAACGCATATTTTAGCTTGACGGACCAAACTCCTGCTAACAGCTGTGTCTGAAGATCTGCGAGGGCGCCAGCAGAGTGGGCTGCAGGAGGAGGTGAGGGAGGCGCTCGCACGAGGACACGCTGTGGTCGGAGAGGTCGACCTGCTGCTGCTAAAAAGCCCTCAGACAGACAGCTGATGTCCGATTTGTGGGGAGTCAAACACCGAGAAGAAGTTTCCCTGCTCAGGATCCATAGAATGCAGTGAAAAGGAGTCAGTTGACTCACTGCTGGGGTGTCATTACTGCAAACAGCATCTGTGTTCTGGATGAAACCGTCCACATTAAACTATGAAAAAATAAGGGCAGAAATTGTTCCAATGACGGTAATTGTGTTATTTACTGTTGAAAAAGCAAGGTTCATAAAATATAATCCTCTGAGCAGAGCGGTGCGACATCTCTCTAGAGGAGCCTCTTAGTCATCTGCACAATGAGCCCCACGGCTGGCTTAGCTGGAAAAAAAAGTCCCTCGCTCTAAACAAAGTGTATTGTTTGCAGCAGTTAACTACAGATGTCTCTGGTGCGCGGACAGGGGGAAAATAACTCTTCCACTTTATTACTAGTCAGGGGGATTTTCACTCTTTCAGGGCCGAGTGTCCCCTCTCTGAGTGAGACAGCAGTTAAAGCCGAATCCCCTCCAGCTGAGGAACATCATCATTCCTGTCCGAAACTGTCTGCCAATCACTGACCCAAAGCAAAACAAAAACAAGGACCATTTTCTCCCCCTCAATCTTCAGATCATTTCTCAGAAAACGCGGAAATATTTCGACGGCTCTGCCTTGCATTTACACGAAGCCAGCGTTTTCACTGAAACCACACAGACAACAGAAACATCGCACATTTTCAAAAACGCCCCCTTAGGGTGGATAAGTTGTTATTTATTTATTTTTGAAATTTTCAAAGACGACTTTGTGTAAACACATTTTTTTTCCAAAAGCTTTTTCGAAAATGTGCAAGTTAAAAAAAATCTGTCTCCATGTAAACGGCCCCTTAGGAAGCAGGGAGGGACGAGTCGAGCTGCAGGACGACTGTTTCTGCCACGTCACTGGAGCCGCTGCAACTGTGAGGAGACTCCTCCCATATTAAAAGCAACAATCTGCCTCTTTGATATGCATACTGCCTTTAGAGCACATGTGCAGAGAAAATGAAAAAAAACTTCTGCACTCGTTTGCATGAACTAAAAAAACCTCTTAAATCAGAATTAAGAGGGGAATTGGATTTTATGCTAACTTACTATCGGGCCCTGAAGGAGACTATTAAAGTGGCAGCTAATGGGGAACCTATTCATTCTATATCCTTGGAGGGGGGGGAAATGAAGCCATTTGCATTTAAATGAATGAAACTATACTGTACTATTGTTCCATGGGGGTTAGAGGTGCAGGTTGGGAGGTTGAGGTGCATGTGGACCTTTTTGTTCAGATAAAAACATCTGTTCTGGAAAATAATTCAGGCTCGCTTCGTTTAAACAAACCATCTGCTGCAATTACAGTATCGAGAGAGAGACAATAGCCGCTGCCTGTTAGGGGCCTTTGTTCCGCCTTTACTTCCACCTCACTGTCCTTCTGCACGTGAGGCACTCGGCCCTCTGCACGGCTCTCTGCCTTGAGGGGGCTGGATGAGAGCAGCACCTGCCTGGAAGGAACGAGTGGGGGAAGTGGTGTTGTCATGCTGCTGCTGCTGCTGCTGCTGCTGCTGCTGCTGCTGCTGCTGCGGCAGGGTTTTAACCTGCAGCCACCAGCCACAGGTGACCAGCAGTGTGAAGACAGAAAGTAGTGATGTTTTACTGTTAGGGACCCACAGAGATTATCATATTAGATTATTATCATAGGTTCATAGATAGTGGGGGATCTGATGGATGGATCGTTAAGCAGGTCAGCGTGCATCAGAGCACAGCAGCAAACATTTCTTCACTGATGAGCGACAGACAAAGAGTTTTTTCTTCCTTTTTTAAATTCTTCATTTCGGTCGTTAAAAAGATCTTTGTTGTTGTTCTAATCCACTTGGTAATTCAAATTATCACTTCAGACAGAAGGTGACACTTATTCAACGCACACGCACGCACGCACATACAAAACAAGTAGCAGCTGCTCCTCACACTTCCCCTCCCCCCTTTTAATTTTATTCACCGTGTCTCTGGGACGAGTCGTGTGATTCCTCACTCTCTCACTCCACAAACAACATTTTAACAACACAAACACAAAAAAAAATCCTCTCAGCTCAGGGCAGCTCAGGGCCCCTTCCTTGAACTTTACTTAATACCATGTGTGAATAATACTGGACTCCTGCCGCTGTGGCTTAAGGAGATCAAATGGCAGTAACTGCAGAGCATTGATGATTTAAGGCCTCGTTTACACATTTGTCTAAATTAATCAGTTGATTGCTGAGGTCATTCACATAATGAATGGCTCAAACTGCTTCATCAGTTTTGTGTCACAATTAAAAGGACCTTTTTTTTTTGTCAGTTTAATATAGTTTACGCAGGAGCGAGTTAAATTATTATGATCTGAACAGAATCTAAAATATCAACAAAATAAAATGAATCGCTACTGGCACGATGAGACAGCCGCAGCTTCAACTGACAGCAACCAACCCAAACACAGTTGCATTGCGGTGGTTTTCACTGCAGGGAGGGGAGAGGCATTAAAATAACAAAACCAGTGCAGGAGGTCAGTAATCCCGACTAAAACCTTTGAGGAAGTCAGAAGGAGAGCAGAACCTGTTCTCACTTTGAGGATTTTCCTTCATCCATCAACCCTGCAGAACAAGGCTGGAAAAAAAAGGAGGAAGGCACACCAACACGCAGCTCTGGCTTGACCCCTCCTCCTCTGCCACACTATTGGTCCCCTGACTGCGGAGCAGGGAGCGCTCCCGGAGCACATTCCTCACTCCAGATGGCTTTGTTCCGGCTCCATGGAAACCTCACACTGCTCCCATCGGCCGGCGCTCGGAGGAGGAGGAGGAGCAGGAGGAGCAGCAGGAGGAGCAGCAGGAAATCATCGGAAAATCATTGAACAAGTTTGCTTAGCGAACGCTTGTTTATTCAAGTAAATGCGTACTGCGTTTACAGCAGCAATTAGTGAATCACTGCCCCTGTCGATACCAAAACTGATAATATAATCTTTAAAATGTAAAGTAAAACACCCATGATATTTTACGTTGAAAAGAATAGCAATGATGTTACTGCTAAATGTTTTATGTGTCGTTATTTTAACTTATTTGTTTAAAAACCTATTCAGTCCAAGTCCAAAATAGTTGCTGAAAAATAAACAAGATAATCGTGACTAAGCAACTAGTCGAAAAAATAATCGATAGATTAGTCGACAACAAAAATAATAGTTAATTGCAGCCCTACTGTGAACCTATTGGACTTGTCACAGTTCTGCTCTTTGTCCAGCAGGGCGAGAAATGAAAGGTCCCTCATCTGCACTCAGTCGTATGAAACGGGTCCGTAGGCGACGTGACAAACACGTGCAGCACAAAGGTGGCCGTTGTGCACGTCCTTCTGCCGGCAGCAGCAGCAGCAGCAGCAGCAGCAGCAGCAGCAGCAGCAGCAGCAGCAGCAGCAGCAGCAGCATTGCCCACATGCAAGCACGCTGCTTGACACTGAGATCAGATTAGTTTGTCTTGAGACAGCGAACCGTGTCGCTCGCTTCCCACGTGATTCCCAAGCGAGCGAAGCCTGGCGTTTCCCAGACGCCTCGTCCTCACCGCCGACCAGATCACAGGGACGTCGGTGGCGCCGCCAAATATGATTTGTCGCCACGTGCGCGCTCGAAAAGAACATCCGTGGGGAAGCAGAGCAATCCCGAAATGAGACGGAATCCCGCAGCCTCAAACCACAACCAGTGAGGCAGGTCGTAAAAGGGCAGACAGGCGGACGTCTTACAGCCAGGCTGAAACTGAAAATTGAGGAGGATTGAAAATAGAGAGTCAAGTTCTGGTTCCAAAAGACGCCTTTGACTTAGGTTTTCCAACTAGTCTGGGTCTTTGTCCTGTCAGTGACCTTCCGAGAAGTGAGAAAAGTCCATCCTTCACGGTTTTTACTTTAAGTTGCGGAAATCGGATCTAGAAAGCAGCCTTATGTGATGTCACAAAGGGCTCTAATACCGCGGGTCAGAGTCAAGTGGGTGTTTTTTTGCTGGAGGCTGTAAATAGACCGTCTTTGCTGACATCCACAACCTTTCGGTCAAAAAAATGTCTGAAAATTGTAATGCGAGTCCTTGAACTGAACTGAACTGAATTCCAAGTATTTTATTACATCCTAATGAAATAAGAGGAGGAGATCTCAAAGGAACGGTTGAGGAAGCATCATGACTGTGATGTGCAGAAGTAAAAGACAGAACAGGGCGCAACACTAATAAAAAACAACTAAATAAATCAAATAAAAATGACAGGATGCATTTCTGTAAGAAAGTGAAGGAGATCGAAGGATAATAAGTTTGGTTTGACGTGCAACAACAAAAGCAGCATCAGAGATAAAAGGAGGAACCTGAGGTTTAACGACACCGCAAGACCACCAGGACTCCACACACACACACACACACACACACACACACACACACACAACAACACAACACATGTTGGTCTTGTTAAGGACCTGGTTGAAATGAAACAGCTTTGGTCTTGGTTGGTGCAGAAAAAACTTCCATTGACTAAATAATGGTGCGCCGGGTCTTCACGGACTGGTCAACTGAAAGCCTCACAAACACACGGCTGCTGTTTGAATCACATTGTGATGATTGAGCAGCAGCGGCTGAAGAGAGTCTGAGGCGGCTTCTTCTGGAGTAGCACCTCGACCACCAAGGCTGATGAGAAGGAAATTTGGTCTTTTGGTGTTAATGCTGGTTCCGAGGTTGCTCAGCCTGCGCTGTGTGCAAACAAACAAACGCAACACTGAAGGCCTATGAAAGGCCTAACTTAACTTAAAACAGTCACTGTGGCGGCCGAGACTGCGGTGGAGCTCGTCTAACTGCCTCAAAGGCTCGATGCGGCCGCACCACTAACGAGCACAAATTTAACGGCCTGGATTTGCGGCGCTCTGCTCGTTGGTTTTAACCGGCTTTCCTGCATTATGACTTCCTGAAGCGCAAGCCCAATTAAATGTACGCATTTTATGAGAACTGTAAATCCGTCTTCAACAGGGGGGGAAATATAATCAGCATTCCTTCACTACAGAAATGATCAGATTTACCGGATTCCCACCACCAACAACACCCCCAAAAAATTCCAAGATAAGTGTTTTTAATCATACTGGGCTTGAGTTGGTGGACATGCAGTGAATGGTACGGTCATACACAAGACACAGTGTTGGACCTTTTCTTTGGTATGAGCCATGACGGGCTTTGCCTTTTCGCCTCTGCGAAACAGCCGCTTTTTCACTCTGGAAATTCTCTGCTGGTGTGGAAGGTTGCATTGACTTCAGGAGGTTTAAAAAAAAAAAAAAAGAAAGCAAATTATTCGCCTCGCAAATTCGCTCCTGTTGAGTAAGGAAGAGTGAGTGAAGCTGATGAAACAACCTCTGCTGCTGCAAATATAAAATCCTTCCTCTGATTGAATTAAACGCAGATCGTAATCGCGGCCCTTTAATCATCTAAAAGAGTCAAATGTAAACACAGATTTCTGTTGCCCCTCCCCTTCTTCCACTCGCCCCCGGCAGAACCTCAGCAAGTGATGACTCAATATGTCAGCAATGCAGCACTACGGGATACTTATCTCCCATCCTGGCTGTACGGCTCTTGGGGGGCCCTCCCCTGACCAAACGCAAACAGCGGCCCGGGGGCCAGGTCGGGTCGCTGTCCAGGGCTCAGATAAACAGGGCGAGAGCAGAGTGCTGAGGAAGCAGACAGATCCTGCAGGAGGTGCGGTGACGTAAGGACTGAGCGGAGCTCGGCGGTTCACAGAGGATGAATGCAGGAGATCAAGGTTGTTAGCGTTGGATGCTGGCGACCCTCGTCCGGCCGTACGGTCAGGACACTGGGCAGTCACCCGCTGCCTCTTCGTCTAAGGGTCTGTTTACAGAAAGACGGTTCATACAACATTCATACGGTTCGGCCTTGCGTTTGCCGGCGTTTTGACCAAAACCGCACATTTTCGAAAACGTTCTTCAGAGTGGATAAGTTTGAAAACGCCGCCTTGACCGGCTTCGTGTAAACGCCAGAACTGATCATTTTGGAAACGCTGATGTCACAGCTCTAAACCACTCCCCCGCCTTGCAACCTGAGCCGCCGGGAGTCGCATACAACCACTCACAACAACAACAACAACCACTACTTTGGGCAACGGAACTGTTGCTGCTACTAATGACCAGCCTGCAGTCTTCCCATTAACCTCCATTACAGCAAACCGCAAACAATAGTGAACAATAACACACGGTGTGCTTCTCTTTCTTCCGCCTTCGGGGAGTAAACTTGCAGCACCACACCAGGCCTGTCAAAAAGTTTTGAAGACAGCTTTGTGCAAATGCATTTTTTTTTTTTTTTTTTTTCAAGTGTGGTTTTCGAAAATCGTCAGAAAAAAATCTGTTTCCGTGTAAATGGCCCCTAATGCTTTACCAAATGCTGTGGTTCAAAAATGCTAATTTCCCCACTGTGGGATTAATAAAGGCGTTCTATTCTATTCTCAACGTTGGCCAGAATGCTAACTTTTGACAGTTGAGCAAACAATATGAGGGACCCTCAGTCTGACAAGCCCGTATATGCACATTATGTAACGGCACGCTGGTACGCTCTGAGGTAAGGCGATGTTGAAAAACCTTGAGAACAAACTGGAACAAACTGGAATAAGGCAAAAACTGTCTGGTGGAGACAGACGCTCTAATCTTCAGATCTTTCGTGGTGCTCTGCTTAGAGAAAGAAGAAAACTAAATCCAACACATCTCTGCAGCCGAGTGTCCTCACGTCCCGGCCAAACACTAGCGGCTGGAAAAAGTGAGATGAAAACAGGAAGCAGCTGTTGAGGAGCCGCTCGGGCCCAATCGATTTCGAGGTCCCTCCTCATAATAAACTCCTGCGTGGTCGTCTTCCTTCCTCTTCGCCCACCACCGCCACCAGTGGCTCAACTGATAAACGTTGCTTGCGGCTAATTAACTTGTTGGAGAGGCGAAAGAAGCGACACCCCCATCACAGACACAGAGATTTGGTGGATTTTCTCATTATCTCAAGAGGAAATCACACTGTACATTCATCAGTTTGTTAAGCTTTTCAAACTGCCACTTCACCACAACGGATTTTAAATGGATTTATCATCAATCCATTTGCAACCAATGGCTTTTTTCAGTACCAGGAAATGGGTCAAACGATCAAATTCTGCTTTTAGGTTAAAATGAAAATCTGACTTTTTCCCCCTTGCAGCTGTTCCCATGACATAACCATCATCTGCCCATGTTCACATGTCCTCTCAGTGTCCACTGGACATGTGTGGAACACGTGCGCTCAGAGCTTCAGTATGAACAGAATGGCATGCGCGTCTATTTGGGAGGACAAGGGCTTTAAAAGTTCCTGAGATTCCACTGGCGCGGTTGGACAAGCTCCAACACGATAAGGGGAAGGGGAACAAGATCTAGGAGCCACGGTTTTCCATCTCCTGCACTTACGCATGAAGAGAACCAGAAATATCAAGCAGAAGTTAGAAAAACCCATCGAGTCAAAAAAAAAAAAAAAAAAAATTATGAACTTCACAGGACCTTTTCCAACAAATTCAAACCCTGGTCAAACACTAATGGATGGCGGAAGAGAGACGGCCAGGAAGCTCCTGCCAACTCCACCCAGAAGTTCCTGGTACCCTTGAGGGTCAGAAGAATCACATCCTTCTGGGAAAACACTCTCGCACAACCTGCCAACGGTGTGTGTGTGACAACGTGTTCGCACAATCGCCATCAGGCTTCATTAGCTGTGTTTCCATTACCCCTAGAATTGCACAAGACCTAAATATGGCAATAAAAAACTGGTAATGGAAACACCTAAACTTCGAAAAAACCCTCAAATATGACTAAAAGGTTTTTCCGCTCTCTTGAGGTGGTTTTTCAGCTGTATCGATATAGAGGTACATTGAGGTACATTGCAAGTGTCATGGAAACATTTCTTTTCGTATTTACACGAAACCGGACATGATGTGTGGGGTCATGTGAGCAGTTCACTGAACATGAAAATGGTGCGTTATGTTTGGACGGAGGAGTAATCAAATAAAAAAATATAACAACCATTCTTGACAGCAAACAAACGATAAACAAACAAAAGCAAACATAAGTCTCATAAAATCTCGCAATCTTATGAGATTTTACGAGATTTACGGCTTGTGCACTTCACACCATTCAATGGAGACACCTGCAAATCGCAATTGTACTTTGTCAAAATTTTACAAATATCACTTTTATTTTCACAAAACTGCAATGGAAATGCAGCTACAGAGAAAGGGAGTCCTGATGGGGACATAATTACTGTTGGTTGACTTGCATGTTAACGCTGAGCGCTAAGCACCCCTCTCCTACCCACCCCGTGGTAAAGTGGCTGCCTTGGCTCTCTGTCCGGCCACGTGCGGCGGCTCACATTAAACGACTTGCAGATGGCTCTTTTACTTTGCATTGTTATGTTGCCTGTGAAAACAAAAAGTCCCGGAGAGGAACTCGAACAAACTCACACAGAGCGCACCACGGCAAATTCAGGATATATCTCCGTGCATTGGCCCGAAACCCCCTCCAACATGAAAGAAGAAGAATCATTAACTCAGCTCATGGTGAAGGTCACAGAAAAACACATTTCTGTAGCCGACGTCTTTATTTGAGTCTGAAACGGCGACTCTGTGGTAGTTGTGCATGTGTTGGGAGCATTTGGAGCCTCTTACTGAAACGTGTCCCGCATTCAAACAGGAAATGAACACAATTTGTGCCCGTTTCCACATCAAAAAAACAAAAACGCAGCCTCTCCCAGAGAACCTGAGCCTGATCCACATCTGCACTCGCTAACACATTCCTCTCAGGTTTCTTTAACCTCGAACTGTTCCTACATTTGTTCTTTGTCTTGACCTCTGAGTCTGTTCCTTCTCCTCCACCTCATCCCCCTCTTCACCCTGCTCCCCCAACCCGGCTCGTTTCCACTCCTGGTACGCTGCTATCTGGCGTGATTAGTGAAGCTTGGGAAAGATTCCATCCCACCCAGAGACTGCCTGTTGTTTTTGCACCACTGACACATTGCTTCATCAAGCCTTGGAGATCAGGAATGGTTTGGATATAAAAACAAACCTCTAATGTACGAAGAAAAAAAAAATCAGAGCTGATAAGAACTGGACTGAAACGCCGCCCGTGTCTACAAAATGAGGATGGAAACCAGATGGTTCGGAAAGTTGAATAAAAAGCAGACTGGATGTACAGGTTGTCTTGGAACCTAAATGTATCACCAGAGCACAGACAGCTATTACTTTAGTACAAGTTGGAAAAAGTCTTTTACTGGGTTTATTTTACATGGAATCAATATAAAAAGGCAAATTAATTCCATCTTTATCTTTAGAGACGCTACGATTGAGCTTTGTTGTTTAAGTAAGTCCTTTTCAACTCACCCTAACCAACTAAATGATACACATTATTTAACTAAAGTTAAACTAAAGGCCTCAAATTTTCTAAAACTTTCTGTTCTCTTTTAAACTCATTAAAATTCAGAGAAAGACAAGCATGGGGGTGGGGTTTATGTCACTCATATTCTGCCCTTGGCTGCACGTCATGCCTGTTATGTCCAAGTGTTGCAAATGTGCAGCACTGTTTCATGTTATATCACTGCAACTGTGAAGCCACGAGCAGAGCTAGTAGGAACAAAACACAAAAGCCCTCTGTGCACGATGACATCGGTCTTTGTGCGGTTACATCATCACAAACAGGACAACAGCAAGTCATTTCTGATGGATGTACCAAAAAAAACACTTTTTCTCATCCGCTTCAAGTTTGAAACTTAATCTTTTCCTTCCTTGTTTAAACTTAAAATAAATTAAAATGCAATGTATAACTCAGTATATTAACTGGTATCTACCAGCTCAAAACATCGAGGCAACATTATCATTATTCTCCATTTGAGGCTCTGTGTTTGAGGGCTAATATGCAGCGTAATGTTTGCACCCGCCTGTTGGAAGATCCCCTCTTCTCTGCTTGGAGGTTTTGCTACACAGCTGCCATGACGCGTTTCCATTGCTGTTCCGATGCCTTTTTTTTTTTTCCAAATTGGCCTAAACACCACCTCCTTCAACTGCAGCTGCATTTTCTGTTTCCAAATTTTTGTTGACACCGAACAATATGAAGTTGAACAGAAACGCAGATCATTCAGTTTGTGTGTGCGTGCTGTGCAGCACATAAGATGCGATCCTCTGAACTTCCAGCAGGGGCTCTTGGGGGGGTGGGAGGGTTGGCCTGCTGGTTTACCCTTGCCGATAAATTCCCCAGTGTTTGTGACCCGGTGCGCAGCGCGACGGAGGCTGAGCTGACACAAAGAGCGGCTCTGTCAGATCTGTGACATGATGCTAATCTGCGTCCGCCGCTGAGGGACTCACTCCCTGATTCAACCCCCCGGTCTCCTCCGGAACCCTCCCTCCACCCGTCTCGACTGAGAGGAGCCTTGTTTTCAGAAGCAGAGATGATAACGGAGATCGGGGAAGAAGGAGGGACGGTGAGGCTGCGGGTGGTTATGCAACCACAGAAGAAGAGATTGACCTCTGAGGCCGTGGACGTCGCCGTCCTCAGCAGACGCAGGGACTTCTCCCAACAATTCCCTTTTTGTTGTTTCCCAGCAAATTCAGGCGGTTTCGACTGACAGACAAATATTTTGACGAGGTTGCAATAATAAAGAGGCAGTGAAAAGAGTCAGTAACACTAAATTCTTTCTTTTGAAAAAAAAACAAACAAACAACAACAACAAAAGCAACCAGAAGATATTTACTCCATAAAAACGGCTACAACAAAACCATGTGAAAAATTCTTTCTATTGGGGCTTGGCAAGATGAATCATCTGTTTTCAATCTGTTTTCACTGCACTCCATCCGATGCATTTTCCTTTGCTATAATTTTGTTATTGGACTGATCAGAAAGCCCAATTCACTAAATCAGGACGCTGAAAGAAGTTGGCTATGTTATGTTATGCTTCTTCATATTTCACAGCCTTTATCAAACTTATTATTGGACCAGTGCAGAACAATAAATACCTGTCCAACAAAGCAATCAAACATCCCTCCACTTGAGTCTTGAAAAGGAGCGACAAGCAAGTCAACCTGCACAGCAACAGCAACAGCAGCCGGAGCATTACGACGCTGCAGTCATCCCTGCATCCATCAGATGGAACCGGAGGGAGATTATCTCAACCCCACACAAGTGTTTATTAAACTCCCACTCTGGCCTCTCCT
Organism: Thamnaconus septentrionalis; assembly: GCA_009823395.1. Classification (NCBI taxonomy): domain Eukaryota; kingdom Metazoa; phylum Chordata; class Actinopteri; order Tetraodontiformes; family Monacanthidae; genus Thamnaconus; species Thamnaconus septentrionalis. Next base: position 4,269,877 of record CM020507.1, on the reverse strand, counting down.
CCACGATGAAAGGTAAGAAAACAGAGACATCCGCTGAGAAGAGATCTGGTCGAGGCAGCGACGATCTGCAAGCATGTGTTTACTCTCCACTGCACACACACACACACACACACACACACACACAAAGCAGGGGGACGATGCTACGTGACGACCAGGAGGTCAAAGGGACAAGAGGAGGCATTTTCCCCCCTCCTCTTTGAACCATCAGTGCAGTAAGAGTTTGAACGTAACCATGGAAGCTCTCGACAAAAACTGGAGAAAGAACAAAGGATTCACAGAACGACTTTAACGTTTGTGATAATGCACAACTGCAGGCCGTCAGAAAGTGAACCAGATCAGGAGCTCGCCGAGCGAATCGAGTTCATCCTTTCATGTGAAAGTGGGCGCGCGGCCATCAAACGCGGCTTAACAAACTCAAGGCCTTGTGCCGTTTTATTCCGTTACGCCGAGGTTCGTTTAGTGGGTCAGACTCACAAAAGGGGAGCACAGGGGACAGAAAATCAGAGTCCTGTGATTTCTCAAAACACGATTTCGCGTGTCTGTGTGACAGAAATAGAAACGTCCGCTCAGATAAGCTTCTATTCTTGACAAATTAGGCCGATGCAAAAGTCCAAGGAGCAGAGCTAACGTTACGGCTTATGTGGGTCAATTCACTTTGCCACTTTGCCGCTTTCCTGGTACGCGGGAAGAGGGAGGGAACTCATCAACAGACAGAAGAGTTTTTGACTGTGCCGCTGCTGTAGCCGGTGACACGCTTCCTTTCACCTTGTTAGCGTTGGACTCTAATGAGTCTGATCAAAATCTGGCAGCAGGCAGGTTCAAACAAAACGCATCTCTTTGATGAGCAGTGACTCTGTGTGTGTGTGTGTGTGTGTGTGTGTCACTCTGTTGTTCGCCTTGCGATACCTCAGCAACACCTTTGCCAGGTTAGTGACAGATGTTCTTCCTCATCCAGCCTGGTCTTTGTCTCTTGCCAAACACGTTAAAGGTCAAAGCGTCAGTTTTAGCAGGAACCTAAAACTGAATGCTTTGCTTTTTCTCCCAATGGGCTGTGAAAAAAGGGCCACCTACGCTGTTTTGAGGAAATCTATGAGGTTTTTATCAATTAGTAATCATGTCAAACTGCTCCACAGGAATCCAGGAAAAAATAAATAAATCTGAAAATGGGGACCTTCCATGCCACTTGGAAAGAAATTAAACCGAGTCTGGTTTCAATCACAGTTACACTTATTTTTTGGAGTAACTCTGACTCAAGGCTGACAGTAAATCTTTTGTGTCCTTACACCAATATGAAGACTTTGAAGCACAGGAAAACAGGTTCCGCGCCTGGCAACGTCCCATCAAATACAAAGGACTTTCAAAACCTAAATTATTTCCGCTCATTAATCAAAGACGAGGGATTGGCGAGGAGATGAAGGTTGTTTATAGGACCAAACCCAAACGTGGGAGTTCTCAGTTTCCTGGCGTGAATGAGGGGATGAAAAGGCAAAAATAAGCTTTCTTTGAACAGTGTCTGTACTTGATCCTGGTGTCATTCAGCAGCGGAGGAGGCAGCCGCTGGTCTGAACTCTGAGCTGGCAGAGAGCATAATTTTGACCCACGCGAGTTGCTTTGAAGGGCTGTATTATGTTTAGTCTGGTCGCTCAGCTGAGGTGCCAGCGCAGATACAAGGAGAGGCCACTTAAACATGGCAACACCCTGCATTTAAGTGCACACAGAAGACAAGAGAGCTGCATTACTGGGTTCAAATACAGGCGTGCACCCTGGCAAAAGCAGCAACTTCAGAACCTTAACGACTCTGTTTTTGTTGGGTTTTTTTTACACAACGGCAACATTCTATCTACGCTTAGAACTCCCAAGTACCTAAAATGGAATTATTAACTATCACCATTTCATGCTCAATGCAAAAATCACATTTTTCTCCATTTTCAGTTGCACCTCTTAAAAACCAAATCCCTTTGTGTTATTACTCTTGCTGAGTTTATTTTATCTATGTTTTATTTCTGTAATTGATTCAGGATTAATTAAGTGTGTTCATTTTTTCAAAGTTGAAGTTTACAAGTTTTCCAAATTGAAAGAATATTAGAAAACCACACACTCTGTCATCGTAAAGGGTCTTTATAAAGTCGTTAAATTTGCTGCAACAGCTTTGAAGCCCAGTCAATACACAGGACTGCCACATCACAGTGCATGGAGCTGGGAAAAAGTTGGATAAGTGCAGAATCCATGGAAACAGGCTGGTTTGAATACGATGTGAGCATTTGGAGCGGCAGCTTTAACCGGTTGGGGCGACACTTGAGTGTTTGTTTGTGGCGGCGGTGTTTTACCTGGAAGAAGTGGCGACAAAGTCCCCATCCAGCAGCCGCAGCTTGCAGAACAAAACCCCGTTGACAAAAGGCACGGCGGTCAGCTCCTCCAGCGTCAGATGCGTCTGGAACTTGAATTTCTTCTTTTTCGCGAAGAAAGCCATGCTCCGAGTCCTTTCACTCGCATAAAACGCAACCCAGGCGCTGTCAAAGGGAGCCTACCAAGGTTGTCGAGTGCAAAAGGAAAAAGAAAAAGAAAACTCGCAAGCCGAAGTCAAAACGTCCCTTGTGCCGCTGCTGCTGCTGCTGCCGCTGCTGTTTTCAGTTGGGCTTTTCGTGGGAACTCTCCGCACATGATTCAGCACAGAAATCTGCAAGCAAGTCGGACATGTTTTGTGTGTAAACGTGAAGAAATTGTTGGGGGTTGACGTTTTGAAAGTTAAGGAGGACCTACCTTGTGTCATTGCGGGTGTTGCTCGTGCCTGCCGACGGTTGTGAAGCAGCAGAAAACTGACAGAAAAGACGTTTCACCCACGACGTCTCCTGGTGCCGCGACGGGGGCAACTTTGCTCAAGTAGCATCAAGCTAACTACGGAACGCGAGGACTACTTCCTGTTTTCTCCCGATAAGTAAAATCGACAAGAGTGGGCTTCAATTTTACGGTAACTCGGGACTACATTCAGCATGCTATAATGAAAACATAATTTTGATGTCACTTTAGTGTTCAGATGATCTCAGTTTGTGATCGACGTTTCATTTTTTAACCCATTTATTTAATGGGGAAAAATGTATGTAATTTTATTTTGAAAGAAAACTATTTGATTTCTTCTTCCTCTGGCACTCTGCAACAATGAACTTGACATAGATCTTTTTTTTTCACTGATGGGACGCTGGTTTGGCTGCCAAGTTCAGCCTAAATGATGAAACAGCGACATTATGTGGCGGTAATCTAATCAACTTCGCTGATTTTATTTAACTCTAATTTTGTCTTTTTAAAAATTCACTTAATAATGTTTACAACTAATCGTTTTCGTCTTTAACCTGTCAACGAACTCCTCACAAAAGTCCATTCTTCGCTAATTTGCTGTCCAGAAAGTGTTAGTTCCGGAAATTAGCCCTTTGTGATGTCAGAAAAAGACACTGAAACCTCTCCCAGGTGAGTGGCACCATTCCCCGCCCCGTGTTGTTGTGACACTGTCATGTACAGCAGCATCTATCTACTTTGTTTTCATCGCCTTCCAAGCATGTCAACAATCCAACAAAGCATCAAACTCGATAGACGCATCAACTCAGCCCTCTGTAAAGCTGTAAACAGAGGGCTATATATGCTACTCTCTGGAGATCTAAAAGTTTTTAGGATAATGAGTCACGTCGGGCAGCTCTACAAGAGACACAGTCGTATTTTTTCTGTCTTGATTCTCAGTTTCAATTAGTGAAATTAATTGTTCATCATAAAGCTGCCATCCTTTCACAGGAGCTATTAGTCAGCAGTGACAGAATGCTCAATGCAAGATCAAGTTTTACCAACAGAGAGCAGCAGAGCACAAACTGTAATACAATGTACATCCAGTTTCATTAGGCTTCATCTTTTTGTTGGTGTAGGATCTCACTGGTGTAACTCACTTTATCTTATCTAAGTAACATACATATTTTCTATGGATGTTAAGCAAAAAATGTGGATTTTTTTTTTTTTTGCTGTATTCCTGCAATTTTGCTCTCTTTGTCATTGTCAGTAATTTGAAATTAATAATGCAAACAAGTAATAGTATCATTCAATCATTTGTTGGATTGAAAGGCCCAATGAACATTTGGTAAGCAATTAGTCCGCAGTCTGACACGCTGGTGTTTTATGGGTGGTAACAACAAGCATTGATGATCTATGTACAATAAAGATAAGACACATCCTGCAACCTGTTCATCCCACCTTATTAAAGCAGCAGAGCCGAGCTGTAAAAGTGCAGCAAACAAAAGTGCCAGTGTTAAACTGTGAGATATCCATGTCATTGCTGAGACGATACCCCGCTCACCTCTCACCTGTTTGTCTGAACCTGCAGGTTAAAGTGCTGGTAAACTCCTGTTTTTCCTCAAACAGATGTGCGTCTGTCACCCCGCTTATCATTTACCCTCAGCTCGATGACGCAGAGGATTTAACAACTGGCAGCCACTGACTCCACCAAAATGTTTTTCTCCCTTGTGAACTTTAACCGCAAAAATAATTATTTCACGCAATTTGAGCTGTTTAGCTTTCACTGTAAAGGTCATCAGTACTGGACAAGTGCTTTATTTAAAGTCCTTTACTCTTACAAAATATCATCATCATCATCATCATCATCATCATCATCATCATCATCAACAACAACAACAGTAAAACACCATCAGTTACTTAAGCTTTCAAAGGTAAAACACATTTTTGTATCTGTTTTAAGACAGAAGTCATTTGAGACAATATTTTAAATCATAAAAACAATGCAACTTCTTAGTGATAATCCATTAATGACAAAGTGTTTGTCTGTCCTAGTTGTAGAACATAATCAATAAACAGCATTGTTAGTGTGTGTGTGTGTGTGTGTGTGTGTGTGTGTGTGTGTGTGTGTGTGTGTGTGTGTGTGTGTGTGTGTGTGTGTGTGTGTGTGTGTGTGTTAGCAGACCCAAACAGGATCCACAGACAGCCCTGGCAGCTCTTGCTGTTCCCTTCAGGTCCTTTTTCGGTCTCCTGGCAATCACTGCAGGATGTCTGCTGCTTTTCTAAACTGATTAAGTGTGTGACTGCAGAGACAGATAGGTACTCTCTCTATCTGCTCCACAGAACAAGAGATAATTTGAAGACAGAACACAAGGGAATACCGCACCTACATCAGAATTAAAGTAAGGGAACCATGTAAAGAATTCTTTGACTTTTGGTCATTGCAGCTTGTGAGTTTTGTTTAAGAGTCCCAGCTGAACACTATGCCAGAAATAGCAAGTAAATATTGTTTTCCTTATTGTACTGCACCAGTAATACAAAAAAAAGCAATTTGAAGTGTATACAACAAGCAATAAAATAATTCTATATCATCATAAATCATGGTATAAGGAATATGTACGTTAGAATTCTGTTCAAACCAAAAGATGCAACAAAGAAAATTACTGGCATCATAAAAATTTAGGCTAGTATAAAGTTATAAGCAAAAAATAAAAATAAAGTAGTTGTCTTGGTGGTTGATGATTGTGTATTCAAATACAATTGTCTTCTCAAGACGTTAACTACCCTAAAATAACTTCGTTATGATATGGAAGAATACAAGTCAAGCTGAATTAAAGAGCGTTGATTCTATCAAGGAACATGAGCAAAGGTAAATTTAAATATAAAGAAATAACAAACTAAACAAACAAGCAAACAAATAAATACATTTAAATAAGACGAAGACGGGAAAGGAGCAAGGCTATTGGTTCCCCCCCTCCGCTTTATACTACTCACACGTAGAAGGCGGCATGTCTCGTCCTTCAATGAACCTCTTCTCTGATTGGCCAGTAGTAAAATGGCGTAGTACTCATAGGGGCGGAATCACTTCGAAAGCCAATGGTGCTGAGCCTCTCTCTCTCCCGGTCGAGGGGCGTGACTGTGGGCCATTTTTTCTCCCCGAGCCGGCGTTTCTTCACCGGTAATTCAGTGTGACCGCGCGAGCGCGAGACAACCCCGGTGTTGCTATTTATTTATTATTTATTGTAGGGTTGTTTTATTTTTTCGCCAAGCCAAACATGCTCGGCCTGTGCCTTTACGTCCCCGGCTCCAACTCAGACACGGTGGAAGTGGAATACTTCGAATCTAACGGACTGCCGTCGGAGCTGAAGTCCCTCTTCAACAAGCTGAGCGTGTTCCTTCCGTCTCAGGAGCTATCCACCTACCAGAAATGGCGAAAGGTATGTTAAAATAAATGCTATTAGTTTAACGGGTCAGATCACCGCGTCTCTGGCGATTACAACTATAACCCACCTACTTTTGAAATCCAATTACTAAGTTAACTTTAGCAGATCCCTCCTTCCACCGGAAGAATTAGCGGTTGTAAAAAAAAAAAAAAAGCCTGTACGAGGAGGCCGCGCATTTTACCGGCACCGGCGTCCAGAAAATTCCCTTCATTTTTTAGTTTTTTTTTTAGTTTTAACCTAAGCCATTGACAACAGTTTATCATTTCAATGTAGTTTTTTTAAATCATCCCTTTTAATCGAGTGAAACAGCTGTAGATATATATATATAAAAAAAAAAAAAAAAGTGAACTAGCGCGGGTTACGCGCCGGCTTCTTTCATTTTCATAGGACATCCACCCTAAATGGAATTTGGTGCCACGCTGCTGTTCGTTGAGGTCGTTGCATTTGACTGCCATCATAAACGCTCCACTGAGAACCAGATTGTTGGGTTTTTTTTTCACCAGACATTTAGAATACACAATTGAAAAAGTAATTGTGTTGCAAAAAATAAAAATTCCCACCTTTTAAACTCGATTATTGACCATTACACCCAAATCCCACTACTTATATGCATTTGCATTACTTGACTGTCTCATCTCTTTTGTTCTTTGAGAGCCCCTTCTGAAACCCAAACTAGACAGAAGTATTCTCTTGTGTTAAAAGAATGCTGTGGCTGATGACTCATTCTGTGACACACTCTTTGATACTCTTCTGAACAGTTTTTTTTCTCTTCTCGCGCTCTGCTAAAACGACTAGCATTGTGTTCTCACAAAGTGATGGCGATGTGACAAGTTTGTTGCACACGCTGCTGATTTTGCTTGTCTCCAATGTAGTTCACACATTTGTCTCCTCAGCTGCGCTGCTGCTCTGGGAGATGCGGTTGCGACCAGTTCTCTCTAGTTGGGGACAGCTGAGGACACAGTCTTGTGGGTGCTGAAACAGACCCAACCTAATTAAACCAAAACATTTTAAGACCCCCAGCTTGATGTTCTCAGGGATCAAGCCTGAAAACACATTAACATCAAGCACGCAAGCTTTTGATGCAGGTTCAAAAATCGTGCGGCGTATCATTACTGTGTGACAGTCATATGCCCACCCCGGGTTGACTCAAGTGTCAGGTTTCAGTCTGAGGACTGCTGATGCACTCATCTGGTTTCAAACCAGGTCTGAACCCAGACGGGATTAAAGCAGTTGGTACATGGAGTTGCTGTTCAGGTCATAGATAGACCGGACCTGTTACTACCTAATTCTTTTTCCCCCCGTGGCCTCTGAGACACGGACGTCACCACAGTCATTCATGAGTGCTCAGGGCCAAGCAGCTTGGCAAGTGGGTCATGAAACTGGAGTCGGCCACCTTTTTTAAGTCTTGACTAGGATCCAGGACTGCAACGCGACATTTCAGAACTGTCTGTACCTGTTCCATAAGCAGCCATTAAATTGATTTCATTTTGTTCTGCATCCATTACTATTACACAATAGGTCATCCCCCATTGCAGCTTGTTTCTGGATAAACATGATGCAAAACATAGCTGTATTTTGGTGTTTAAGTCCATAATGTACTCATCTTTAAGAAAAACAATTGTACTGCAAAAATTGTCTTCTGAAAGGTTTTTTTTCCCCCATTCAGAAAACATTCAAAAAGGAAGAAAATGGCCTGGATGCACAGCTGGACTTTGAGGAGTTTGTCCATTATCTGCAAGACTACGAGAAGGACCTGAAACTTGTGGTGAAAAGTATGAACAGGAAGAATGCAGGTGTGTACTTTGTTCCGGGCGTGTTAAATGCCATCTTGGTCTCTGTGTCATTAAGTTAATTACACTGCAGGATAGTTGTGCTTAAAATGCCCCTGTCTGCTTTGAAGGACGTGTCGATCTTGGGGAATTCATGCAGTCTCTCCGTGATCTCGGTGTGCACATTTCTCGGCAGCATGCAGAAAAGGCCCTTAAAAGGTAACTTTGCACTGTCATCTGTCAACCCACTGCTGTCTTGGACTGTTTCATAAATGGCCATAGAAGCTGAATTCTTTGTTTCTTTATTTTCTTTAAAGCATGGACACAAATGGAGTCATAACAATCAGCAGTAAGGACTGGAGCCGACAGGCCATCGTGGAGAAGACGGAGAACATTCCAGAAATCATCCTCTACTGGAAACACTCCACGGTGAGTTCAACCGTTTGCACTGAAAAGGTAAAACGAAGAATATATCAGCAGCCTTATCCTAAATGGAGAACTCTGGATTTCTGTCATGGTGATCAGTGGACAATATTCACTGGAAATGAACCCAGCTGGTAGAAGGTCCTTCAACGTAGGTACGATAACAGTAGGAGGCCATTTCATTACAGCAGCTAATACGAAACATGACTGAGATTCACCTCGTCTTTGTCTTTCAAATAGGTTGATTGAAAAGCCAATTTCCTGTGCGGCCACATCGGTACAGGTCGTGCGTCAGCGATTAAGCTTTATTAGGCTATGAATGGACCTGTGGTCTCATTCTGGAAGGATTAAGTCTGGAGGATTTTTCTAGCGGTTATGTAAAAGGCAGCAGGAACCCGCCAGAGCAGGTGTAGGCAACACTGATACAGCTCAGCTCCTGCCAAGAAGCAGTATGCTCCTTGGTGCAGTACTGAGTTATTTCTGCTCCGTGTCACATGTCCAGCGTCAGAGAGGTGCCAGACAGTGACAACTTACTGATGAAACATGAGGCGCTGCATCGATATTTACTTTTCCCCCCCGAAAGTAGAAATCCATGTCACAGTGTGGTCTTATGTTTGATCCCCACAGCAATGTCCTGGAAATACTGACACTGTGGTCACGGGTTCACTGGTAACAAGGCAGCTAATGTTTAATCGGGCCAAGTCCATTAACAGGCCTTTTACATGAATTTGGCTTAATGATGTAACGATGACAACTTTAAAAAGAATCCTCCAAGGTAGGTTGTTAGAAACAAACAACCAAATCAAAATAATATCACATCAACACGATGTTGCCATATTTTGTCCAGCAAGAGCGGAGCTGAGGAATTTTCATTTGAAGGAGTTTTGAACTTTGTGCTGCTGTGAGAGGGCACACAGCTACAGGTCCACACAGACCCAGTAAAGAGCCGTGTTCTCATTAGACACCTGACCTGGATCATTTGAAACTGGCATTTGCCTTTTGCCCTTTGAAAGGCCCTACACGCAAAGTGACACGTGTACATGATGAACTGCCGCAGTCAATTCACCGTCAACCTTCGTCACCTTGACGGTGAAGGTGAACCTGGGCTGCAATCAAAGTGTCGCTCTGTAGCGTATATTTAGCTTCCACCTAGGACCCAAAACAAGAAATAACGTTGTGACTGTACACGCGATGAGCCTCGGCTTTCACCTCCCCATGTGGGGTCTCCCTCTACTGTTTCCCTGCAAATTCAAGCTTAGAAGGACGGAGTAAAAATAATCGGCGTCATCAACTGTCATCAAATGTCCTCGTGGCATCACGGGATCCAGTCACCTCTGTTGTGATGCAAAAAGAGGAAACAAAAGTGGACAGATTTTTACAGTAACCTTGTGACTCATTGTTCTCTCTTTCTTTGTTTAACAGATCATCGATGTGGGGGAGAACTTGATGGTTCCGATGAGTTCACCATGGAGGAAAAGCAGACAGGGATGTGGTGGCGGCACCTGGTTGCAGGTGGTGGAGCTGGAGCAGTTTCCAGGACGTGCACGGCGCCGCTGGACAGACTCAAAGTCATGATGCAGGTGAGGAAACAAAATCATTCAGTAGCAGTCTGGGAGTGGGTTGTGTTGCTCTACGGGTCTTTATGGGCATTGTTTGGGTGTCAATGCCAAGTTGGTTTCTCTGATCTCTCATAAGGCCATGGTGCCAACAGCGGGTTACAGTAAAATCAGAAAGGATTTGCCCAGTAGGATGTTACTTCACAGCCATAACCAGTTAATATTTGACGGCGACTATGTAAGCGTGGGAGTCCAGAGTCCAGGGGCAGGCTGTGCGTTGCAGCCGCACTCTGCCGTCAACCAATGACGCCCGGCTCAGGGTTCGTACACCCCCTCTCCTGCGTAAATGCTGCCATGGTGAGGTTCAACGTCTCGCTGTTCAGATTAGGAATCTGTGTCAATTGCCCACATTTGCGTCAGCTGCCAGGTGGAAGGTCAACTTTGAAGCGACCCTGTTGATTTTTCACCTCATTGACCACGAATCACATGATCTAGTTATTTTCCCCATTAACTGGTTAAAAGTGGCCCAGTTTTCGCTGCAGTCAATTCACTAAATTGAATTGATGTTGGTGAAAGTAGATGGTGATTAAAAAGCCCAGTGTGCAAAATTCAACAGTTGCAACATTTTTCCAACCACGTCATCTGTGTCGTTCCGCAGGTTTATGGATCCCGGACCAACAAAATGTGCATCATGAGCGGCCTGATGCAGATGATCAAGGAAGGTGGGATGAGGTCGTTATGGAGAGGCAACGGCGTCAACATCATCAAGATCGCCCCCGAGTCGGCCCTCAAATTCATGGCCTACGAGCAGGTATGAATAGTGAACCTTGCGGCGGCGCCAGGAGTCTCCACGTCCTCACCTGTCACTCCTTTCACTAATGTGCTTTTCTTATACCATTTCCCCATCCCAGATTAAACGTCTGATCGGCAGCAATAAGGAGACTTTGAGCGTCCTGGAGCGATTTGTTGCCGGCTCGCTGGCTGGAGTCATGGCCCAGAGCACAATCTATCCCATGGAGGTGATTATTCTGTCGCTTAGGCAGTCTTGTGAATGAACACAGTCCTTCTCTTCAGACTTACTAAACTTCCTCTTCTTTTTTTTATTAATTGTCTCCAGGTCTTAAAAACTCGCCTTGCTCTGAGGACAACCGGCCAGTACTCGGGTATCTCAGACTGTGCCAAGCAGATTCTCAGGAAAGAAGGACTGGTGGCGTTTTACAAGGGCTACGTCCCAAACATGTTGGGCATCATCCCGTATGCCGGCATTGACCTGGCTGTGTACGAGGTAGGCAGTCACACAGTGCAAGACCCCCACCACACACTTGTGCCACATTTATTACTGTTCATTTCAATCTAAACTCTAAACTCTAAACTTTTCCTCAACAAATTCCCCTGACGTTCAGGCTTTACTTGCCTTTAACCTTGCGGAGCAGCGGTGTGCAGTCAGACTGTGCTAAGGCAAACACAGCGGTTTATATTTAGACCGTCAGCTTTGCAAAAACCCTGGCAGTTTAAGATATGTATCCTCAGTGTCTTCAGGCAGCACCGGTTACACAACTATCTTACAGTCGTAATGCGTAACCTTTAAACAGCCCACAGGGGAACAGCCAACTAGACAAAAACAAAGCTCAGCGTTTCATGTTTTTTTTTTAAAAAAAAGTACATGTATAAATAAATCCATGACCTTATGTAACACTGGACAACAAAGTGACAATAGCCAAACTTTGAAAGAGAACATTCTGTTGATCGTTGCTCCATTTTTCCTGTCTCTCCTCAGACGCTGAAGAACAACTACCTGCAGCAGTACAGCACCAACAGCTCCAACCCAGGCGTGCTGGTCCTGTTGGCCTGCGGCACCGTTTCCAGCACCTGCGGTCAGCTTGCCAGCTACCCGCTGGCCCTGGTCCGCACCCGTATGCAAGCACAAGGTGTGACACACACACACGCACACAAACAAAAGGGTGAAATATGACAACGACGTATCATCGCACATCTCTCAAAATAGCCGACACTGACCCTCAGGTTGTTTTGTCTCTTCAGCGGCGACGGAAGGCAGCCCGCAGGTTTCTATGTCGGGCCTCTTCAGGCAGATCGTGCAGACGGAGGGCCCGACGGGGCTCTACAGGGGCCTGGCGCCAAACTTCCTCAAGGTCATCCCCGCCGTCAGCATCAGCTACGTGGTGTACGAGCAGCTGAAGACGCAGCTCGGAGTGACGTCGCGCTGAAACTCCATCTCTGGAATGTGACTTGTAACCACTACCATCGCTGCCCCCCAGCCCAGACCTCCACCTCGTCCCTCCCCACCAGCACCACCAGCACCACCCCTCCCTCCCCCTTCTATTGGCTCCCAGGGTGAATGTCAGGGAATCCCGGGGACCTTTGGCCCCACTGGGGTTTGTGGAGAGTCCTCATTCTGTGAATGCCAGCTGATGAAAGACAGGAGAAGATACCGATGGTCTCCCAAGTCAAAGTTGAGACTTAATGACTCTGCTGACCGCTGCTATTTATTTTGAAAGGTGTCGAAGGGAGCTGAATGAGGAGAAACGTGACCAAATATGTTGTATGTCCTGCCTGTTGTGCTGTCAGGGCAGTGTTTTGGTTTTTTTTGTAGCTCTATTTCCACATGTTTGTATGACAGATTGTTTTGTCTGAAATACATGCAGTACAGAAAAATATGAGCACAGCACACAAAATAATTTATGGTGGAAGTTTTTTGCATTACTGATGTCTTCAGAGCGCATCACAGTTGAGCAGTTGTTGCCTGCAGAAAGAGTTGAGTTTCCAAACGAGAGGATTTTGCACATGTGAGTTTGATCCCTCTCCACCCGTCCTGAATGAGTGCTTGACCTTGGAGTATTTATTTCTGGCTTGTATTTATTGTTTTTATGAAGAAATTCTAATGCGTGGTTTCTCGACAGTCAGATTTCTAGTGGTTTTAAAGATGCAGAGCCTATATTTGGGGTGCGGAAGCAAACGTCGGGCAACAGCCTTAATGTGTGGCTAAACACTAAATGTAGTTGTCTGGAATGTGGAGGAGTTAGGAGTTTGTACTCGTGTGCAACAGCTGAAAAATACCTCTCGTTGCAAAATGCTGCAGGTTGTCTGTTAATGTGCATGGATGTTTTTTTGGCCCCTTAACTGAGTTTTAAAAATCAATGTTCACCCTGGTTAAAGGAGAAAATATGGTTTAATTCACTGAGGTTTATGTATGAAGGTGTTTTTCTTTTTTTTCTTTTTTAACATTGATACACAGTACAAGGGCTTGAGAAGACTTAATGTAAATGCACTTTAATTGATGCTGAAAAGGCCTCTAAATGAATGCCATAGCAATTCAGGTGTTAGATATATATATGTATACATATATGATATATATATTGTATATTATATATATATTTTTTGTAAAGTTTTTTTGTTTTAATGGACCATTATGATGCAAATAAACAAATTATGTCAGCTATGTGTCTTTTTTTCTTCTCTTTGAAAAGAACATTCATACTGTCTTCTTTGTGCACACTGTAATATTTCCAAAGCTTCTCAGCTAAAAATCTTTGGCTTATAAATTTTAGAAACCTCTATTTGTTCGCCTCAATAGAATGATGAACAGATTTATTTTTGTTTTGCAAAACAGAAAATCATGAGGCAAAACCAAACGGGTAATTATTCAAAACAGACCTCACTGAAAGACTTGTTATATAATTGGAATGGTGTAAGAAAACCAATATATAGCTCATTCTGTTTTTGACCTGATTGGATTCCTCCAACAATCTAAAAACATGCGTGTGAGGTGAATTGGAAACTCTAAATTGTCCGTGAGTGTGAGAGAGATTGGTTGTTTGTCTCTATGTTGGCCTACGATGAACTGGCGACTTGTCCAGGGTGTCACCCTGCTTTCACCCTATAACAGCAGGGAGAGGCCCTAGCAGACCCCCATGAGCTTGGCAAGAAGCGGGTATTGAAAATGGATGGGTCGATATCTTAAAAATGACATGTAGTTGCTATATGTAAATAATGACATTCTTTTTGGAAATAAGTTCACACATTTGTGAAGACACATATCTTGTTGAATCATTCTTATATGACTTAATACAGATTGCGTTTACATTCTTCAATTGTCTGAATGTTGTCTTTCAAAGACCCGAACTCTTTGAGACTATTGTCCTCTGCAGGCTACCGTACGAAAACAAGGAAGTTGTGTTGCCAAAGCGCGTACTCGGACTGTGCGAAGACCAGAACACTGGCGACTGTCGAGCTTCAAACCTCTCTACGTGTTTAAATCCTAAATATCACATTCACTCTGTAACACGGCCAAACTTTGGTTGTCTCTAAGGTTACGCGGTGTGTGCTTATCCGCCTCGCCAGCCCCGGAAGTGATGCTAAACTGCGAGCGCTAGCTCGTAGCGCGGCGGTGCTCATGTAATTGGCGGCGGCGGGATGGGACAGAAGCTGTTTAGAAGCGGGGTGTGTGTCCGGGCCACGCACACCCTGCTCACCTGGGCTGTCACTCTCTCACTCTTCTTGCACGATACTGGTGAGTTATTCAAAGGAAATCAAAAGTAGGCAGGGTTATCTGAGTTGGAATACAACTGCTAGCAGGGAATATTAACTCTGATACTCCGGTATTGGCCTCCATGACCTCTGTGTTGTCAGTGTGGAGTTGGAGGAACATCAGCTTAGGAGGAAAATACACCGACAGGTCTGCTTACTTCAGCTGCAGCTGGAGATCGATCACTGATCACATCAGTTAAGCCCTGGGAGATGAAGGAAAATACGGCACAGAGTCAAGTGCATCGAATCTGTTGGCGTCCATCGTCACAGACTGACCAAACACACCAAATTGTGTGTGTTTGCGAGGAGGGGGTGGGTTTTAATTGCCTGCAGCACTTCAGTTAAATACTGTTTTCAATCTTAATTTTCTTTTACTTTTTTCATTTTTGTCAAGCAACTTGGGTTGCATTTTATGTATGAAAGGTGCTTTACAAATAAACATTGATTTGATTTGATTGACTTCATTGATTGGGTTTTTGTTTTAGCCTCAAATCTGCAAGCGGTTGTAACTGGAATGTTTCTGTGTGGTGCAGAGCTGCGACGGTGTGAGGAGCGAGGGGAGCTGCTCCTGCCGCTTCTCTTCCTGCTGCTGGTGGTCCTGTCGGTGCTGATGTACTTTGCCGTGTCTCTGATGGACCCCGGCATCGTTCTCGCAGACTCTGCCAAGGTGCAACACAAAACAAACATACACCATGCTGGGTCTGTGATTCCTCTAACACAATCGCAGTGCGGTGTATGCATCTGAAGAAGCACTGTGAAAGATTTAGCAGCAGCACCTGGTTTACTGGGTTGCTCTCGTTGCAGGGGTGTCAAACTCAAACACACAGTGGTGCCAAAATGTCAAACTTGGACAGGCTAATAATACATTAAAAATAAAATAACAACAGTCAACCAATTAAGTCATAATCGTATCCTTCTATGACCGTCCTGTCCTGATTGATGCACTAAAGTATCAGCAGAGCATTCTGGGATTTGTGCTATTAGTGCTACACGTGCTGTTTCATAGCGGCAGGCCAGCAGCTCCAGCAGTGACTTTTGTATTGCTTGGCGGGCCAAACATAATGACACTGTGGGCCAAATTTGGGCCGCGGGCCAGAGTTTGACACCTATGCTCTAGTCTTGTGTAAACTATGTGACAGACGTACGTCCTGCAAGCAAACAGAATAGAACCCATGGGAACATAGAAGTCAGGGTCAGGCTGTCTGTGTATGTTCACGTGTGGCTCACATCTGTGTGTATGTGTGTGTCTGTGTATGTGTGCTTTGTACAGGGTTCCCCTGAAGAGACGCAGGCCATGATCCCGCAGTCTTCGACCCCTCGGCTGCGGCGCTGCGGATACTGCCTGCTGCAGGTGAGCAGCTGCTGTCCCTCTGTGACCTCCTTCCACCCCCTGGCCTGTGTGATTTGTGCAACATCTACGTGTGTCACTCCACTTTTATTTCCAACTCGCACACAGATGTTCGGTGTATTGCGCTAATCAAATGTGTGATGTTCTCACTAACTCACCTCCCTTTTTAAATTTAGCATTGCGATCAGCGTGCTGTAATTTTGGGTGTGGTTTACTTCCGAGCAACTGTGAGTCAGTGGTGCCGGTGCAGTCAGATAACATGTTCACTCTTCACAGTGTTCGCTGTCTTGTGGCTCTAATCAGTGCTATCAGTCAGATGGTTACAGAGATTTAACCTTTGGAAACAGAGGAATTAGTGTGACAGCCAGCCTTCCGGACTGTTTTTCAGATTGTCAGACCTGTGTTAAACAGAAATGCTGCTGTCTGTTCCAGATCAATATGTGTTATCTTTATTTTTACTTGTTTTTGTCCCGTCGCGAGCAGCAGCCAATGAGAGCGAAGCACTGCCAGGTGTGCAATCGCTGCGTTCGCCGCTTCGACCACCACTGTCCTTGGATCGAGAACTGCGTGGGGGAGCGGAACCACCGCTGGTTCGTGGTCTACCTGGTGGTGCAGCTGCTCGCTCTGCTGTGGGCTCTGCACATTGCTTTGTACACACACACACACACACACACACACACACACACACACACACCTAATTATGGTTAAATGCATCCTATCGTCACCGTAGACGTATCAATCAGTGAAACTTGTTGATGCGGTGGTTGTATGTTCTGGTTTACAACATCTAGAGGTGTTTTTGTTCAAAAAAAAGAAAAGAAAGAAAAATTACAACAACTTTTAGCATGTTGCCCGAGTTCAAAGTTCCACTTGAGATACATTTCAGGAATTGATTTTGTGGCCTTTTACATTGGACCTGAGTGGTCATCAGGTGCCTTCCAGGTCCAGGGTTCCGTTCCATACAACACTGTCAGATAGGAAGGCATCAGTTTGAACTTTGACCCAAACAGAGCGATAATGAATTGAACTGTTCTAGACCATCTAAAGTTAGTTAGTTAGCAGATGGTTGCTGACTTGAAACTCCAAATGTCTTAATCTCTCCATTTGTCGCCATGTTCAGCTGCCGGCGTCTCCCCGCGCGTCACCTGGGAGCTGTGGCTCCGAGCCAACGGCTTCCTGCTGGCGGCGCTGGCCGTCGCCGCCGTCTTCTCTCGTGGTGGTGCTGCTGCTGCTCGGCTGCCACCTCTACCTGGTGTCCATCAACTGCACCACCTGGGAGTTCATGTCCCGCCACCGCATCTCCTACCTGAAGAACTGCGACAGCGAGGAGAACCCGTTCGACCGCGGGGTCATCTGCAACCTGTGGAACTTCTTCTGCATCTGCAAGACGGTGATGTGGGAGCAGATGTATCACAGAAACAGTCCAAACGCTGTCTGACGCTCAGCCGGCTGCAGGAATCGCGGAGCTAACGACTTTTAAAGATGATGCAGCTTCAGTTCAGGATTTTCAGTGGTGAAATTCTGCACGACAGGCTCCTTTTTTATCTTAATAGAGATGTTTTGACTTTTTCTTTCAATGTAATAAATCAATTTCAGGGTAACTTATTGAAAGTAAAACTATTCTTTAAGTGTTTGTTTTTTTAATCTCAGGTCCAGGCACCAAGTTTGTCCTCTGAATTTTTCTCCTGTAAACTAAGACCATGTGACACAGCGTTTAACTGCCTTAATATGTTTTTCAACTAATTTATTTGTGCCTTATATTTTCTGTGTGCGTGAATATGAAAGTCATTTGTTTACACTGATACATATAAAGTCAACAAAGTCAATCACACAAAAGAGCCAAAGGATTTTCTGTTTTCTGTATTTTTCTTTTTTACTATATTTTCTCTGTATTTGTCGGCAACAATGATTCATGACGTCTGCGTCGTTTACATCTGTACAGACTTACATTCTTCATCCGGATGCGGAATGATTACGTAAACACAGCGATACAGTATTGACACGCATGGAAAACACGGAACATTCAGCGGCGTGAAAACTTAAAGTGCTACAGTAGCTGCGTCGACCTCGGGATTCAGCGAGCCCGCTGCAGCAGCAAGGTTCCACGGCCTGGTGCGTAACATTTAGCGGCATCTAGTGGCAAGGAAGCGTACTTATTTTAAATTCAATTGCTGAATATAAGAAAATGAAAACATTATGAAACATACTCTTTTTTTCTTCTTTTTTTCAAGCCTACCAGCAGATTTCTTTAAATGTTACACACTGGGCCTTCTATTTTGAGCGATGCCTCTCACAGTGAAGTAAAAGACAGATAATAGATAAATATGCATTTAAATTTCCAGCTCACACCTCCTGTAAACACTCAGTGGTCATAACAAATGCATCTTAACAAGAGTTTAAAGCCCAAAAGGTGAATTTTCAATGCATTTAGTAAATGTTGTAACTTAACTCTTGATTTTTTTTAATTTTGTTTTTCCAAATTTGGACAATTGATGTGAAAGTGGTTATTGCCAGTGTTGCCTCACTGCTCAACAACTGATTTTACATTCTCAGAAACTGTACAAGTTTCGTGTTATGCAAAATTCCCCCTGACCAGTGTAACAATAATCTGTGTCTCTGTCCTGCCATTAAACATCCCCAGAAGAGAGACAAGTCTATCTTTCACTTCCTTTCCTCACTGCACGTTTCAGAAAATATGCATAACATGCACTGATACTTCGCTAGTACCTCGTGTTTTGTTTTGGGTTTTTTTTCTGTAAATAGAAGCTTAAAAGCGTTTGCTGGATTAATACAGTGACATGAAGTCTGCTCTACTGGATGAATAACCTGAAAACTAAAACTAAACCTTTAAAACAAGTGAAAGAATTTTTGGTTTTTTGACCTCAACAATTCCTGGAATACAGTTTGTGTCTGTGAATCTTTTTAATACATCTGTGATGAGTAGAGATGACTTATTTCTATGAACATATACAGCATATGTATTTTAAATAATCCTAAAAGTGTGACAATGGCAATTTAATGAAAAATATGCTACTCATATAAATGCATAAATGCCTTCACATGGATTTACTAAGTTTCTCTTTCACATCTTACTTTGGTGCATTAAATGAGTATAAAATGAAGCAGGACATATTGGTAAGATGCAGTGATTAAAGACCCTCATGTAGCCTCTCTGCCACCCACCCTCCCCTACACCTGCCCCACCCATTGAGCTCAGTACCACAGAATATGATTTGCTATATTCAAAATACATACACACATATACATATATTATCTCTCTATTATGGCTATATTAGATAATCTATGGCTTATTTTACACAGCTAGAGATTACAGGATTTCTAGTGCACAATTTCACCACGGCTCCATGCTGCTTCTAACAGTGATGGTCAGGAGAAGGCAAAAAAAAAAAAAAGTGGACACGTGTCTCTGCTACAAGTTGGGGGGCGGGGTGGGGGTGGGTGGGTTGGTGGTGGTGGTGGTGGGGGAGGTGTACGGGGGGTGGGAGGGGTTACAACTAGGATGGATTTCAATGTCTCCCGCTTGTACAAAAACAACAAGCTCACATCCAGAAAGTGGTCCAGTTCTGTTTCTTCCGTGTGGTCAAGGCAGTGGGCGGAGCCTGTCACAGTGGTGCATAGAAACGGCAGCGAGTGAGTGTACTGTAACTGTAACCTCCGGGGGACACGCAGTGAAAATAAATGTTGGTCATTCGCAAAAAGGCCACGAAGCGGAGCCGCGTCTGTTTCCCTCACAGAGGATGCTTGAAGAGGTCGTGACCCACCATGTTTGTTTGTTTGTTTGTTTGTTTCAGAGGCACGTTGCATTTACACTGGTGAAATGTCATAACAGTTGAATCTTCTGCTCTTGTACTATGACGTCTGGAGCAGAACCTGCAGTTATGACGCGTACTGGAGGTAGACCAGTAAACCAGTCGTCCGGTTGACTGGACTGATTCGGGGGATTCTGACATCATCGGCATCAGCTCACCATTCTGGTTGACCACCAACTTGGAGGCAGAAATTATGACCAAAGGTGTCACAACTGCAATACATTAGTTTAGTGGTGTTCAACCTTAGAAAAAGATAAAACTATGCTGTTTAAGTTTGGACATTTTTCTGGATATAGAAACATTAAATATGTGAAATCTTTTCTCATGAATTAATCATGATCCTACTGCTAAGTTTCTTTATTTAAAAATAACTTACAGGCTAAATGTTTTTACCTCGTTCAGAATGAATCATTTCCTTACTGCTGCTTTAACTCTCTCCAGATCAGATGACAATGTTCAGCCCCCGCACAGTAGTGAGACTGGAGCCAGATAAAATAAGTAGGTGGAGAACAATGTGGCAACAAACAACAAAAACAACAAAAAGCATAACGCTGCAGACGTGTAGAGTCCATGAAGCCGCTGTCAAAACAAGTTGTGAATCTGAAGCAGCAACTTGGCGAGTTGAAAAGGTTGTGTGGTTGATTTTAAAGGGAGAAATGCAACAGGCTGTAAAACATTCATAAATGTGCTGCATGTTTGCCCAATTGTATGACTGCACTTCTGCTGTGTTTGCCTGGAGGATTTCATTTTAAACTCGATGACGCAATGAAGACATGTCAGCTGGTGTAAAGGGAGTCACTGCATTGTCACTCCTTCAAGCATCATCTGCAGAAGAGTCATCTGTCTGAGCAACACTGCACCGAAAGAAAACTTTGAATACATTATAGCTGCAGGTAAAGAAGCTAAACATGGACTCTAAAAAACGGAATGTGAAGTTCTTTACATTTACTTTGTTGGTTTGTTTGTGGGCGACACGGTGATGCAGTGGTTGGCACTGACGTCTCACAGCAAGAAGGTCGCTGGTTCGATCCCTGTGTCTGTGTGGGTTTTCTCCAGGTTCTCCAGCTTCCTCACACAGTCCAAAACATGCAAGTCAGGCCAATTGGGATCTCTAAATTTTCCGTAGCTGTGTGAGTTTGAATGGGTGCATGTCTCTGTTTGTCTTACTTTGTGGCCCTGCAATAAACTGGTGACTCGTCCAGGGTGTAACCTTTGCCCCGTGACAGCTGGGAGAGGCTCCAGCAGACCCCCGCAACCCTGAGTGCAGCAGGAAGCGGATATTGAAAATTGAAAATGGATGGATGGTTTGTTTGTTTAAAAAAAAAAAAAAAACAAGTTGCCGCCTGGTTGTTTTATCAAAGTCCGTCGACGAAACAGCAAGAACAGTCAGCAAAATCAGCCATGGGATCGTCCTTACGTATCCACCTGTTAGATAGTGACGATTGTTGAGTACTCATTTGGTCTTTCAGTGAGGATTATTGATAATCTGTGGGTTTAAAGGGTCGTACTTTATACAAATAAATTATAAGGAAGATGACAAATCATGTGTTTGCTACATAATAACCAGGATTATGAGGATTATTTTAGGCAATAATGTCAAAATCAGATGCAGGCCTGCAGTGTATATTTATAAAAACACAGCTAAAAGTGATTTAGCCTAGCGCAAAGACATCAAAGAGTGCAGGGCTGGTGTGGCTGCAGAGCTAAGCTAAGCTAACCAGACAGCTGAATTATCGCAGTGGGGACTGTATGTCTGACAGCAAAAGCCTCACATTAGCCATCGTCTATCAAACAAACTCATCCCAGATGTTCCATCAGTTGGGAAAGTGGCCCCTGGTTATGTACGAAGCGTTCGGTAAACTGTAGAGCCTCGCCCTACCCAGGTCACGTCAGGTCGCCTGTCATCCGTGCAAGGCGCAGAAGTCGAAGTCTGCGAAGGCGGCCTGCTGCTCGGCCGAGAGGCTGAAGGACTTGGGCGGAGGCGTCAGGACCGGCTGCAGCCGCGTGAACTCGCTGTCGAAGTTGCTGACGTCCGAGCACTCCTTGATGGACGGCAGGAAGGGCGGCGTGGCCGTCTTGGCAAGCAGCGCTTCCCAGTCGATGGTCTGAAAGATCGGCAAGCGGTGAAAACACTTCGGCCGCTCAACTACAACCCTCTGCTCTGAGCGCTACAGATGCAGTAGAAACTAAACAGGGTTTTGTTCATGTTGTGAAAGTGACGCGAAAACGTTTTTACCTCAAAGAATTTCTCCCCTTTGACCTCATTGGCGTCCTTCTCTCCGGCCCCCAGTCTCTTCAAAGGATTCTTCTTCAGAAACTGCACACAGACACAAACACTGCAGCTGTTCTCAGGTAGAGGGGTTCAGTTGGGGCAACTGGACTG
Source organism: Thamnaconus septentrionalis (assembly GCA_009823395.1). NCBI lineage: Eukaryota > Metazoa > Chordata > Actinopteri > Tetraodontiformes > Monacanthidae > Thamnaconus > Thamnaconus septentrionalis. The sequence goes on along the minus strand of CM020507.1, from coordinate 4,247,811 downwards.
GTTCTTGCCTGAAGCCCTCAACATTAAGATGACCTGGATGGCTGTGAATCTTCACAGACATTCTTCTGTTTTCTCACTACTACAGCTTTCCATAGTTCCTGCAACAGCGACAATAAAGGCCTATTCAATTCTAGTCTACTTCTAATTCTATTTCATTCTATGATCATCTCTAACTGTAACAATATGAAGCAACCTGCTTCATAAATGACCCTCCAGTGAATCTCTCAATCCATTTCTGACGGAATCTGAAGGCACATTAACATTTTGATTATTTCTGGCCATTGACCACAAGTTCTCAAACCTCTCCCAGAATAAATTCATCTGAATGTCAGTGGATGTAATACGTCACACAGCAATGAACATGATGAATTATTTCACTATTTTATAATTAGTTTCAGTTATTTCAATTTTGGAGGGGATCTAAAAAGATAATAATGAATGAGTTGGGCCAGATTGCGGTTGGTGTCAGTGAGAACAAGTTTCCCTGCTGTGATATAAAGTCTGAAACCTTCTGGATGATGGCCACGGCGCCGGCCGGAAGCGAGCCTGGATACTGCACGTCGTCATTGACGATGCTGTCAAACACCTCCTCCTCGTCCTCGCCGGGGAAGGGAGACTGGAGCCAGGACAGGGGCAGGGAGAAGCCACATACATGGCCTTAGACATGGGCAGAAAATGCAGTCGACAGGTGGTGGGTGGTGATGAACGGCAACTCGGCCCCACCTCTCCCACGAGCATCTCGTAGATGAGGACGCCCATCCCCCACCAGTCCACCGCCCGGGTGTAGTTGTCGTCCGTCAGGACCTCTGGGGCCAAGAACTCAGGAGTCCCGCAGAAGGTGGAGGTTCGGTCCCCGTGGCCAATACCTGCAAGGACCAAACAACTGGAATGAAGTTAATCTGTGCGGCTGCAGCTCCAATTATCATAAAAACGCTGAGTATAATACTATAGACTATAAGTCATGTATTGGGTGGTAGTGACCTTCTTTACATAGTCCAAAGTCTGTGATCTTCACAAATCCATCGGCGTCCATCAACAGGTTGTCCAGCTTCAGGTCCCTGCGTGTGGGTAAAAGTTGTTATGCAGCTATTAAACGTGGTCAATGCAGCGTCTTCACTGAAGAGCTGTGCGTCGATGAGACTCACCGATAGATGATTTTATTCAGATGCAGGAACTCCAAACCCAGCACGACACACGCTGAGTAAAACCTGACAACACCGGAGGGAAATGATCCTGCATCCATGTGGCCAAGTCCCTGATGAATTTCGAATTTTAGAGCCACTTTTACTCGAGCGCAAACCTGGTCTGGGCCTCGGTGAACACGTCGTTGTGGATGTGGATCATGAGGTCGCCGCCCGGCAGGTACTCCATGACGAAGCAGACGTGGTCGCTGGTCTGGAAGCAGCCGTGCAGGTTGACCAGGAACGGGTGTCTGGAGGCGTTGATCATCTCGAAGATCCTCTTCTCACTCATGAGGCTGCGGAGGAGAGAAACAGGTTTCACGTTCTTCAGGAAGTCAATCTCAAAATGAAATGTGCAGTGAATACAAATCGTTTCAAAGGGGAAAATACTTCTAAAGTCTTAAACACACTTGTTTCAGAATTCAGAGGTTTGCTTTGATTAAATGGCTGGGCTGGTTTATCGACGCAGGAATCAATGAGGATCAATGAGGAACTTAACCAGAGTAAAAACAGATCTTTAAAACAAACATCAAGGCAGACAGAGATCGGCATCTTGTGAACTCTATTGACTTCATGCGTGTAAACAAATTGGTCGGGTTAGGTTAGAGGTAAGAGGGGCACTTCTCACTCTCATCTCGCCTGCTCCGCCTCCTGCGACTCACCTGTCCACCTCGTCTCGAGTCACGATGTCTTTCTTCTTCAGGGCCTTGATGGCGTACAGCTTTCCCGTCTTTTTAAACTCTGCCAGCAGCACCTGGAAATAGATTTCAGGGGTGAAAAAAACAACAAATAGACAAGACAACATTTGTAATCAAGGCAACCTGCAGGCAAACACAAGATTAAAAACCAACAAAAGAAACTCTCACCTTCCCGAAGTGTCCTCGGCCCAGTACGGAAATGTATTTAAAATCGTCCAGTTGCATCCATTTGTGGGAAAACAGAAAGAAAATCAGAGTAAAGGCTGTGTGTGCTCCTTTATGTCTATTTGCAACATTTTCAGTGTGTGTGTGTGTGTGTGTGTGTGTGTGTGTGTGTGTGTGTGTGTGTACTTCAGAGCAGACACAGGCTGATCCTCACTTCCTTCCGACTGATCCACGGACGACTGTGGAGGCAAAATTCCTGCATCAGTTTCCAAAATAATGTTAAATGATGAAATAAGAAATTCTAACTAACAAAATCAACATTCTGGAAAAGAAATATTGTTGCTAATAATTAATAATAAAAAAAAACTCTCACTGAATAAACATATTGTCAGTAAAATTTATGTTTTTTTTTATAAGCACTGCTTCAACAGTCATGAAGAGCACATGCAGGTGAGAGAGATACTTCCAGAGAGCCTGTGTGTACTCTGGACAGTGTACAACTCAGCACCGGTACCGTTTCCACATGGACTTCAGGCACAGCTGTGGGTTCGGACGCTGCGGTGGCAGTGACGGGTGCGGATGCCCGGTCGTCAGAGACGCTGAGCCTGATCTCCGGAGGATCGCTGGGCAGAAAACAGAGAGCGGTGAACACGCATCTATCCACCCGTCTGTCCGTCCGTCCGACCATCCCTCCATCAGTCTGTCTGTCTGTCTGACCTTGGCAGCGGCGAGGGCGTCCGAGGCCGCCTCACCGTGGGCCGCGGGATGTTGAGGGTCAGGAGGTCGGGCGAGGTGGCGGAGAGCGACGAGCCGAAGGTGGAGAAGGAGGAGTAGCGGGGGAGGATGCTCATCATCAGGTGGCCCCACGTGGCGAAGTTCATGTTCATCTGAGCCGCTCGCAGGAAGTTCTTCCCTGAGGGAGGAAGACGGAGTCGTGGGACAAAATTGCTGTCAGTCGAAATAAAAATGCTTCCACTTCACAGCAGTGAAGACTGATTATTATGTTGACCTCTCTCTTTGGTGAAGATGCAGCGCTGGCGTCTGAGTCTGGGCTGCCGCTCGGCAACAGTGTTGATGAAGCAGAGCTGTGGGAGATGGAAAAACAGCAGGATTAGTTTTGTCCACTTTTGTCCTGGAGGGCCTGCACGTAGCTGGACGTCACCTTGGCGTGGAGGACGCCCTGCGGCTCCAGCCTGATCTCCTGGTTGTTGTTCTGGTTGTCCATCATCTCCTCCAGCCGCAGGAAGCTGAGGGCGCACATGGCCTGCGCCTGGTCGCGCTGCAGCACGCCAACCTCCAGCTCCCGGGACTGTCAGACATAAGAGGCAGCAGGCAGAAAAGAAAAAAAAAGAAGCGCACAGTTCATGAGCACCAGCGGCGACTGACAAATGGCAACTGCAAATAGATTCCCACTCAGAGCAGTCGTGAGTCATTCTCCGGATGGCTGCGTTGTGAGCTGATTACTTTAGCTGGAATTCAAATTGAATTACTCTCTTCTCTGTTGGCCGTAATCCAACATCTCTGAAGTCTGGCACGGACATTTCAAGCTGTTCTGAACAAGATCCGAGTAAGATGCACTCAGTAAACCCAAATCACTGAAAGTGTTTTTTTTTTCTTAACGCCCGAGCAAGTTTTTGGCTTGAAGAAATCTGTGCTCTGAATACATGCGTAAGATCATCTGTCTAGCAGTGACATCTGCTGGACAGAAACAGAACTGCAGCATAAAGGCGCCGTTGTAGACGTCCAGGTAAAAAACACTTCTTTTAACTCATATCCAAAAACCGGACGTTTTAGTTCAGTTGAAAACGACAAAATAAATAAAATCTACTAGGAACAAAATAATATAATGAGCTACAAATGTGTTGTTCACTGGTCACTGTTCACCAATTACAATAGGAAAATAAAAGAATAGTAATCGTAATAGTAATATTCTGAAGTAAGAACTTAAATTTTCTGTCACATAAATGTTGTGTACTAAAATTATATATATTTATAAGCATACATAATGTACATACATACAAACATACTGTACATACATACATACATACATACATACGTATGTATTTATATAAATATATATATGAATTAATGTTGCTTAAAAGAAGATTTTACCAGGAAAAACAGCCCCTCTTATTGTATTTATGGCTGAAGAAAAGTAAACTAGTATCTGACAGTATACTTATAGACTGCATACTTGTACACTAACACACTACGTATATATTCCATACATACTGCCTGCACAAGGGCACCGTTCAGGCTCCTGGCGGGTGCTGCTGTGCTATACATACACAGGGCTGTCAGCACCCACAGTGACATTGATGCTGTGTGGATGCGCACCAATGTCACACAGGTACAGTTCTTTGCACTCATCCTACAAAGGGAACACATGGCCCCTGGTGGCGGGGGAGGGGCCTGGATAAAACAGCATGAGAACAACTCGAAATAAATACGTCTCCCATATGGAGAAACGCCGTGGAGACAGCATTGGGATTAATGGAATCTTGCACCTGGTTTGAAACACATCTCATTATAATTACATCGTTATTTTCATTCATAGGTCTGTTTTTCATGTTTGATTGAATGTGTTCAAAGACTCTGGTTGGCAACGAGCAATATTTTAATTGCAACTCCAGCAGGTGTTCGGTATTATTAGACCGATCCGGATTAAACTAACAGAGACTTATCACTTCTGAGGGAGCGCGGTGAGAGGTCACGACCTCTAGTTTATCTGCAGCTCATGGTGGTGGGTCACTCACTCCACTGCAGTGGGCTTTTCTATGTTCACAGTCAAGCCTGGGGGTCAGTGAATGATGCATTTTTAGATTCAGCAACAGCACAGAGGACACACGCACTCAGTTTATTAATATCTACAATAATAACAATAATATGTAAATCTAATAATTAGGTTTCAGAGTGTTAGTGGCATTACTTGCTGTTGTGCAGGAGGGTGACGACGATGTTGGTTCTGGTGCTTCTGAATGAGTTTTGATTTAGTGTGTGTTGCTCAAGACCAGGACAAACTTGTAAAGGTTTCCATTTAGACATCTTAATTTATTTTTTGCGAGTTCTGCATTAATTGGGGAGGGAGGAGCAACAAGAATGGAGAGACTCGTCTTGGGAATCTAGAGAGTTCCTGCTGGGAATGTTTAAAGACCTGAGAGAACTTCCACCGCGGTTTGAAAGAGGGTTTTTGTGTTGTTGTTGAAAAGGACTTCCTCACGACGTCGCGGTCACTGTCCACCTCCCAGGCGCTTGCGTGACTCCATGTGTTTCACTCACCCGCTCCAGCTGGAAGCAAAAGGTCTGATCCCAGCTCAGCCGGTGGGCGGCGGCCCAGCGCGTCCGGCCAACCGCTCGGCCGTCCAGGCGCAACACGGCACAAACTTCCACTGAGGAACAGAGAGGAAAAACAAGGCGGAGACAAAAAAGTACCAACTGATTCAATATCTGGTAACTACAGCAGCAGCTTATTTACTGCACGATCATTATTTATTTATTTAAGCCCTTTGATTCTGCCAGAAATACATAATCATGCCTTCCAGAATATTGCTTTGTTTTCCTGTTTATAAAAAGAGTTGAATATAACAGCATTAATTGGGTTTGTATGGTCAAAGTGAGAAGGAAGCCAGAGCGCCAAAGCAATAAAATGAAAATAAAACTAAAGAAATAATAGTTACAGAATTCTAAAGAATTCTAAAAAGATGAGAGACAAAAAATGAAAAAATCAATCCAATGAAATACACAGGCTGTAGACACACACAAAAAAAATTAAAATGCCAGGTAGCCTTGAGTGAAATAAACTCAGAATTTAATTTAATACTCTTCATAATGAACATTAGACAGAGGAAAAGTTTTTCTCCATCAAATCTGTTTGTCTGGAACTGACGGTAAATGTCAGGGCCGTTCATTCAGCCGGTGACTTCCCTGAAAACTACAGCATCAGTGGAATAGGATCAAATCTAGCAGAGTAATAAAATGCACAGACAGCAATACGCTGAGTGACCTTTACGCAAGAGCTAAATTATTTCAAAGAGGCGTCATTCAATTTGGGTCACTGAGCTCTTTCATCATAGATCTCAGAGTACAGCTGAAGGCTTTCAGCTTCACGCCGTTTAGTTTCATCACACAATACGAGCTCGAGCTTCTTTATTCATTCTAGTATCATTTCATTGTTTGGCAATAGCTTTCAAGAGTTTTTTCTCGAGTGAGGTGAGGGGAACGTGGAGAAATTAGTTTCAAACAAAGGACTTTTTTCCCCCAAAAATACAGATAAGTTAATTCTTGAAAAGCCTCGTCTCACCAGGGGGTCCCTGGGAGCCGGGAGAGGTTGGCGAGCCGTCCTCTGGCGGAATCGACTGGTTTTCCTGCTCTGTTGGAGCATTTAGCAAATCCTCACATCCGAGAAGCCGGACTTCGAGTTTACCTTGAAGAAAGGAAAAAAAAAAATTCAACTGATAGCATCTGATCGGCACTGTTAACCAATAATGACTAACACTGACAAAACCCTTTGTCATCTTGTTCCTGGTAATAAATCACCAAAATTAAAAGTGTCAGTATGTGTCCTGTTCATCTGTTGGCCAAAAATAAAGAACAAGAAATAAAGCTGTGACAGCGAAGCCTCCGATGGGCTCCGTCTGGAGCCTTCACATCCTCTCTTCTGCTTATTATCGCCGTGGCGCAAACAGCTGCGGAGGCGAAAAAATCGCCGTCCAGAGACTTGCTCTCATTATTCCCTGCCAACAGAGCAACTCCAGGATTTGTCTCCTTGTTACATCATCAAAGGGTATTTTTTTTTTTTTGACTGGCTTACAACTGCACCGTCCAAAACCAGCAGATTACACGTCCTGATTATCCACTGCCAGAGGTCAGGGTATGCTAAACCCTGTTCGAAAATCGAGAGTCCATGATACCACCGAGAACCACCGCAGATCTACACTGAAGAAAAATTCTAATTTTAACTCTTATTTTCTCAACTCTGCATTGTTTTAAAGCACAGAGAAGAAAACGAGTCTTCTGTGGACACAGCGTGGAACTGCTACAAGAAAACATGATGATGTGCAACGATACCAGTCAAGGACGCAGGTCTGAGGGAGAGGAAGGACGGAGAGTTGGACATCCATGGACGTCCACGGCTGGAGCCGCCGGGAGACGGGGGGTCCTCTGAGACTTCAGTGGGCCCTGCGGGCTGCAGCGCAGGCCGCTGGTTGTTTTCCTGCAGGCATTTTTCCAGGGAGTGACGCAGGAGCTGCAGCTTCTGGGAGGACTCGCGCACCCGCAGCTGAGCCTGGCGGGCAGAAAGAGGTTTTTTTGTTGTTGTGTCTGTTCCTCGCAAAGGTTCACATTCTTTGTGCTTTCAATAGCATAAAACAGATCTTTTAGCTATTTGTCATCCTTCAGCAATGCAAAGATTCATCTCTGATAATCCAGTTCCTGAGGCACAGCGTAAATCATCACTTCCACTGCAAACTAGCTCTTATTCGACACTTTATCCCCATTTCTCTTAACACAAATGTGCCATAAAATGAAAGCTTAACAAGAGTCCAAGACAGATTTGAGCTAATGCGACTCCACACTGTGGAAATGAGGCAAACTTGGCCAGACAGCTCAGGCAATTTTATGTGTGCTGGGAAATTAACAGGAAGAATATTAAATTCTACGGGACTGGGGAGTTGAGTCTGGGCTTCTTTTGGCCTTGAAATAGTGCTGCCACTCAGTCTCATTTTATTAGCTGTCTAGTCATGGATTTTCTTTTGTTTTTAAATTATAGACATTATTAACTCCCAGTTTTAAAAAAATATATATTTTTGACAGGAAAATGAGTGATCTATGTTATTGTACAATGGAACTGATGGGTCTTGGTGAGTGAGTGGAGGGATGCCAGCAGCAGTGTTTATGCTCCAAACTTGGTGAAGATAATTAAGTTTAACTTTACACACTTGAGTGCACTAGCAAAAGCCAGCATCAATTTTCCGCTTCCTCAATGTGCTCGTGATAACGCTGCCCCCCGACCCCTGCTGCAGCTATTTCTTTTTAATGAAATTGATTGAAGCACCGCAGCACCTCAGCCAGTGCCTTCTGGTCCAGCGACGAGATTCCCTCCAGCTGCTTCACCACATCCTTGGCCAGCGCCAACGCATCCGCCTCCCTCTGCATGTAGTGCCGCAGCTCGGACACGCGGGCATCCGCTGGAGCGACGAGATGAGAGACGTCTGCGAAGACGAGAGAGAGAGAGAGAGAGAGAGAGAGAGAGAGAGAGAGAGCAGCGCAGAACATTCCAGGATGAAAGAATCCTTTGCAGCGTTACACCAAAACATCTTCACAGGGAACTATTTTTAAGTCCCAGAGTCAATAAAACAGATCTGAGTCTCCAGAGAACAGCTATTTATTTAACCCTCTGTTTGCAGGCTGCTGTGAGAGCTTTGTGCTGAGGCTGGAACCCCGTTCACACATTAGGAGGGAGAAATGAAAAAAAACCAGGAGGTGTCAGAGGGCGGCGATGTGTTAGTCAGAAGCATCAGACGAGCCTTTCTTTGCGATCTATAATTACTACTGAAGAAGCCAAGCAGCCACTGAGTCTTAGTCACGTGAGTCCTTTCACATCCAGCCGGAGCAGTTAGAACAGTGGTGCATTACTCTGCCTGCACAGGAAGGAAAGACTTCCCGGTACATCACGACTTCATCAGGAATCAATAAAAGGCAAAAAGGAAGTCAGGGGTCACACAGAGGAAACGTGAATCGAGTAACCCAGTTTAGAATTCCTCATCTCACGTTTCAGTTATTTTTTGTGTTTTTGTTTTTACTGTCAGAGCCAGGAGTCGTTTTGCTCGTGTTCATTTTTCAGCAGCACACACAGCCGGTCTCTGATTCAAGCTGCCACGCCGGTTTCACTTTCTGGATTGCACAAAGAACACCTACTGAGATGACAGTTGGCAGCAGGAAGAGCCGGAAAAAAATTAAAGGATTTTTTTTTTTTTTTTTTTTTTTTAAATTAGTGCTGATATTTCACAACTGATGTTTATAACAGGTTTTCTCTGTTTAGTGTCTTCAAAGCTAATGTTTTCTGTCTGAAAAATTATTTGAAGTAATTTGTTGCGTTTTTTTAGGGGCCGTTTAAAATCAGGTAGGTACAAAATGTTTCTTGGAGCTCTTGATTTGTTGGAATTATATTTATATTCTAATATATAATAATGGTATATATCTAATGTGATAAATGACGATGCTTCTCCTTTTAATCTTATTTCTATACCTACCATTTTCATGGTGAAGTCGTAATGTGGCTGTTTGACGTTAGGGTGGGGCAGGAAGGGATGACTGTTGCATATCTTTTTTCAAACATGGTTTTTCACTTCTGGTTTTCTGATCACGAACCAGCTTCCTACCCTGCATCGAGCAGCTGTGACTGTGTGAAACACTAAGAAAATTACACCTTGCCAAACGCTACAACAGTGGAAAATGTACAAAAAGTGGCTGCGGTTACAACTTGATGAATAATCAAACATAATTCGTTATCCAGGTTACGCACAAGAGAAAAACTAAGAGGCCGATAAAATCACCAGCACGACACTTGTGAAAACACGAGACGTAGTGTGTTGACATGCAATGACCTTCTGAGAGGTGATGAGAGGGACTCTGACCTCCGTGTGTGAAGCTGTCCTGATGGCCATCGCTGCTGATACTTCCACCTTCTCCTCCTTCGCCGCCACCACCGCCGCCAGCTTGAGTGACTTTGATAATTTGCAGCCGTATCAGCTCAATCTTGGAGCGGCTGTCCTGCAGCATCTGCTGAGCTGTGGACAACATCTGATCCTGGATAACGACATCACAATGGGACAGACGCCAAGCGCCCATTTAATCAATCACCGCGCTTCTTTTTCATTGCCCACTCTACACAAGAGCAGCACATTTGTAAACAGCACACTGACTGACTGCAGCCACTCATTTATCACAGCAACAACTGGCAAAAGACGGAGAAAAGCCACCAGTGACGGCGCTGCTCGTGCATCTCCTCTCCATGTATGAGCGAGAACAAGTGGCCGAGAAGAAAGTGAGTGAGAAAAACAAGAAACACGCTCAAATCAGACGACGGCGGCATGACTTTGCAAATCACTCAACCTGGGGTGATGCTCCCGCTCCTCACCGATGAAGGACTAATTTGTCATCCTGTGTGGAAGTAGAGTGCGCGCGCGCGTGTGTATGACTTCTCCAGTTGCAGCTGTCCACCTTCACTCTCCTTGAAACCCCCAGTTCCCCGGGTGTTGTGTGATGCTATGTGGCGTTCACGCAAAATAAAAATCCACTCCGTGGCTGATGATGCGTCTCCTACATCTTGAGGCGAGGACCTAACCACACCGTCTCCCCTCCTGTTTGTGTTTTGCCTCCCTGCAGACTCCACCGCAACGTCCCTTTCCCCTCTGCATCCCCATCCTCCGCTGTAACTCTCCTCCTCCTCCTCCTCCTCCGCCTCCTCCTGCTCTTCTCTCCCTCCCTCTGGCTGCCTCTTTAGGAAGAGGAGGAGGATGGAGTGGGATGGGAGGAGGAGTCCTTCTCTGCAGGAGGATGGCAGAGTTCCCTCTTTGCCTCTATGCTGCTGCTGCTGCTATTGCTCATCTGACAGCACTGATCACCTGCTCTGGGCTCGGCATTGGCCGCTGCATGACCACATGTTTCTGTGCTGTCACCAACCAGAACACACACACACACGCACACACGGGACGAGCCCGCCAGCTCTCAGCAGTTTGGTTAACCTGCTCTGGAATGAGCCTGCAGTGACAGACATTGATACCCTGCTCAGACTGGTCAAAACAAGGTGGTTGTTTTTTTTTGTGTGTGTTGTTTTTCGGGAAGAATCCCAAATCTTTCGTGGACTCGTCACAATCGTGCCCGCAGGACAGCTCGCCTCCTCTCCCGGCCGGCCGGCACATTATCATAGAGATTGGCGGCGGCAGCGCCTCGTTGTCAGGGGCGACTGATTGAAAGCGATCACAGAGTTGCATGAAAGCGGGACACGCTTGAAAGCGCTGTGATTTCTCGCCGCAGCTTTGCAAGTTTGCCATGATCGTCTTCATCACACGTCTACCAGCGTCAACGCTAACCCCATTTGGGAATGTGGGAAACTGCACAGCTATTTTTTTTTTTATTATTATTTGTATTATCATCACTATTATCTACAAGAGGTGTGTGTTGATGCGCGGCCAAGAAGTGTGTGCCGTGCACTTCCGACTCAAGAACTAATCCCATTCAAAAGCTGGATGGCCCTCTAAAAAAAAAAAAAAAAACTGCTGCTCACAATTCGGGACAAAATGGAATTAAAGAGGGCTAATTAGCAGTGACCAACAGAAAAGAGGTTCCTGCTCAAGTGATATTCAGCATCGTTTTTTTTTTTTAAGTGCGCAAGTGCGAGTCGGTCCGACGGAAGGTTTGGCGTAACATGGGGAAAAAACGCAATATTTGGCCCCAGAACGCTGGGAAAAGAATTTTGGGTAAATATAGAAATATCTTGACGTTTAGTTAACGGCGGCTGCGATTTTGGGCGCGGAGACGACGGTAAAAGGGCAAATTGGAGTCGACGAGGGAGACCTATTTTGAGAGGCGGAGCTCGTCTCCTTCACCATTCGGCGAGGCGCGTTCGTAATGAAAGGAGCGCGTGAGCGGCGCTTGCTGTGACTTCCTCGCGCGTCGGCAGCTACATTGTGTGCAAAGCAGCACGTTGTTGGCTTGTGCACGCTGAACTTTACGCCGCATTAACGGTCTCCTGTCCAGGGAGAAACTAGACGGAAACCAGCCAGCTTCTTTGTCAGGCTCCAGCAAGTTATCCCAGCTTCGGAAAACATGTCGGCCACGGCGGCGAAAAGCAGTAAAAAGGAGCTGAACTCAAACCATGACGGAGCGGACGAGACCTCCGGTAAGGGGAATGGCGGCCTCCTGCTCACCGCCATTTTCACTTTCTTCTCTAACATTATTTTGCAATGCCGCGGGGTGCCGAATTTGTACCAATTGTTGCGTGGTCTACTTTGATTTTTTCGCTCTGCGTTCGGCCCACTTGGACTTTCGGCACCGGCTACATTTGGTGCTGCGTTGTGTTCGCGTTTCGAGGATAGCCGTTAGCTTGGCGGCTAGCGCGCCCATTAGCACACCGCTGCTCCTGGTCGCTGTTGTTCCGCTCACACCGGTGCAGACTCAGCGAGGCCATGTTAGCTCGCTTATTTAGCGACACCAGCGTGGCCAGTTGTGTCGTTCACCCAAAAGACGAGTGCTCAAACACGATGTTGGAACGCAATATTCCGGCGTGTGGCTGTGAAATTATTTCCAAGTAGTGGATTACTGCTTACATTGCGATCATGGGGCGGAATAAAGTTTTGCCATTCAATTTGGGCATTAGCGCTTAGCCGGCTAGTGTTGTTGTTGTAGTGTTACTTAAGGCTAGCCGACGACATTATGTTCTGTTGGTGGTCAGAATGTATTACGGTATTATGTGGCACAAATGGGTTACGTGGTCTCTTTTTTTTTTTTTTTTCATGGGACATATCGAAGCAGGTAGTGTGCGGTTTGAGTGAGGCTACGTCCGGGCAACTGCTCCCAACTATGCTCTCACGGTATCGAGGCTGCGTGCAGTCAGATGTCCCACATTTAAACCACGCGGCCTTGTCGGCAGCAGCCCCTAGAAAACGGCACAAGTCTGAGTCGCTAGAGCTGCAGCTATTGGCCGCTCACGTTGCCCCTAACCTCCGGTTGAGCGCAGTTAATGTTCATCGAGGAACCCGCGGGACAATCGCAACCGTCAACTACCGTGTAATAGCGGCGAATTAAAAAAAATAAATAATAATAAATAAAAAAAGTCGTAAACAAAGCCGCTACTGGATTTCACGTTGTGGACGAGTTTTGAGTAATGGCGGTAAATGAATTTGTGTGGAGCTGCGTTACTCGCTGATTGCAAAGTTGCTCGTCACGAATAAATATTTGTTTTGTCCTCGTTCTTTTATGCGTAATTTGATGCAGTGATTTTGTTGTATTAATATTCTTTTTTTTTTTTTTAACAGAGAAAGAGCAGCAAGAAGCAATTGAACACATTGATGAAGTTCAAAACGAAATTGACAGGTAAATAAATGTGATGACTATTTATTGCGGTAAAAACTTTAATGAAAGTTACTGTTACTCTGCTTTATGGCTGTTTTGTAATTACATAACAAGCTTAAATGATTATCTGTTCTACCCACACACAATCAGCGATGTCAGTTTAATAGTATCTCCAACTCAATTTTTTTTTCTTCTGAAGGTTGAACGAGCAAGCCAGTGAGGAGATCCTCAAAGTAGAACAGAAATACAACAAACTCCGCCAGCCGTTCTTTCAGAAGAGGTCAGAACTGATCGCCAAAATTCCTAACTTCTGGGTCACCACATTTGTCAACCATCCACAGGGTAAGTAATGTGGCACATAAACCACGAAGCAGCCTTATGAAAAAAATTAAAAACAAAGACAACAAGTTTATGTACTGAAACTGAGTTGAGTAAAACTTTGTTCCGTATACATTTTTCAACCACAGTATCTGCCCTACTGGGAGAGGAGGATGAAGAAGCGCTTCATTACCTGAGCCGAGTGGAGGTGACAGAGTTTGAAGACATCAAGTCAGGCTACAGAATAGATTTTGTAAGTTGCGTTTGTTGTGCACATATACCGTTACATGCATGAGGCTTTTTAAAAAATGTTTTGTCATCTTACCTTTATGCAATTGCCTTCCAGTATTTTGATGAAAACCCGTACTTCGAAAACAAAGTACTTTCCAAAGAGTTCCATTTGAACGAGAGTGGAGACCCATCCTCAAAATCAACAGAAATCAAATGGAAATCAGGAAAGGTATGTGTATTTATCTGAAAAATCTTTTTTGTAAAGTAATAATAAATAAATAAATAAATAAAATCCCTTCTAAATTGCATGTGTTTTTTGAATTACATCTTTTTCTCAAAACTATTTAAGTGATGAGCATAATGTTAATTGGAGTTTAAACTTTTTTTTATTTATTTGTACATCTGCAGGATCTGACCAAGCGCTCCATTCAGACGCAGCAGAACAAAGCAGGGAGGAAGAGGCAACATGAAGAGCCAGAGAGCTTCTTCACTTGGTTCACTGATCATGCTGATGCCGGTGCTGATGAGCTTGGAGAAGTCATCAAGGATGACATCTGGCCAAACCCGTTGCAGTACTACCTGGTATGTTTACAGTCTTAACTTATAAGGCTTTGGCTTTGAAGTCAACATGCTTAAGATGGCACTTTGATGTCATGATTTTGCTATTTGTGTAGCTGTTTCAAGCACTCACGCAAGAAACACTGAAGTGTCACTATAAGGCTAACCGGTCTAACTAAACTACAACCAAGTGCTGAAAGATATTCTGATGTCTAGGTTCCAGACATGGACGATGAAGAAGGTGAAGGTGAGGATGACGAAGAGGACGAAGAAAGTCTGGAGGCCATAGATGAGGAGGGTGATGAAGATGGAGAAGAGGATGAAGAGGATGATGGAGAGGATGGCGAGGTAATGCGCTTTTTGAAAGTTATGGTTTAAAAGTTGTTGTTTTTTCTCCCTGTCACTTTGTAACCTGACCTTTTTTTTTTCCAGGATGATGAGGGAGAAGACGACTAAGAAATAACATCTACCCGGACCCTCAACCTTCTATTCCCTGTTTGGTTTTTCCACTCACAATCATGGGCAAAGATTTTAATTTTTTTTTTTTAATTTTCTTAAAAAAAAAAAAAAAAAAGAGAGAGAGAGAGAACATGCGCTTCATTTTCCACTCTGAGGCCGCTTCACCTGTTGGTGCTATGTTCTTGTCTCCTTTTGTCACATTTAGCTTAATGACACTTTGCCCTGTATTGTGAGTACCATCCCTGAAGTCATCTCAAAAAATGTTAATAAAAAAAGTATAAAAAATAGAATCAGCACTGCATCATGAGTAGAATTTGAAGACAGTTCACACACAGTTCCTCCTGTTAAAGGTTATGTGGTAAATTGACTAAAGCCATGGTGTAGTTACCCAGCGCTAGTTTACCTCAATATTTTCCTCCCCATTTATTTTCATTTACCCAGTTTGTGGGTTTTGATCCCTTGCATAAACTGTTTTTCCCCCCTATGTGGTTAACGAGTTCCAGCTCATTCCTTTGACTTGTAATGTTTAGGGGGAGGGGGTGGGGTAAGCTGGGGAGGGGCAGGAGTATGTCGGTTACTGGGGAGAGTGGTTATTTTGACACCATTTCTATGGGACTTTTTTTTTCATTGTATTGTTTGACAGATATCCATGAAATTTGAAATGACATTTTTAATAAAGAACAAAATTGAAAAAAAAAAGCTTGTAAATTTTGGCCCCAATGCTTCATGGGTAAAACAAAGCTGTTATCTCTTAGACTATAGATTAAGTCTTTCCTTTTTGCTGGGGTTGGGGTGGCTGTTTAAAAACCGAGGTGTACAAGTTGCTTTGTTATAATAATAAAACCTAATATGTTTACAAGTGTTGTCAAGTGGGTGCATAGATGTTTATTTAAAAACAATAGAGTTGGGGAGATGCAAAGGGCACCTGAGGAAATTTTACAAAGTCCATCAGCTCACAAAGGATTTTGGAGTCATTAGTAGGCTAGAGGCAAAGTCTTCTGTTAAGAGACGATGGATGATTAGCGCCAAGAAGGTGTGCTCCGACTCTTCAAAGTGGCTTTTTGTGATGGTATCAGGCCAGTCATTGGGCTGGAAGGCCCATCCTGGAAAAATGAGAATAACATTTCAAGGAAGGGGAGCCTTTTATGTTGACCAATACAATTTAGAAATGCGGTTCAAACGGTGGAATTCTTCTAAGTACGAAATAGTACAACTCTGGTCACTACTCTCACTCAGTATTACAGTCTATGTATGTACACGGCATGACAACAAAGGTGAAATTTACTTTGTTAAACTTCCACATAGGCGTGACTCCCTGCTCCATGTCCCGTTTATAGAAAATGGCGTTCTCTTTTCGGTGTTAGAGGTAGCACACTAAACTAAATTCCAGTTACATGACAATCATTTTTTAAAAATATATATTTTGGAATCGAGATTGAACGTAAACAGTCACTTTTTTTCCGCTCGACTGTTCACACAATCGCTGACGCACATGCTTCCATAGCTATAGTACAGTAACTATCTGTCCTACGACTACTATCGTTAGGCACAAGAATTAAAAACATGACTATTACGGCGCACACGTACACGCGTGACTTTTATTTAGAATAAAGTGCTTCAAATAAGGTTTTACCGCGACATTGGCCGACTGTTGCACCGTACCCACCTAAATGAGTGTTACACCGGGGACAGGTGGCCATCGTCCACGAAAAACCCGGGAACCAGGAGAAACGATTATCTGCCGGCCAGTGCAGGGTCGAGTCGGCCCTTCTAAATGTGATTACTTCGAATTGGTGTCCGTGTGGGTTTTCGAAGAGCTGGATATTAACCCTTCGGCCCCCGACCCATGTGTCGTTGCGGCTGTGGAGCGCCAGCCGACTCGGGTAAAAGTGAATGTCCGTCCCGTATGCCAGCTCATGTCCGCAAGCCCTGCACAGTATCAGGGTAGCGGGGCTGCTGTTCCCCTCGGCACCACACGCATCAGCATGCTCGTATGAGATGGAATAAATCACGAGAACGTAAAATATATTACATTGAACTAATAGCCTTTTCATTGGCCCGAACGTCACCGACCACGGGCTTCTTTTCCAAACCATTGCTGCTAATTGGTGCACGTCCACCAAGCTAGCAGCATTTAGCCACCTGCTAGCCACGTTGTTAGCCGAAGCAAATGCGTCGACACCTGGCGTCGCTGTTTATCATTACAAATCAACTGTTTCGTGTTATCGCTTCGTACTTGGCGTTAACTTCAACATGGCCTATCACACCGAAGCTATACTTATTCGGTTGCTTGGCGGAGAGTTTAGGGAAGCCGAGGGGTGATTTATAGGAAAGTGGCGTCATTAGCTCTTGCTCTGTTAGCAATCCCGCTAACAATCGGAAGTGCGGCGTAGGAAAGAAACAGGAAATGGCACTCATTTCCAACAACCATTTCCTATGTTTGTTTTTGTTTTTTTAAAATATTTTTCTTTTCAAACTTGTAGCGATACGTGATCACTTACACAATACACATCAATGTATATTGATATATTTTAAATTTTAGGGCAATTTAACTGAACCAGCCAAATATAGCACAAAAGAATTGTTTGTATCTCGCCACCATTTTGAGTGCCATTGTGTTGCGGTATGTGTCGTTCCCTTTTTGTTTGTATTTTATTTTACTCGAAACTTCCAGTCTTCGATAAGCTTACATTGTTAAATTCCATTTGATAGTAACTGTTAGTCGTTGATCTGGTACTTCATGACCCTCGAAGCGTATTCTATTAAATGTCACCTACAACTTGCAGCGGTTGCCACGAGCAACGTGTATCAGCAACTCGTATCCACCAATCACAAACTAGGATACTGACAGAGAGCAAATCAGGGATTTGCTTCCTGGATCCAAACAAGCGTCCGTTGCACAGACGGAAAGTCGAGATTTCCGATGGAAGCCCACTAAGTTTTTGACATTTCGTGTGAACGAGTGTGTTTGAAAACGGGAACTTTTCACTAAATGGTTGCTACTGGATGTGTATCTAAATATTCGAAGGGATGAAAACTTGGGATTCACCGCCGCCTGTGCACGTCCATGTCCCGGAGACCACACCTGTACATGTCCACATGAGGAGAAGTCCCAGCAAGAACCAACAGGTTTTAATTCTACTGCTGAATAATTTTCATGATTCCTTTTAGAGGCAATTAACAAATGGTGACATAATCATTGTTGTCAATGTTACCAGTTTTATTTGCACACAAGGTTGCTTATTTTTATATGTTGGGTAAATAGATTACCTCAACTGTATTTTCTGCAACATCTCCAGAACAGCACAAGTGATGCCCAGATGATCAGACATGGGGGAAGGCCAAAGGAGAAGAAGCCGTGGATTCCTCCTGGAAGACTGTCCTGCCGGAGAGATGCTTCCTCAAACCAGTGCCAGGTCTCTGCGTTGCCAGAGTTGTACTACGAAATGTTGAGGAATTCAAGTGGGAGGCAAACAGGTTGCATTGTTCGAGATCTGCTTAGCTATGTCCTTAGTCACAATTCCTTCAACTTCCAAAGTATTAATTTTGTTTTTTTGGTGCAGCAACATGCAAAGTTGATGTTTTAAAAGTAAATGAGGTAGTATTCGAAAGGAAGGTCGAGTTTTAAGTATCACCCTTCAGTTTGTAAGCTACAAAATACGTTTCAAACAGGCGATGGATGGGCAAGGTTCTTTTGTCCAGACAGTACTTTTAAGTGCACCAACAGCATCAAACACAACACATTTCTCTGCATGTTTACTGAATACATGTCTTGTTTGGTTTGAATCTTATCAGAAGAGACGAGTGCAGCCGCGACTGCAGAGTGGACATCAGCAGGATTCTGAGGAGCATGAAGAGGAAATTGATGCAATGTCTAAAAGCATCAGTGTCTTACTCAGAGAGCAAGAAAACAGTCGTCCTAATCAGTAAGAGCCACTTTCAGATGAGAGAAGATTTTATTAATCCCACACTGGATGAGTTCATTTTTACAGCAACCACATTTTCACTGTTGTCTTCAACATCATAAGCAAAAACACATGATTGTTTCCCTTTTGGGAAGTTCTAAATACGGGGCTACATATGCTCTTAATGTCAAAAAGTTAATCCATAAAGTAGTTGGATGAAAAATATACATTTTCGGATGTGTAAAATATGGTTGCAATGCAACCTCCATTAACGTGAGTTCAGTGAGATCCAGATGTGGGAAATGATCATGAGTAATTATTAAATATGATACAGTTCTATGTACAAGTTGAAATGTTGTCCTTCATCGCCTGTAGGGGTCAACAGAGAGAGAGCGATGTGCTCCTCAGGGCTCTTGTGGAGGCAGAAATTGATGGTGCTGCATTAGCCAATCAGCTGGCAGCACTGAAGGAAACTGTAGACGGCATCGCAAAGGTGAATATGGTTCCTATAGATCATGCTTACCACACAGTTGACCCAGAGAAAAATGAATACAGACATAATGAAAATTTCAGAGTTCAGAGCGAAAAATCTTTTCTATTTCTTTTTATTCAGGAGAAGCGACTTTTAAAATCGCACACATCTTCTGTTGCGCGGCAGCAGGACCTGTTGTTTGAGAAGATTGAGGTGTTTAGTCACACAAATCACCGCCTTCGAGAGCTCCTCAGAGAGTGGAGTGAATACGAGGTACAGGAAATGACCAGAACTGTTTCTTACTCTGCCGCCACTGCTGTTTTCATGCTTTATTGTTGCATCCGCAGAGGGGGTCACTGATGTGGGCAGCACAAAAGGATGCGTTCAGGAGGAAGGTGGCCGACAGTGAGGCGGAGAACATTGTCAGTACCATCACACAGACAAGCCTGTTGATTTTTGTCAGCCATCAAACATTTTTAGAGGTTTGTTTCCTCCTCTTCTTCTTCTCTTGCAGCGACTTTTGACCAAACTGACCAACAGAGAGAAGGAGCTGTCCAAGCTCGCAGAACATTTGGACTTTGAAAAGGTTTGAACCATGTGATTGGTATTACACCAGCCAAAAGACATAACAGGCACTTCAAAATAATAATACTGATTATGAAAAACAAACAAAAAAAGCATTACTCACTGCTGCCCTCAACAGGAAAAGACAAAGACGACGGAGGAGCTCACACGAATCCTGCAGTCGACTCGTGACCATCTGGAATCAGAGCTGAACAGAATGGAGAATGAAAAGGCCCATCTGGCTGCTCAGATTCAGGTCTGGAAACATGAAATACAAGAAAACACACTATCAGAGGCGCTCCTCTTGCTTTCATTCTGCTCGCACTGAGAGGAAACTTTGCTTACGGGTACCTGTTGTACAGGATGTAACAGCGTCTAAAACGTGCGTTATTTGCAGTTATCCTGCTGTGACTGGAAAAATCATATTCTCTAGTTCTGAAGTTTTTTTGAACCTCTGTGAAGCTTCATCCCTGTTCATACTGCAGTATTCAAAGTATTGACACATCAACGCTAAACTGATGACTAACTGATTTAATTCCTTTAGCTCTACAGACTGATATATGTTCTTCTTTTTTAAGCCGAATTGAGCTGGTTTTAAACTGAACAGAAACAACAGATCTTGTCCCCGCCCCCTAAATTTGTTTTGTCAGTGCACCATGTTCATACTTTTACAGCCGTCTGATGGGATAATATATATCTCCTTTGTGCTTTATTTTGTGGTGCAGAGGATGCAGCAGAGTTACAAACAGAAGGAGCAGGAGCTGCAGGCCCAGCAGGAGGAGATGCACACTCTGAGGCAGCAAATGGAGAAGGAGGATGAAGCGCGGGGGCGGCAGGACCGAGAGGAGCTCACCCTGCTGACCCAGCAGGCCGAGCGGGCCGAGGACTCTGCCAGGCAGCTCGTGGCTAAACTGCAGGAGAAGGTCCGCATCCAACAGGCCCGCGGTGTTTGTCACGTCACAAAACATTAGCGTGAGGAGAAGCAGCGATGGCTCCTCTTTACGCTGTGACACACACACACACACACACACACACACACACATCTCTTCTTGTAAACAAAGTCCTGTTTACTGAGGAGGACGCACGGACGTCTCCGTGTCTCACACTGCATGCAAATGAGCATCTTCATTGGCTGCACTGTCTTGTCTGATGACTTGGCTTCATACAAATCGGGTTCAAAGAAAGTCCAGGCAGACTGTTGTTCCGCAGCACTATTGCATTCAGTATTTCAGCACTGATGCATTGGATTTTCAGGCATGTAGAAAGTAAAAAAAACAAAAAAAACAAAACAAATTCTATTCCTACTTTGAAGCACAAAACAAGGTTTAAAATGTTTGTTTTGTTCAAAGGAATCCCAGCTGGCTCAGGCCCTGTCCAAATCCAGCGACTGGTGTCTGCGTCACTCCAAAGAAGCAGCGGCCAAAGGTCACCTGGAGGAGGAAGTTCAGGATCTCAAACTGTGAGCGAACTCAGCACACATTCACACTGTTCAAGTATGGCTCTCATGTGCACGTATAATAGCATCATCATCCTGAGGGGATTTTCTGGGACTTGCTGGATGATTGTGTTGTTTAAAAGAATTCAAAGTCATGAAGTCGAGACAAAAGCAGTGACCTCAGCGATGCTCTTTGTTACTGTTCTGCCTCCATCACAGTCAGGTGAGCGACCTGAACTCTCAGCTTCATATGTCAGTGGATAAAGTTCGCTTAGAGAGGGAGGAGCTTATGGATCAGCTGCACCACCTCAGTGCTGAAAACACCTCCACCAAGCTGGACAACCAGAGACTCAAGGTAGGAGAAAGTAGCTCTATCAGTTTTATTTGAATTAACTATTATGCTAACTGCATTAGAGTAAAATGTGAATTTCTTTTAAAGCTAATTAAAGGTTATTGTAGAGTTTTCTATTTGAATATATGATGTTTCCAGGGTCTCTTGATGTCATCTGAGGAGAAGCTGAAAGATCTGCAGACAGAAGCCCGTCATCTGAAAGCTTCCCTCAAAAAGCAGGAGAACCTGGTGGAGAAATACAAGAAGAAGGTAGAGTCTGCAACAACATTTCAAAGATTTTTTCCATCATGTTTTTAAGTAGTAACAAAAAAGCATCCCTGGAAAGTTCAACAATATCATCTTGTTTTTTGTTTTTTTGTGTAATTTAATGTAATTTTCTCGGTTGCAGGTCCAGCAGCTCCGTCTGGACTCGGAGGAGCACTGCTTGAAGCAAGAGGTGACACAGAAGGAGGCGCAGGAGGTGAGAGTGAGCCTGGAGAGGGAGAAGGAACAGGTGAGGCGGGAGCTTCTGGCCTACGTCCGAGAGCTGGAGACACTGACCGAAAAACTGAGGAGGACCGAGCAACAGCGGCGGGACGCAGAGCAGGAGGTCCAGGCGCACGAGAGGCGCAACATGGAGCACAGCGTTGTCCTCGCTGAAGTCAGGCACAAGGTGAGAGCTCAAAAAGCCTGAGTTGAAATGTTGTCATTATTGTTGTGTTGGTGGGGGTTTGGGTGGATGTGGTGAAAGCGCTGGAAATGAATTTGTCGCAGCATGAAGTCAGGCGTGAATGCATCCTTGAACTATGCACCCACAGGTGGAGCAGCAAGGAACTCAGCTGGAGACGTCCCAGCAGAGGAACCTGCTGCTGCAGGAGGAGAACAACTTGCTCAAAGAGAAACTTCACAGCCTGGAGAGGTACAGACACACGCATGGAGACATTTTGAACCCCTTTTCACGCCCTCCAGCCTGCTGATGTCTGTCTCGTCTGTTTAACCAGGAGGATGGAGGACGTCATGGCGGAAAACGAGAACTTGTCTCAAGCGCTCTCCTCGAAGGAGGCAAGTATCCAGCGTGTCCAGCAGCAACTGGAGGAGAAGACGCACGAGTGCAGCGTCCTTTCCAGACAGCTGCAGCAAACTCTGGACGACACACAGAAAGAGGTGTGTGACCCCAAGTGTTCTCTGTCCTAACCATTTCTTTGGGGGCGGCACTGACGCTTCCCTTTGCTTTGGTTTTGAAGTTATCTTCCAGATCACTGACTACACTGACTTGCTCGGAAGAAATAGTGAAATTTAACCTAATATTCAGCAATTGAACAAGACTTTTTCCAGCTGTTTGGTGTTGAATATTTATTTTGTACTCCGGTTAGGGTTTTGTAAAATCAGATTGCTACAAAGGCTGGATGTTTGGTGTCGACATTTTTTTCAAATCTAAATTGGCAACATTTTAATACTTTACTTCATTTTTTTGTCTTTGCTAATCTTGGGCATGTAATTAATCTCCAATCCAAACTGCAATCTCCAATTTTATGTTCCCGTACATTCTGTTTTTGCATTATGGAAAAATGCTGTCATATTTACATACTTACAGGTAGAAAACAATGTGCAGAGGGTTTTGGCCAAAGAGAGAGTGTCACAGTCTAAGGCGTTGGACCTGCAGAGTCAGCTGAACAGAGCCAAAACAGAGCAGAGTCAACTCAAACGAAGCAAGGATGAGGTGTGTGGAAAGTCTTCATTTAACTGCAGTTTTAAAAGTGCACATTTGTGAGTCTGTCTCTGTACTACGGGTGCCATCCAAGTGTCGGAGGCACTGTCCTGTCTGTGTGGTAACTACTTTTACTGTGTTATTGGATCAGTACACAGTAGAGTCAGTTTGTGTCTTGTGTTTCGCCAGATGGAGCGCCGCTACCAGAGTCAGCTGCAGAGCATGAAGGAGAGACTGGAGCAGTCGGACTGTACCAACCGCAGTCTCCAGAACTATGTTCACTTTCTAAAAACTTCTTATGGAAATGTGTTTGGGGACTCACTGCTCACAAGCTGACAGTAAATTTCTTTAGTAAAGTTGTAGACCTCAAGTAAATTCTACTGATTTTAACCTAGCTTTTGTATACTGTTGTATACTATGAAACATGAATTTAAAACAAAATACTCTTTTTTTTAATTTCAAAACAATATTTGCCTGAATTGTGTGTATTTTATGTACATTTTTCCACCTCCTTTTAATCCTTGAGCAAATTTAATAAAACCATGGTCACTTGTAAACAGTAGGATCACTAGAATTAAAATTTAAAGTTTGATGAAAATCTGGATAATTTCATCACATTCTTACAAAAATAGCCCACCCACCCAAACAAACAAACAAACAAACACACAAAACTAAGCTTCGGCGAACGGCAACGGTCCCTACGTGACTGCCTACGTGGTACAAAGGGAATATATTGGCTTTGATTATCAGGGGAAAGCGGGGCCACAATTCCACGGAGCGTACGCGCAGATCTCTGCTGACCCGTGACACAGATCAGCTGAAGTGAATTTTTCCACATACATTCAAGGCGGGGGTAGAACACAGACATGCAGCTACAATCCCCTCTCGTTGCACTCTCACCCGCCCCCCGGAACACAAAATTAGCCTGTTTCGCCTCGGAGCGTGATTGTCGTTACACTCGGCGGCTGCACTCTGCCGAGATGCCTGCTAACAGCCTTCGATGGGAAACTCTACAAGCCTTGGAAAACTCACCAAAGGCTAAAATCACATTCGACCCACACTGGTCCGAAAGAGGAGAGGTGAGCGCAATTCTAGAGAACCTAGTGACGGCGGTGAAGGCCTTGGTTCCCGCCGCGGCGCTAAGCCAACGTTATTTATTTATAGATTAATGCCATTCGTAAGAGCAAATGCAGCCGATTTTAAAACGTTGAGTCTGAAATCGGTATCTTGTAATCACACGTACAGTCGCAGTCCTCCTCAGGTTTACTTTTAACTTTACTAACAGTAAAAATGAGTTGCTGATGTGTTTCTTACCGCGCAACTCCAAAGCACATCCCATGCTACAAGTTTTGTTTTCATTCCAGCGGTTCAAACAAGTATGCAAAATTATCAAGAAGAATTACGTGGGTTTGCCAAATGTGTTTTGTGGAATTATTTGTCGACGCCATAGAAGCACATTGCAGATGCACAGTTTCAGCTCGGTACGGAACCGTTTCCAAACTTTTGACAGCGCTCGCTAACATTAGCATTAGCACTGTTTCTAGTTCGAGGTGTTGTCTTTGATTAGCGTCCGTACTGCAACCCTTAAATTGACTCTGGGAAGTACTGACTACACCGAGCCTTAACTATTCATGTACCTCCCTGTTCAAAGCGTTTCAATGTTTTTCTTTGTGACTCGCAGCTTGAGATTTGTTCCAGTAATGGCACAGCTGTGTCTTCTTAAAAATCTTATTTATTTTTAAAAACAATAACCGTCAAACTAGGGTATTTTCCAGGTGTATTTTCTGACCGTCAAAGTCTATCAGTTGTTAGAATTTAAGCTCAGTAGGTGTTGTACTATTTTTGCGCGGGGGGCACATTCACACACGCTTCATGTAAACCAAGTGAAGTCAACCATTTGTCTGTATGTGTTCTTTCAGGACATTTTGTCAGGATGCAAAGAGTCCCTAGGCTTGTCCCCTCGCTCTGGGCTCATCCTAGACCGCCTGAACTCCTCGCTCACCCAGAAGAGCCACTCTCAGGTCTCTGGCTCTCTGAGCTTCTCTGAGGAGGCCGCCGCCTCGGTTTCTTCCACAGAATCCAACCCTGCTGTGGACTCCAATCACAGCACGCCGTCTGCAGCCCGGCCATTCGCGGACGACGAGGAGCGCACGAGTGCCGAGTGTTTGCAGGGTGAAAATCTGGAGACGGAAGCCATGGAGCTGTCCAGTCCCGCGGAGCCACCTGCCATTTCCCTGCTGTCGCCCAAAGCCATGCAGGTGGCAGGCTGCATCATCAGATTTCAGCAGCAGCAACGCGAGAAGGCCAAGGTGAGAGAGACTCTTACTCATGCTGCAGTTGACGCACTCAACCTAATGTGTATGTGTCATTGTTGAAACTGCTCAACTAACTTTTAAATCCATTGTCTCAGTCAGCCCTTAAGGTCTGGCAGGAGGAGCAGGAGAGGCTGGTGGCGACGGTGGCCAGCGCCGAGTCTGAGCAGCTGAAACGCTTTGAGGAATTTATGGAGCTCAAGCAGCGGCAGGAGTACCAGAGCATGAGGGACATGATGGACAGAGAGTAAGACACACAGGCAGTGACGCGATGCAGAGCCAATTAAGTCTGAGGCATCTGAAAGTGCGCGATGCGATACAGAGCACTCTGTCCTTCACTGTTTTTCGTCACAGGGCTAAGGAGAGCATCGGGCGTCAAGAGAAGCTGAAAGAGGAGCAGCGAAACAGAATGAAGGTACAATCGTCACATATGTCAAGAGGGAACTTAAACCTGTAAAAGATTGGAGAGGATTTCTTGGAATGTAATTTGAAATACAGCCGTTTCAAAATCTAACCAGTTTCCCTTTTTTCTCCTCCCCTTCATCAGATCCTCAAACTGCGGCTGAGAGAAGCGGAGCAGCAGCGTCTGCGGGCCGAGGTGGAGCGGCAGCGGCAGGTCGAAGGCAGGGAGCGGCTGCGCAACCTCAACACAATCCAGGAGGAGGTGCTGCAGCTCAACCAGCTGCTGGACCCGTCCACTCAGAGCAAGCTGGACGTCACTCCCTCCAGCTTCAGCTCCTTCAGCGCCCGCGGCAACCAGCTGTGCTCCCAGGTGTCCGAGGTGGTGCGAAAGACGGCTGAGGTCAGTTGAAGCTGCCATCACCTCTTTTTTTTTTTTTTTTTTTTTTTTCCTGTGCTGTCTCTGTCTAATGTTTTCTGTCCTGCTCTCCAGGGAGAGTTCCCCAGCGTGGAGGACATGAATGTGGCTGAGCAGACCCTCCGAGAGATGCGGGCGCTGATCCAGCTGATGCAGGGGGAGGTGTGCAAGGCCCAGGAGCAAAAGAAGAAAGAGAAAGAGGAGGAGGAGGAGCTCAAGAAACAGGCGCAGCTGAAGGCGCAACAGGAAGCGCAGAAGGCGGCGGAGCAGTCGGCCAAAGCGAAGGCCCAGAAAAAAGGTGAGATAACTGATTCCAAGCAGAAGGCTCGCCAGGTGGTGGGACAGTGTCTGTCTTGGAGTCCTGCCTTGCAAACAGCTTTCTGAAAAGTGAAGAAAGCAAAACCAAGTGAAGGATGGATTAAAATCTTCAGGATTCTATCTATTTTCTTCCCCTGCAGGGTTGCAGAACAGTGCAGAAGACAGCACGCTGAAATGGTACAAAGAGCTGCAGGAGTTGGCAGCTCAGTGCGCCCAGTCCATCGATCAGCTCAGCTCTGCTAAAGACGTTCAGGTGAGGTGTTTTTTTTTCCCCCCTGATTTCAATATCAAAATCAAAAAATCTAAATCTTACGTCCATTGTCATTCTTTCGACTCAGACAAAGAAGCAGAAGCTGGAGCTGCAGAAAGCCGCCACCATCCCCGTCAGTCAGATCGCCTCCGAGTCTGGTTCACAGCTTCGAGAAATCTTCGACAAGATCGACAAGCTGCTGTCGGGCAGGGCGGTGATGTCGGGAGGAAGGTCCGTCTCCACCTCCCAGCACCCGCAGGGCCTGGACTTTGTCAGCTACAAACTGGCCGAGAAGTTTGTGGTGAGCTGCGCTGCTGTGAACCTGGCCTGCCAGATAAAGTCTTTGCTGAACCGCCTGGAGTCATTTCACAAATCCATCTATTTTCTTCAGTTGGAGGAAGTCACAGACTGAACAGCCACTCAACTCTCTTTGCGTGTGTAGAAACAAGGAGAGGAGGAGGTGGCCGCTCACCACGAAGCTGCGTTCCCCATCGGCGTGGTGGCCTCCGGCATCTGGGAGCTGCACCCCCGAGTGGGAGAGCTCATCCTGGCACACCTGCACAAGAAGTGTCCTTACTCCGTCCCGCACTACCCGCCCATGAAGGAAGGAACGTCGCTGGAGGAATACCAGAGGTCAGGGGAGGCACAAACTGCCGCCAGTGTTGTCAAACCGAACCAAACGAGCGTCCCAAAGAGGTTTATTTGACTTTTGCTGTCGTTGTCGCCACGGCAGGATCCTCGGTTACCGAGTGGATGACGATGGGGTCGAAGGTCAAGACAGTTTCCTGAAGAGGATGTCTGGAATGATCCGTCTGTACGCTGCAGTGATCCAACAGCGGTGGCCTTACGGCTCCAAGCAGGCGGTAAATATGGTCTTTGTTTTTTTGTTTTTTTTAAAGGTCCAACTTGTAAAATTTGGTTTGATTTATAATTTTCATATTGGTCAAAGCTTAACATACATGAACAGTTTCTATCCCAAAGCCATCACTATACTCAACTCTGATCTGAAGACACATCACTGACAGCTGCACCACACAACAAATATCTCATGCAATACTGCACTTTATCACCCTGTACCCGCACTCTGGCACCTCTTGCACCTTATGAATGGAATACTAGAGGATGTTTTCTATTTATTGTTGTGTATTTTAGTGTCTTTTAATGACTTTTATTGATTACGCTGCCTTCTTTTATGATCCAGTATGTTAGTGCACTGAATTTCGTTGTATTTTGTACAATGACAATAAATTTCTAATCTAATCTAATCTAATACTGCCTATAAATACTTTAATAAAGGTGCACACTCGCAGTACAATAAAAGTCATTTGGTTTTCCTCAGAACGGTTCTCGTGTGTATATATAGAGCAACAAGGGTCTTGCTCCTACTTAGCAGTTTTTAAGGAAGCCGCCTGACGGTGCCTTAAATACTCTGTCGTTTGCTGCAGTCTGCTCCTCACGGCCTGAGCCACGGCTGGCGCTGGCTGGCTCAGATGCTCAACATGGAGCCGCTGGCTGACATCACGGCAACGCTGCTCTTTGACTTCCTGGAGGTGAGAGAGGTGTTGCACGCACTCAGACACACCGGCACCGGTGTGATTAGGGAGTCACTGGACGCCTGCCAGTCTGTGCAGTCTGCGGGCTGTGATGACTGTCGCGGCTGCAGAGGTTTTAGTTCAAGTGATTAAAATCAGTGACGCCTGAACCTGCAGCGCTCCCTCCAGTCTGTCTGTCTGTCTGTCTCACTCCTTCAGGTTTGCGGCCATGCCTTGATGAAGCAGTACCAGGCCCAGTTCTGGAAGCTCATCCTGCTGCTCAAAGAGGAATACTTTCCCAGGTCAGCAGTCGGCGGCGCCGGGTTCAAACGCTCGCTGAGTCTCTCACACATCGCAGCGTCAAGCTGAACTCTCGCTGGCTCTCACTACAGTCTGCCGCCTGTTTCTCTTCCATCATCTCTAGAATCGAAGCGGTGACCGACACTGGACAGATGGGCTCAGTCATCCGACTCAAGCAGTTTCTGGAGGTACGTCGCCGCCCTCTCCCTCTGAAAAAAATATTTATTAAAAACTACAAGTATAAAACACTATGATACATTCTTGTGAGACTCAACCAAACTCTGTCTGCTGTGCACAGACTTCGCTGCAAAGACGACAGATCAGTCCGCCCAAAGGCCAGCTGAGCACCAACTTCTGGAGGTCATGAAGATGGGACGACGCTAACCGATGTTGTTGCACAGAATTTGTAGGGATGCGAAGTTATGCCGAGGAAAACTGATCACAAATTGGGGCTGTATTACAACTACTACCGTTTTTTTTTTTATATATGTATTATGTTTTACCTCAGGCTAACTTACCTCAAAATATCTGCAGTGCCACAGTGGTTTGTGGCAGCAAAATTATTTTTTATTTTTAGTTGGCTTGAGCTGAGGTGATCAGGCTGCTTCAGTCGCCCATTACTATATCGCTGATTATTTTTATGAAGTCTCACTGTTTGACTTGACTACAACATTTTGTTAGTAATTTAAATGAGTTATCATGACGACAAAGGACTGAATCTTAAAAAGGTGTTTCTTTCCATTTCTAAGCCAAAATGATTTAATTCTGATGTTATGGATCCATTGTTTGTTGCCTTTCATTAAATATGTTTTTATATTTAGTAAAGGTACAAATTGTTGGTGTGCTGTGTGTTTACTTTGTTGACTGTCAGCATGAAGCCATTACATCTACAAAATAGTTTGTTTAAAAAACGTGAAGCAGCTAAATAATCTTGGTGACTTTACATAAAATGTAATTAGATACATTTCACACAAAGAAAATCAAGTCCAGGATTGATTTTTATTATTGGAACTTTTTTACAACTACAAACATGAAGTTGGTTTTAATACGCTTAATTTAGAAATCAACCTGTAGTTTGCATATTGAGTACATTCAAACTGGCATTGAACCAGTTCTCAGTATATTCCTTTCTCAAAAGAACGGCAAGACAACTTTTGAGTCATTGCGGTCGGATGGATACCAAGTGCATCAAAACAAGCAGTTCATCCAGGCAAACCCGCCAAGATATTTCAATGATAAATAAAAGCAATGAAAGATGACATTTTATCACCTAAAGCAAGTACTGCATGTGACGCCCATTTGTTCCGCCTCTACCATCAGAAGGGGCGCGAGTGCCTTGCTTCTCTATGTGTAAGTTGGTGTTTTTCTTTTCCTCAGTTATTTAACACTTTTCTATCCAAAAATATCCCTTAATATATTTTTGTTGTATTTGCACTCGTTTAAAAACACCGAAATGTCAATGGGATGCTCAAACACCTTGAAGCATCTCATAAGAGCTATGGCTCATTTTCAATGTTGCAGTGGGTACATATCACCACTAGAGGTCAGTGAATCTCTCTTTAATTCAAAGCAGCTTGGTCATGAATCGGTAAGATTACATATCTGGAAACAGTATAATGAAGTGCGGGATGTTTTGTTTTTTTTATATCTGCCTTTAACCTCAATGACATAAATTAACAGGTGGAGAATGTTTGAATTGAGGTGAAACAATCAATTGAGGCGCCGGCGGCCAAGTCCGTCTCTCCTTCAGTCCGACCCGCCTTGAGGGGGCGGGGATTGCTCGGTGTTTTCCGTTTGTCCTTCACATCGCTCTGCCGCTCACTTTCGGCCCTCGTGGTTAAGTGACGCTCTCTCCACGCGTCTGTACCAGTTTTTGACCTTGGTGTTCTGCATCATGTCGTCGAATGCCTCCAGGCCCTCCATCACTCTGAGGACACCGAACACAGCCTGCAAAAAATAAATTAATAAATAAATAATGGAAGAGATACTGACCTAAAAACACTGCCAGTGCAAAAAAAAGGAAATATAAAGAAAATATGAGACTGTAGAAATAAGTGGTTTGTAGATTTACAGCCGAGATAATTTTTCAACAGTTTTATTATATTAACTGATAAATGACTTCAAGGTTGCACAGTGTCCTCAATTTTAGATCCTTGATTTAAACGTGGATTTTAGTGGAGCAGCTTTGCCTGCTTTGTTATCTACCTCCATTAAAAACTGCATATTTAATCCCTGTGTTTACATCCTTCTACTAAAACAAAGTAATGCTAATGCTTTAAGCTCCCACATGTTTGGAAGTCAAGAATGAGTGCCGTGCCTTGAACATGAGGAAAGGATCTGTGCTCTTTGTGACATCACAGAGGGTTTATTGAGAGGCAACAGACATGTTATTGCTGGAAAGCATTGGTGGGGTAAGTTTTGCAATTATTTGGGCCCTTTAAATGCAACCTTGTATGTTTTGCAAGAACGCCAACAGGAAAGCTGATGGGCCAATGAAGCTTAATAGCAGAAAATTGTGGTACGAGTCTGGGCACAGTGAAAAGGGAGGAATGATTCCTCACCAGGTCTGCCAAGTTGGGCTGGTCTCCACCCATGAACTTCCTCTTCTTGCCAATGGCAGCAATCCAGTCGTTAACGGCTTTGTAGAGATCTTGCCTGACATCCTCCTGCAGGTTGTGCCTAGACAGAAAGAAAAATACAAATCAAGCTTCAAAAAATATACGTAAATACACATATATATATATATATATATATAAGTGGGGTAAGAAAAAAACCCCAATGGAATGAAATCATGCAGAGGATAGAAAGAGATTTCTAGTGTGCATCTTACCGACTCTTCAGCCGTTTTGCGATTAAATACATGGCCGCTGCGCCCACATATTTGGCAAAGAAACCTTCATAGGTGCCGAATTTGCCCTCGCGGACAATGTAGTCGAAGGACGCCAGGGCCTCGCCAGTAGTTCGGTACACATTGGGCGATATGAGATGGACCAGCCAATCGTCGGCCCACTGGCGCCACTTCATTTCCTCTCTGGATAAAAAGAAATATAAAAGATTAATTGTTAAAGAAAAGAAAAATTCTGTATTGCCAGTAAAATGTTAAATTCACTTCCAGCTGTTGAAGCATGACCTTTCAAAATAAAACTACATGAAAGATTCTGTGAAGAGGGCTGGACTTACTTCTGCATTCCTTTCTCGGGATAAACTGTTGTTGCGTCAGCCTCGTCCAGCATCAGCCAGTACTTGTTGCTGTACTCCGTCACCTCTTTGCCCTTCTCATTGACCGACTTGAGCTCCGGGTAGCAGCGCAGCAGGTCAGACACACTTTTATTCCTGGAAGGAGACACAAGAACAAAATGAATCCAAATCATGACGATGCAGCTGTGGCTAAATGCACTCAGGTTAGTCTTAGCACTAAAATATTGACCTGCAACTCCAACAAAATTTCTCTTGCGACTTCTTGATAGTAAATTTTCTCTAACGCAAATGTTTGAAAGGGTTTTACTTACTCATTGATTAAATAAGTCTTGATGCAGCTGATGATAACAGAAGAGTCATTCAGTTGCTGTCGCAGGGTGACAAAGAGTTGTAGTTAATGTTAGTGAGCGTTTGAACTAAAAATTGGTTTGGAGTTTTACAGAGGTGAAGGAATTCCACCCGGTGATGTTCACACTATGTTTTTGCCACGTCTTACCATCTCGTCGTTCACCATCAGAATGGGAACTTTTCTGTAGGTTGACCACTTGATCTCCTGCCTCATGACGGGATTCACCTCCACAATCTCATACGGCAGCCCATAGTAGTCCAGAAAAGCTCTCGTCTTGCTGCAGAAAGGGCAGGTCTTGTACTGGTAGAGAGTCAGCTTCAGACCTCCTCCTGAAACCTGCAAACGGATGAGTGGAAGTTGTACCAAGTGTGAGGAGACCCAGCCTAATTCCACCACATGTCCATCAACGTGTCAGAAATCCCAAAAATGTTTTCCTATTGGAAATATGTTAGTAGACTGCACACAAAAAAAACACAAATTGAACTTTATTTGCACTTTTTATGTGATCTTGTTTATGGAAAAATTTACTTTATAATTTTATACAAAAGGCTTCCAGACTAAAACTAAAACAATTTAATTGAACTTAAGTTCTAAGTCATGTGCCCCACTAACTCCAAATTCATATGTCCATGCTGCCAGACAAACTGTCATACAAAGAAATTATTGACATTAGTCTAAGATACCAGGTGACCCCCCTGTCAGCAAGCGTGAAGAAGCAGAAGCCAAAGGAGAATCCAGCAGCCTGCCAGGAATATACTGACACCGACTACCTTGTGACGGGGAGACCGTGAGCGACACCAGGATGTGCACACTCACCTTGGTCTCCTCCTCGGCCAGATGCCGCTGGACTCTGAACTTGACCGTCTGGTACAACCCCAAACCTCCACCGAGCAGGAAGGCGCAGCCGAGCAGCCTGCCGCTTCCCGCACGCAGAGAGGGGAGCACTTTAGTCCGCAGCGCGGCTCCTCCGATGCCGAAGGCTCTCCTGGAGCCGAAGGCGACCACATTTCCCGCCGGGTAGGAGAAGGTAACGGGTCGACGGGCGGCCGGAGACTCTAAAACAGTCCAACCGACCTTACAAAGCGCTCTGGCACAGGCGGCCGCCATGTTGGCTTTACATAAAGTCCCACAATGCACCGCAAAGGCGACAATAGGTCGATGGGTTTTATTGACCCGAGTTTGGACTGCCAGGCTGTCTGTGTCGGGTTGGCTTCGCCCAGCTCTCCCTGGGAGGAGGCAAGCGAAAGGAGAACAGTGTACACACCAAGCCCACGATTTAAGAATAAATAATATCATACGATTTAATTTGACAAGAAAAAAATATTATGTATTGCTCATTATTTGTTTAATCGGTTCAGAGCATTATGTGACTTAGCAATACGTCGTATCCATCGTTTAAAATTAAACGATAAAACAATAATAGAATTATTAGTTTGCTGTTACAATTAAAGATAATTCCCTTTGGATATAATTGTGAATATAACATTATGTATAATATGTTAGTATATTTGAGAATAGGCTATAATGGATAGGTGAAACGAGAAAACAAAACAATTGTTTAAGCTTATAAAGTTCAAAATTGAATCTCATTTGTCATTTGTTTGGACCGCTTTGACTCGGTTCCATCTTCGTCAACCACCAGAGCCCGTCCTACGTGGGTTGCGTTCAGGGGACGTCGTCATTCTCAGTTACCCTCCGCTCTATAGATCATCAGCAGCAGCGGCGGCAGCCAGCGTCTCGTCTCGGTGAACGCGGAGATTCCCCACTCAGTCAGCATCAACATCCTGTTCAGCATCAGTGATACAGCGAGCGAATCTCCCCATCTTCCCGGAGCTGACCACTCCTCGGTGGGATGCCATCGTCGTCGACGAGCAGCGACAGCAGCAGTAAAAGCCGCCGAGTCCGGGGACGAAGCTGAGAACAGCTGCCCGAGAAGACATCTCCGCTGGCCCAGATTTTTTTTTGTTCGAGCGTGACTGGAAGGGAGCGGGGTGGCGATGGATGAAGGCAGCAGGAGACAAATAAAAATTTGATCATCGTTGGCTTGGCTAACGCTAGCAGGCTAACATTAGCGAACCCGTTTATCTCGCTTGTTATTTCCCCCTGTTCCACCAAAGTGGTGTTTTTCCTCCTCCGTGAGAAAACACCCCGTGGTGCTTTTTTATAAATACCACATTGACGGATTTTTGTGGACTAATTTCTCTCTCAAGGATACAGCATCGTGGCTGACTCACAGCTTGGTGGCTAACCTTATTTTTCCCCATCCACAATCGTTATTTGTTTCATTATTATTATTTTTTTTTTACCCTCTTCCTCCTGTCGCTCATCCATGAAGAACAAGATGCTGTGGCCGGAGGAGTGTGTCTGAGGCTGGTTGGAAAGACGGAACTTTGCATGGATAAATTCTCCATGAAGGTCATGATACCGAGAGAATGATCATGCTGGAAAAACAGGTAAGGCGCTGGTGTTATGTTATTTTATTTTTTTAAGGGCTTGGTGTCTGCGAGTTCGTCTTTAGACGCGCACCTGATCTCATTTGCATGGCCGCTAATTAGGCAACGGGCCGATTCGAGGGGACTGTGTTCTGGACCTGAGCGCAGAACCCTTGGGGTGGTCGAATGGCTTTTCTATTGGTGACCCCGATGCTGTTAAGGATTCCATCATCATAACCTTCTTCTCGGCTCCATCCATCCTCCTCCCTCTCCTCTGTCTGTCCTCAGCCTCCCTGTTTAAGGGCAGCCTCTCTCTTCTTCTCGCTGTCTGTCCTGGCCACACCACTAACATGGACGTGGTTCTCAGCCCTCTGTGATAAAGCTGCACCCACCAGTGATTTTTTTTGGGGGGGAAATGACTTATGTCAACACATTTAATGCATTTCTTTAAGTGACAGTAAGTGCTGCCCATCCCACGCACCCGGAGTCCAAGGTGACATCCACATCTGAAGCTTCGAAATTAGGTTTATCCCCAATTCTTGGCAGAAGATTTGGGTCAATATATATTCATGTGTGCATGTTTTTGTTTCACCGCATGTAAACGCCTCTTGTTGTTTTCATTATTTGTTTTATTCAGTAGGCAGGGACATTTGGATTTGTAGATTTTAAAGATGCAACTAAGAGGCTAAAATAGGTCAGTCCGTTGGAAAAATAGAACAAACACATTTTTTTCAAGGTGACTGTGGATTCAGGCATTGATTGATTGATTGACTTATGATCTCTTTGCCTCATCACAGTCAACAAACAAAGATAGAAATTTTTGTGACATTATGAAAACAGGCATTAAGACTTAGACGATGGTATTCAAATCCTATTAATATACATCCAGTTTGGGATTAAGCTCCACATTTAATTTTAGTTTGGCTGGTGTCCAAATTCGTTTTTTTGCCCAAGAATATTAAATTGTGGGAGTGTTTATCTGAGTTTAGATGGTAACAGTTTGTGTGGATTAGAAACGATACAGTATTTTTTGTTGTTGAAGTCCATAGTGTTTCCCTTAAGGCCGGCCTGTGATCTTTTTGAGCAGATTTTCATTTGGTGGAGATGTTTTTGCTCTCAAACAGAGGGCAAGCGCATGCACCAGGTCATTTGCAATACTGTAGGAAACACATGATCACTGAATTTAAAAGAAAAGACACAACAGACCATTTCCCCCTGTTGCTCATGGTTATTAATGGGTTTTCCATCATGAAATCTTCAAACTCTTTACCCAAGTTCAGACAAAAGCCTCCAGGGAAACATTCCCCCTCCCACAAGCACTTTGGTTGATCGTTTTGAAAATAGGCAGTGAGACACAAATATTTGGTTAAAGGCTCTAAAAATAAACCTCCCACTGTTTTTTTGTTTAGACTCATTAGGCTCAGTCTCACCCTCAACTGCAGACCGGAAACCCTTGAGGAAATATCTTCCAGTCGATGGAGCTCATAACCTCCTCTGTCCAAGAACTGTGGGAGGTTGACTTCCTGTTGTTTATACACCGAGTTGCATCAGTGACCAGAAACACAGGCTGACACTTCAATAATGCATGTTCGCTTCAGAGACATGAGGTGCGTCGGCTCGAGACGGCACCGCCCCAGAAAACCACTCTGGTCTCGACGTCGCCCCCTGGAGGAAACAATGAAATCGATGGTTACATTAGTTGCTCAGCAGGGAAATGATCCATTCCAATTAATTGTGAGTTTGTGGCTGATTGTTTCTTTGTGGAGTAACTACGGCAGCTTGAGTAGATGCAGGTTAATGGGCCTGCTTGAGGGTTTGTGGTTTCGCAGAGTTCATGAATGGTGGAGAAAGCTGCTTGGGTGATCATTGGTCATTTACAGGTTTTTCAATTTGTGTTTTCATGCCCCTCTGTGGTCTTCTCCTGCATCGTCTCATCAATGCCAACCAAATCATCCATCATTTTCTCTATCAAAGTATTTAATCTACTTTTTCCATCTCACCCACATTTTATTTGAATTATGAAAGCCATAAATCATTCACTGTGGCCAACGTTTCCCAGCAACACGTTTTAAGTCTCTTTTTGTCACATTTCCGGCTGGAGATTTATAATCTTGCCAGCGGTGGGATTGCTCAGCTTTCATGCTGAAATCCAGCTCATCCATCTGGCCAACCCCCCACCCCCGGTGGAGGACTGTTTAAATTGGTCTTATTTTCGGTCGCTTCAGCGATGGGGGGCGGAGACGTAGTCCGATGTCGTCCTTTTGCACCAATCGGAAACGCCGGACTTAGATCTTTGAGTGCAGGAAGTGAGAGCTCGGCGTCCTCCTGGCTGAAGTGAATCATTACTGGCGGCGAAGTCACTTCACATCAGCAGGAGATGGTGAACCGATTCCTCAGCAGGGACGAACCGCTGGAAAGCTGCACGTCTTTCCTGTCCCGTCTCCTCCCTGTTCATTGTTAATCTCCATCAAATGACAGGTTCAAACCAATGATGTTGTCACAAAAATGTTCAGGCAAAGGCGTTGAGCTTAAAGGCCCCAGGTTGAAGAAAAAAAATCACTCTACTACTGTTTTGCAACAATGATCCGGGTCTCTGTCTTGTCAGTGAAGCCGGAATCGAGAAATGTTCATCCTCTGTTTGTTCTGCTAAGTAGCAGGGTTCTAGAAATCAGCCCTTTGTGATGTCACACAGGACACAGCTACCTCCCAGAGGTTATTGACCACACCTGTGGGCATTGGCTCTGCCCTCTGCGACTTTCCTGCAGAAAATCTGACAAGTTGGTTTTAACAGGAGGCTATAAACAGATGGCTAAATGTGATTTTTTTTTCTGGAGATGTATGGATTTTTTTTAGGAATATTAAATTGCATTAGTTTGCCCAACTCAAATCTGGGTCAAACTAAAGACCTGGTGACTGGTGTAATATGGGATTTTTAAGTTACAAACAGAGTTCAATTCAGTAAAATGAAGAAACAGTGGAGGAACCTCATGAATGAGTGTTGGGTCTCCTGTGAGAGGCGAGCAGGATGTGAAGCTCCCCGCTGCCTCTTTTCAAAAGGCTGTATTTAAGCCCACACACACACACACACACACACACACACACACACATGCGCGCACGTACTGTAAACAGCCATTTCTCATTCTTCTCCTCCATGTAATTCCCGTTTCCTCTCGCTGCTATTATTGATGTTTATCCTCTTTCCAAACATTTCTTCCCATTTTTTCCCCTCATTATCAGGGATAAACAGGGATTGCAGGAAAGGCTGTTAACTTTTCTCCTGCCCCTGCCAGCCAGCGCGCTCCATTTTCTCCGCTGCTCTCTCTCTCACTCCTTAAAGCCTGACTTGACTCCAAGCATATCTGACGTCTTTGTGTGATGGAATGTGACAAGAATCAGACTTTTTTTCTCCTTCTCAACCTTTTTCCCCCCAGAGCGTTTCTTCATTCTCTTTGAGAGCCACTGGTTTTGTGTGCGGGAGAACGTCCTGTCCTTGAAATCCCACGTCGCTGGTGTTTTCTCTCTTGTGAACAAGCGTGTTGCTGAATATAGGAGCAGCATTTGTGTCGCCGGCTCTGCCTTCTTATCCTTTCCCCATCCGCTGATGGCTCACTTTGGGAAAAAGCTCTAATTTGTTTCTCGAATCTGCTCCCCGACGGCCCACAGCTGTAATTTCAGAGTGACTGGACCAGATTTGTGTGCTTAAAAGCTGTAATCACTTGCAGACGTGCTCCTGCTGACTTAGAGAGACTTTTGCATCCCCAAAACTAGGAAGCCAAGGTCTGGTCGCCGCTCAATCAAACCTCACAAGTAGTTCTTGTTCTTCGCATTCAGAATCAGGTGGGAGTCCAATACAAACTGATCAAACTTGTCAAATTTTTTTTACAGCTTTTGGCTCGATTAAAAACATCGAGCAGCCTGTTTTTAGAAGCTGCGGGGTTAAAACCTGCCTCGATGTTCATTTATTCCTGCGATGGCTCAAAAATGGAAGCGTGTGAATCAATGGATGTGTGATTGCCCAGTCAGCCGCAGTGTCTGGTGGTTTGCTCTCTTTCCAAGTGTCCTGCCTTCACCCCGACACAGCTGAGATGGCCTCCATCAGCCCTCTGCGACCCTGAGTGCAGGAGGAGCGGCCATAAGAATTAAAAAATAGATGGATGGATGGAGGTGTGTGAGATGTGTGACGCTGCGCTGCTGGCACAGTGTATCTTGCAGCGTGAAACCAAGAATAGAAGAGATTAATTCAGCAAAACACGTGCGCCATGCGACGCCTTCACACTCCTCCTTCATCCTCCTGCTGCCTCCTCCTCCTCCTCCTTCATTCAACACACGTGTTTGGGATGTCTGATGGCACCTCCACGCCCCGACGGATGAGCTGACCTCTGCTCCACCTGCACCACCCCGTTCCTGTTTTGGTCTCCGGCCGCAGGAAGCCGACCTGCAGGTTTCCACTGTCCGGCTTCCTGTCCCGGCTGTGTGTCTGTCCAGGACGGAGGGAGGAGTGGAAGGAGGAGAGGGGGGAAGGAGGGGCGAGGGAGGCTTCGTTCTTCCACAGCTCCACCAAGAGCCGGCTTTGCCTCCCTGTTTCCATGACAACCAGCCTCCTACAGTATTCAGCTGTGGGACGGCGGCTGCATGTGAAAGCAGTTCCCAGCGGCGTCTCGGCCCCTTCGCTGGCGACTCCTCCGGCTGCGCTCTCATCCTCCTCTTCTTCTTCTTCTCCCTCTTCTTGTTTCTTCTTCTTCTTCTTCTTCTTCCTCCGCTACTGTCTCTGTGTGTTTTTCAGGCAGCAGCTCTTCATCTTCTCCGGCTGCTCTACTCTTCATTCACACGCCATTTTGCATGTGAATGGGGGTGCAACGCTGCCTCGGCTCCTAACCCAAACCTCCCCCCAAGGGGAGGCTGGCAGTTGTAAAATATTTAGGACGTCCTGTCGCCGTGCAAATATTGGCCAGGGAGGAGAGACGAAGGTGTAGCACGAGGAGCCGGCGTGCACACTGCTGTTTGTTTATTTTGGGGTTTCATTTCGGATGGATTATCACGTACCCCGAGTGAAAAATAAGTCAGCCATTAGTCTTTGTTTGCACACATTTACGCAAGGATGAAAGACAAAGATTGCAGCGGCGGTGATGGGAAAAGTGGGACGTGTGTTTCGCAAGAAGTCTGATTCAAACAAAACAAACGCAGCTTTTAAAGGCGACCGCGTCATTCTCATTTTCACATCTTTCATTTGATCTTGAACTGTGGCGGAGAAGTGCTGCAGCTTTCCTGGAAGCCAAGTGTGCAGCTTCCTGCCCATGTTTTGTTGGAGCATGTTTTCCACACGTTTTGGAAGAGGACGAAAACAAGGCGGTGTCAGAGGGCGGAGCCAACGGGAAGAGGCGTTGTGACATCACAGAGTAGAACTCTGTGTTTTAGCTCTGACCTGTTTAAACAGCAGCTCGGAGCCAAATCTCATCCAGGTCACAGCCGACGTGCTTCATGTATCTGTCACCACGACAACCACATGGAATGAAAGATGTTTCAACTCTGGCTTTTTGCTGTTTGATTGCTTCAGTTTGAGGCTGCAGAAATGATTGAAAAGATTAGAATGCCGGGCGGGACGTCAGTGGGAGGTTCCGTCACACCACAGAAATACTAATGCAGAGCAACATCAATCCCATCACGGCAAACGTGACGCTTCCGGTCTGCAGCCAGACAGTTTGGGATTCGTGATGAACTGAATCAGACTTCAGGGGTTTTTACAAATGATGTTGCCGCTTCATAAATATGCATATTATGGGCGTGTGGCTGCAAGCAAGCAGCGTCGCAAACTCGGAGGCAGCAGTCTGGAGGAGCTGAGCTGAAGCTTCGGGCACAGGTGACTTGTTTGAGTTCTTGCATGATTTTTTTGGCTGCTTAGTTGAAGGAATGATTAGGCCCGGAAACGTGCTGCTGCCTGATTAAAGGTTGTATGTGATTCATTAAAAGTCGTCAGTTGTGACATTTTCGGAATCGCTACGATTCCTTTTGAAAGCTTTAACATTTACTGACAAACCAAAGAACCTGAAGCTTGACGAGCCTGATTCCTCTCATAGAGAAACATCCATCAAGTTCACGCTGGCTGCTTTTCATTACACATTCTCGCAAAATGAAAGCGATATTTCTAAAATTTCCACAAAGTACAATTACGATTTGCAGGTGTTTACATTGAATGGTGTGAAGCGCATAAGCCGTAATTCTCCTATAATTTAATCCCGTGAGACCCCACTGTGAGAGGTACAAAACATTTTGCATTTTGGAGCAGCTATTGCAGTTGTCACTACTGCTGGTGATAGTTCAAAACCTTTTTGCCATATTTGAGAGGTTTTTCCAAGTTGAGGTGTTTCCATGACCAGTTTTTTATTGTGATGCTTAGATTTTGCACAATTCTAGAGGTCATGCAAACCACTCATCCAGTTTTTACACAATTAAATGAAAAGTAATGCACACATGCTGTGTCGTGTGCACTTTGTCCCACCAGATCTTCCACTGCGGTGAGATTCAATAAAGTCAATAAATGCACACGGGTCACTTTCCAAAATGCTCAACAAAGACTGAAGGGGAAAAAAAAACATTTTCTGTGTTGTTGTTTGGCAGCAGTGAATTACGTCCCGCCGGAGAGCTGAAAGCCCAATAACATGTTTCCCTGCTGTGTTTGTCATCATGACATCACACATCTTCCCGGCCAGAGTGCCATCAAACAGAAAATTCTGTCACTGTCGCTGCTTCACACACAAAAGGAAGGATTTTTCTTTTTCTTTTTTTCTTAGCCGAGGGCTGGAGCCTCCTTTTTGACTGCAACTTTAAAAGGCAGCGGTTGTGATTCATGCATCAGCCTCAGACGCCGTCGCTGCACCTCATCTTTAATGGGCTCCCGCAGACAGTCCGGCACTGCTCAGCAACAGCAACACACAAACAGGCAAACCCACAACCCTCAGTTTCAGCCCTGCTCTGCCGGGCGGCACGCTGCAGCCGGGGCAGTCGCTACCTCTCCGTCTACCTTTTCATCCGCCGCCGTTGTCCTCGGAAGGAGGGAGACGGAGGGAAGGAACACACACACTGCAGCCGCCGTGGCTCAGCAGCAGAAGACCGTTGGGCAATACCTCCAGAAGACATCGAGCCTCTGACGGCAGCGACGTCCCCCGCTGACGAAGAGAGAGGAAGAGGGAGGAGAGAGGCAGGAGGGGGGGGAGGAGGAGGGAGGGAGGGTTGTAGGAACCTGGGAGGAACAGCAGGAGGAAGCACGTCGAGGAGTTCCTCTTGTTTTCTCTCAGACGGATTCCTCGCCGTCCTCTGTGAAGAGACGCAGCGGTGAAGCAGAGGGAATTCCCTCCCGGCTGCTTTTTGCTTTTCATTTTTATTTTTATTTTTTTAATTTTTCATCTCCTTTCCTATCGCGGCTGGTGCGAACGGCAGTGCGAGCGGCGGTGCGCTCAGGGTTGCAGCATGGAGACCAAATCCCTGTTCAACCTGCACCGAGCCCTCGCTCAGCCCGTCAAGATGTGCATGTTCGACTTCCCCGTCACCATCCTGGAGGACCTGGTGAGGAGCGCGCCACGCACACACACACACACACACACACACACACACACACATGCGTACGGTGAAGTGTGCCTCTCCTCTCGATCTTCCTCGCTGCTATAAAATATGCATTGTTAGACATGCATGCATTAGTGTGTCTGCACACTGTGTTTTTGCATGTCTTTGTGTGTGTGTGTATGTGTGTGTCTGCAGTCATGTCATGCACTACATCGTGTGGTCAGTGCTGCAGTGTCAGCTGCCGGGTGCATTTGTTCCTTAGATGATCATTGACGGCTTCATACGTGTGTGTGTGTGTGTGTGTGTGTGTGTTGTGCGTTCCTTGTGTGTGTCGGCCTCAGCTCAGTACATACCGTCTTGGTCCCCCGCCCCTCCAACCTCCCGACCCTCTCCTCCCTCCCCTGGCCCTGAGTCAATTAACGGCCAATTAGACCTCGTAAAGGCCTAAGTCACATGACTCCGCGGGCGGTTAATGAGGAGTGCCGACGACTCAGCGTGTCGGAGATTCTGAGCGTTTTTCTCTTTTCTCCCGCTCAGCATCAGGTGGTTGTGTTGTGTTTGTTTGGCACGTCTGTCACACGACAACGACAACCAGGAAACGCAGACGCTTCAAATATTCAGGCGTCCACCTGTAGCTTTCCTGTAGCTTTGTCGTCAACTAAAGAAAGAGGTCAGCCTTGTGTGTGTGTGTGTGTGTGTGTGTGTGTGTGTGTGTGTGTGTGTGTGTGTGTGTGTGTGTGAGAGTGTGAACACAAACAGGCTGGACCTGGAGCTGTTTTGACATGTTTCCTCATGTCTGAGTAATAATCCCACGGCGACTCATGAGCGAGTTCCTGTGTCAGCTCCTTAATAAACCTCCCAGACTGAAACCACACACTGATATGCTGCTGTGGCTGCATCTGCGGCTGAACTCCGGGTCAATGTTGTCTTTAAAAGAGGCTCTGATGTCAGAGCAGAGGACTTGTTGCTGCCTGGCCTAAATCT
Source organism: Thamnaconus septentrionalis (assembly GCA_009823395.1). Lineage (NCBI taxonomy): Eukaryota > Metazoa > Chordata > Actinopteri > Tetraodontiformes > Monacanthidae > Thamnaconus > Thamnaconus septentrionalis. The sequence goes on along the minus strand of CM020507.1, from coordinate 4,204,664 downwards.
TGCGCTTTGAGTCTGTTTTTTGCAAGATCTTTCCACATCTGTTTGGTTTCTCGAAAATGCAAAATTCTAAATCACTGCTAATCTTTTCCTTTGTGTTTTCCACATGAGACATGCTGAGGGTCTGTTGTCGTCACTCCCAGTCGAGCGTCAACCTAAGTCCTCAGCACGATGCCAATTACTCTTGCAGCTTTGTAAACACTCTCTGTTCGTCCCTTTTCCTGCTTGCACTCGACAATAGAGCCCAAACCCAGAGCCACGTCCAGGAAAAATACTTTTTGTGTGCAAGAGCCAGAGTGACAAAGTCCCTTCCTCGATCCAATCTAATTCCATCGCTGGCATTTTCATTTTCTGTATGAACAACATTTGTCTACACTGGGGGGAAGCAGAAGCAGCTTAGCTAATTATCTTTGTAACATGAACAAAAAGTATTTCAAGGCTCCTGTTATGTGCTGGATGATCTTGTTCTCTGCAGAAAGCCCTGACACTGCAGGTGGAACGTGTTCCTTATGTCACATCTCCATTTGAGGAAAAGTCGAACAGTAAAGAGAAGAAAAAAGAAGGCGTTTTTTTAAAAAAACCGTGTAATCAGATTATTTTCCCTTCCACTTGAGACATTCAGCAACAATTCAAGGCTTCCTATCGGTGCAAGTGACGACACTAGATGTGTATCACTGCCAGCAAGGATCCGCCCATCTTCTACAGAACACTTGCCAAGGCCAGTCAGGAGAAAAACGTCTTTTCCACTGAGAAAAGCTTTCAGTGCCTTCCTGTAATGTAAAAGTATTGTTTGCAGCAGCCATGCTCATCTCTTCAGCTGCAAACACTATTTACAAGCTTACAGTTTCTCCTTCTTCTTCTTCTTCTTCTTCTTCTTCTTCTTCTTCTTCTTCTTCTTCCTCTTCTTCTCTGTTTTGCTCTTGTTCTTGGGCAGGTTTCTGTATTTCAATTCATGGACACTGCTTTCCTTTCCATTCCTTTGACTGAAAGTGCATCGGATGGGAGCTTTGCACGGTGGACGTGTGTCAGATTTGAAACTTCAACGATGTGCTACAGAGGGAGTGGCTCCCGAAACCTTCTGCTGACTTCTTGCATAAAAAAGAAAAAACGTTTCTCTGTCTTTAATTTCACTGCTCGCTACCTTTAAGTCCCTTCACTGTTAGATACACTTTCCTTGCTGAGTCACTTTGTTTGCACTGATACCCATTAGTCTTGGGAGGTGCAGCAGGCCTCCGCCGGGCTTCGGATGGACTTGCTTGCTGACATTAAGCCAGAATCCTCTTTATTGTTCAGCCAGTGATGCTCCCAGAAGCCGGGTGGGGAACATTAAACAGGAAGGCGCCACCAACAGTCTCATCACCTGTGGAAAAAACCTTGACTTGACTTCTTCTAAAGAACAGAGGACTTCCTGTTGTTTCCAGCCCGTCTCTGTAGCCACAGCCTGCATGGCTGCAGGAGCCCCGGGCTTACACTGCGCTATGAAACATGCTCTAACAATAATATTTAATAATAAGACCTGATACTGTTGCAGGAACTAATGTTTGCTGTTGCCTCTCGCTCTTTCTGCGGCTGCTTCGTTTCAACTCAGGTCAAACTGCCGCCATCAGCATGCGGCATCGTGAGACGGCGGAGAGATATTGTTTGGGACTCGGGGAATGTTTTCATTAGGAGTTGTTTTATATTAAATGGAGACCTGCAAGTCTGTGAAAGCACACTGGAGTCACGCTCTGCGGCTGCAGCCCCAGAAAAAAAGGGCAGTTGCGTGTCGTCATGGTTATCTCAGCCCTGAGCTCAGACACTGGAGATGTGTAACAGTCTGACACAAGCTGAAGTTGTGTTTGTGTGTGTGTGTGTGTGTGTTTAGCAGCTGAACACATAAAGACATGATTCTGTGGGAAGCACGTTGGGTCGACAGGCGGTCAAGGCTGAGATTTCTGTCTGAGGGGCAACTGGACGAGCAGCCTGTTCTGACAACAGCTTTAAAACAGATGGAAAAATACAATGATCCATAATAATAATAATAATGATGATAATAACAATTTAGCATCGGTGGTTGAGTAGTCAGACCAGTATCACCATTTCCTGATAGGGTGTATCCATGTTAGGGTCTTAGGGGATGAATGAGTGCACTCTATAGTTTTCTTTGTTACCAACTTGAAAATGGTCCGTGTGTATTTATCAATGATAAAAACATGGAAACTAATATTTTTCGGAATTTGCATCCAAGGTTTCCTGTGTATGTGAACACCAAGGAGTCTGACTGCGATGTGAAGGAGGAGAAGAACGTATGCGGAAGCTCTTGGAGGCTAACGGCTAACAGGCAGTGATGCTTGAACGAACTGTCTTTACGCTGGCAAGTTGTCAAGCTGTCAGACCGTCGGTTGGCTCTTCAGGAAGTCGATGGATGTCTGCGGACGCATTGATAATATTCAGGGTCAGTTTGTGTTCAACCTCGCTTGAATTATTTGAAAATGTGTGCGTGTAGAAATTATCAATTGCTTAAATGCCTTCTGCTAGTTTTCACTAATTTAAGGCTGCTCGTTAGTGTTGTAGTACTGGAGACTTTTTAAGGGTCTCGGTCTCGGACTCAGAGGGATTTCTACTCGGTCTTGTCACCAGTCAAGACTCAGCCAACACTGTAATGACACGATTATAACGGAAAAGAATCCAGCTGCTGTGGATTCTTGTACTTTAATTAATAAAGTATTAATCAATCAATCAATCAATCAATCAATCAATCATTTACGCCCTGTTTGTGACACCCAGAGTGACATCCTGCCCTCTTATTCATAGTTCATTTATTTTTTAATTTTATGAAGCCAAGTTGTTTTTTTGAAAATGGTTCAAAATTGTTGGCAAAGCAGCAAAATGTTAAAAAAAAAAAAAAAAGATTGCTTGCTGAAAAGAGATGTTGCTGTTCCATTTAGAAGCAAACTTGAATCTTGGTCTCAACCAACAAATGTCTTGGTCTGGTCTCGACCTCGATGCTCTCTAGTCGTGATAATGTCTCGGTCTCGGTTAGTGCCGTCTTGACTACAACACTACTGCTTGTAGAAGAATGCACATTTCCACCGTGAGTGTTTGGCCTTGGAACTCCCACTCACTCCCCGAAGCTGACGATGTGATGGTGATCGTGGCCGCCACCAGCTGAACAACTGACCAATGTGCCCAAAGGGCTTGAAGTAAGCGGACAAAAGTCTAAAAAGGCCACAAAGGTCATTGAACCAGGCTGGTGGTGGTGGGTCGGGGGAGCAGTGTGGTACCAGTGTGGTCCCAGTGTCCTGAGGGTGCTCAGTCATACCGTCCCACTAACGAGGGCTCTGGGAGCACAAGTGCACAGCTACTGGACAGTGAGTGGGAAGATACGGACAAGTGTGGGAATCCCGGCAGCGGAGCGCCGCTGCTGATTCTGATGTTTGTCTTTTGTGTTTTTGTTTGACTTGCAAAACTGGAGCAGAAGAGCAAATATTCCGGTCCTGGAGAAATACATGTCAATGTGGAGCAAACAAAAAAGTACAAAGATTGAAAATGTAACTCATTGTTAGTTGTTGAAACTACACTGTTAACAATTACAACAACAATTCAGCTGCTTACTCGTGAGGATGTGCCTCAGTATTCCAGCTCTTCATCGCAGAAGCAAAATAGGTCAGAGCCACAGCTCTTGTCGCATCACTTGCAATGGGCTCTTTCAGACTATTTTTAAACTTTCATAAATCAAGTCATCATTTTCCTTGAAGTGCTTTGCCAAGTACTCGGGATTACTTTAGGAAATTGGTTTTGAACAGTTGTTATGGCTTTAATTACAGGATATTTGGTTGTCGCTGAGGCAGCTTGCCCTCAAATCAAAGGCCCGCTCTTCTTCTTCTGCTTCTCCCTCTCCTGGTGTCGTTCATCCTCCTCCTCCACAAGCGGGGCCGTGCCGATGGCTGCCTTCCCTCACAGATAATTAGGCCAGAGTGCTCCTGTCCTTGTGGTCCTTGCAGTGGCATTCAAGGAAAAACAGAAATGTCAGATATAATGACGCCGTTACTCACGATAGTCTGCAGAGCTCGGTGCGAGTGGCAAGTGTGGGAACTGTTTTCTCTGTGCTTCACCAAGCAGTCGCCCCGCAGGTGGAGGAAGAGCCGGCTGTGCTAACCAAGCTAGTTCATATTCAGGCCAGGGGGAAAACATGGAAAAGTACATAGAGTCACCGCTAAGTAATTGACGTAACCTAAAATCACCCTGTAAAGTCACCTTGTAGTGCAGGTTGATTGCTTCGATCCTGAAATGTGGAATCATCTTCGACATCCGCCTTGGAAATCTGCTGTCTCAGGCATTTTTCAGTGCCCTTAACAGTGACCAACCTCTGCGTTGTTTTGGTTGCAATGTAAGCAGTAAGCAACTGCCTCAAGCTGCCAGTAGACACCACCGAAGAAGGCCGAAAAGAAAAAAGGAAGTGATCAGGAGCCTTGCCGCCTCTGAAATGGATTAGCATGGATGCTGCTGGAGCTAAAGTTCTGTCAAAGCTGGGTGGTGTTTTCACATTATAATAGAAGAGGAAAGAAGGACTTTGTGTTAATGCTCCTGCAGAAGACAGGAAAGTAGAACAGGAAGCAGAGAACCGGGGCTGACACACGGCCCGATCAGAACCTGGTGCCTGTTGCACTTACACATGAAATAAAAGTTTTATTCAAACTCAGGCTCGCTGGAAGGAAAGAAGACGCCGTGCGGGAGAAGTCTCAGCTGTACTCTCTGCACAGCGTCGCCTGATTTGTTTCTCCCTCCCAGCCGAGGCGACAGTTGTCAGGTGGCCTCATCGCAGCAGCGCCGCTCTCCCAGCGGCCCCCCGTTGTCGGCGCGTTGGCACGAGAAAGCATTTTTAAACAGCACGACGCCGGCTCGAGTTCCCCCCTCCACGCCCCACCGATCCCCCCCGGGCGAGCTGAAACAAAGGCACGGAGGATAAATCCCCAGGCTGTCAGCGGCACCGGGGGGGGAGGAGGAGGAGGAGGAGGAGGAGAAGCTCTGGAGAGGCAGCAGCAACTGATGCTCCCAAATGGAGGGGGAAAAAAATTCAAATAAAACTGTCTCCTGAACATTTAAAAGTTTTATCTGACAAGGGTTTGTCATTGCGAAACTGAGGTTAGGTTGTTAAAGAAAAAAAAACAAATGAAAATCCCCGTCTAGATGATCAAGGAAGTGCTTGAGAGTTTAACGAGCTTTCATTTTCGTCGTGGCTGTGTGAAAGTGTTGCAAGACGGCCGCATTGTTGCCGTGGTCGCCCCGGAGCTGTGGCAACATTTCTCAGAAAGAAACTCGTCCAGCTCTCCGCTTTTCCCCCGGACGCACCGCCGAGCTTGTGCACAGCCTCTTTGTTTTACTCCGGCAATGGTTAATTTTTTTTTCTTTTGCCCCCTCTCTCCTGTGTTGTTCCCTCTGGTTTTGTTGACACAGCTGGTTAAGTAAATATGTATGAGCGGAGTGCCGGCGGGGAGTTGGGGCTGATCTCTGGCAGGGCCGGTCGTGGCTCTCGCTGCTCGTCCATGGCTCTTCTCGCTGCTGGATCGGCTCGGTGATGTGGTGCTGGAGCCCGCGGACGCACCGACGGCTGCTGGCGACGGGCGCCGGCCGGGACGACTACTACCGGGCGGCCGGGAGACCGTCGCGCCAACAACAGGTTGGAGTCTAAACTCTCACCTACTGAGGCCCACAGGGAGCGGGCGGGTGGGCCGGCCGGCTGGCGAGCTACTCGTGGCTTCATGTCTCGGTGATAAGAAGTGAACTTCTGTCCCTTCTGCTCCTCAGGCCGTAAATTCCCGTACGAACTGCGAAACCAGTTGAGCGACCGGTTTATTAGTCACTCTCCAAGCTGATTTTCAGTTTCTTGGTGATGGTGTGTTTGACAGATCCGGTGCAGAGAGTCTTTGTCTCCTCTCTCTGGTCCTGGAGTTGAGTTGAGTTGGTGCTCCTCAGGCTTTTGTGAAGGCTGTTACAGCATGGAATGGAGACCTTTGCTGCAGCAAAAAGCAGCCGCTCTTTTATCCGACTGCAGCTTTACTGAAACTAATTCACAAAACGGCAAAAAAAAGAAACAAAAAAATTAAACCAAAATCTGATTTTGTAAGGTATTATTAATAAGAATATGGATAGATATTGTTGCTGTTATTCATATTATTGCAACCTTATCGTCATCTTTCATTGTGCCATTACAGTTTGATAAGATAGATTCTAATGAGGAAGCGATAACAATGAGCATGAAGTCCACGTGATGCAACTATTTGTGTGGCACATCAAAGGCTTCTCTTTGTGATGGTGCCATGTGACTCCTTGATGAATATTCAGTGTGGAGTCTTGGATCCGCTCTTAGCAGCCTCAGTCGCCACACCGTGTTGAACTCTTGAACTCTGCTGCCTCGCTGCTAGTTTGGCTCTCCTTTTTACCCAGCATTAACATCATTAATGTGGCGTCGACCCTGCTGTGGCCCGTCTGACCGGCAGAGCCGACCTCTGCTGTAAGTCTCCGGCCTGAGTCCTTCTCATGCCAGGAGGATGTTTGGTCGCGGCCTGACACCGTCTTCTTCTGCACTCACGACCTTCGCACAGGTTGCGGCGGTTCGCCTCCCCTCCGTGACTCAATAATTGCTGTTTGTGCCTTGATTTTTAAAGCCGTGTTTAAGCCGTGACTGTTAAATCCACTTATCATTGTCGGCTTAAAGCAAAAAAAAAAGAGGAGGGCCGAGCTGCTGGTGGGGAATCCCTCGTCATAATCGCCGTGCAGTTGTTCCGGAGATCAGAGGGGGATGAAAAACATTTCTGTTACTCATTATTCCTGCTTTTTGCATCTTTTTTTCCCTGTATCATTGGCTCCTGAAGTTGAAATAACTACATGAGAATTTCACCCCTGCATTTAATAAACAGTCTTGCTTCATCCGGACTAAAATCTAGTCCAACGTAGACTTTCTGTTGCTCACAGCAGCACGACAGAATGCACTGGTTGACCTCAACTGTCGAATCGCGTCAGGAGCTGTCGCACTGAGACATGAGGAGGACGCCCACCGTGCCACCGCCACGTCATTCTTATTCACACATCATCCTTATATTTCTGAATTTGGCCAACTGGCTCAACCCACCGCACTGATGTCTCTCTTTAGGTCTCATCATTTTCAAACGTATCAGCTAAGAACAAATCGCTCCTCCTGTTTTTAAACCCCTCGACTTGACTTGTGTTCTGATCCAGTTGCAGCTCAGCTGGTTTCTGAGCTTTGGAGCAAAAACTGTTTTGAGCTGTCCTATCTTTTTTTTCCTGTTATATAAGTCTTTAGTTTGTGTCTGGTTCATTTTCTGACACAGCTTTTTGGGGGTTTGTGTGCAGCAGAGAGACACCAGTACCACAGGTCTCTTTGCTGCCCCCTTGAGGCCGCACTAGGGTTTTAGTGGCCCTGCTGAACGGCGTTCCTGCCACTTACTGTGTCGTTTGGTGTCATCTGAACTGAAACACAGCCACCCTGCGTCAGATTTCTTGAAACTTCTCGGCCTGTGTACACTTGTGTGCGTGTGTGTGTGTGTTTGCGGCAGCAAGAAAGAGGCGCGGTCTGAGGCGCTCTGTTATAAACATGCCATAGCACAACAGCAGCTGCACAACATCATCCTCTGCTATTGATTCTCAGCAGATGGAGGCAGAGCTTCAGTTAAATGGCCGCACACTAAGAGCTGGCCGACCCTCACAACTCTGAGAGAAGTCTGAGATTCTCTGGGAGACACACAACTCTGGATGTTTTACACTCAGACTGTCTTTACAGCCAGATATGTGTCAGGACTTTTGATGATGTTCACCAGCTTTCTCTGCTTCTTTTGCACCTTGCACAATGCAATCAGAAAATTTCTACACCAGACTTTTTTTTTTTTTTTTTTTTACAGTGATTAAACCGAAGGCATTTGGCCAAACCACAGTTAGAAAGAACTGTCTTCGCTCCAGATCAGCCTCTTTCCTGAATTAATACATTTTGCACTCACTGCATGGCAATAACTCAAGTTGCAGCTGGGCTTGGCTCTCGCACAAGCTGAAGAATTATTTGACGTACTCACTTGTACACAAACAGATGTCCTATTTGTACTTTTTAATGTGATTACCCAAATTAAAATCCCATTACATTTGGAAAATAGGAGCATTTCTGACACAAAAGTAATGCATCGGAAGTGGCGAGAGCTGGTCGCAACAGCTGCATGCTTGTGAGTTATGAAGCGTGCAGCGATTATGAGTCTGGATGATGTGAAAAGGCCCAAGAGGTCAGATGTGTTTGCGCTGGGATTCAGCCTCAGCTGGTGCGGCAGATGTTTCTGTTACATTTGCTCGCTGGCTCTCACACCTGTTCTTCCTGCTGCAGCACAAACATTCCATGACAGTTATCTGCCTCTCGGCAAGGCAGGCTAAATAAATTTAAGACCTTAATCGTTTTTAAAGGGTGTTCAGGCATCTCATTAGGGTGATGGATGCCAACGGGTTGCGTGCCACTTCTGTACCGACTTTGTCCAGTAGGGGGCGTTGTGAGCTGTTGAACTGCTGGTACCTACAAGACCAGAGAGAAAAAAAGTATCTGAAAAATGTGTAAGCTCTTATGGATTTATTTCTCTGTGGGTGCTGATAGATTATTGGCGCTGTTTATTTTGGATAAAATATTTTTTGTATTTTTTTGCATTTAAAGAAATAGATTTTTCTCTGAATCTTAGTGCACGCAAGATAATCAATTGTGACAAAATGTATTTAGATTTACCAAGACCAGATCGGTGGGGGGTGCAGTGATTATCAGAGATTCTACATAAATTAAGGAAATTAAAATTCCAATGTACTGTCTGTATTTATATACATTTGTCTTTCAGTGATGAACTTTGTGTCACATATAATTAGAATATATAAACATTTCTTCAAAACATTGGCGCTGCAGATTTGTGTTTCCACACTGCGACAAGGGCAGTATATATATAGTGCTTTATTTTCCTGCTGCCAACCTGCTGCCATAGTGAGAACAGAAACAAAGCATAATTTCCCTGAGCCGTGACGTCAGAGAAGGGAGTTTCATGCTGCCTTCACTGACTCTGTGGAATTGTTGTTTTAGCTGATGAGGTTGCCTGAGCCGCAAAATCAGATCTATACATTTCGTTTGAAAGTGAAGTCTTTTTAAGATCCATCCATCCATCCATCCATTTAATATGGAATTGGCCGATGCATTTTAAAAATGCCGTCTTCTTGACTAGAGAGCGGTCATTTGAAATTCAATGTTCTCCTCGGCTTTTATTCAGTGCTGTGGTTGTTTTGAATCTTTTCAGATGACGCTCTTCAACTTCATTATTATTGTGTTTGATGGGTCTTTAATTTAATCTCCTTTAAACAGCTGTATAGGTAGGTAACCGATGAGTCTCGTGATGTTTGCGCTGGATACAACGATCCCTCCTCTTCACATTTACGAGCTGTACCATTTCGAGGGCCGTGAATGCATCTCCACCTCTCGGGGCGGGGTTTAGAAAAGCCCAGTCTGAGTCATGATTCGATGATCCGCCACAGTCACAGTCACTGAGACATTGGCCCGGTACTGATCACTGATCAACACCCCCGACATGTCGCCCCCGTTGCCGTGACTGGGCAGTGGGCCAAGCCGGGCATCCATGGTCTTTATCCGGGGATACAAACCGAGGCGCGCCGCGTCAACCCGGGACCGCTGCTCGAGATGTTTGACTCGTCGTGGCGGGTTCGCAACATTTGGGGACGGCGTCCGGCTGAGGTGGTGGAGGACCGCAGTCCGGTGGTGCTGCACAGCTTCACACACCTGGACCCGGACCTGCCGCTGCTGGAGGTGAGCCAGGGAGGGGAGGACATGGAGGAGGAGACCGGGGAGAGGCGCCGGAGGTCGGTGCGGATCATGCGGTTTGTTGTGGTGTGACCAGGATGACGGTTGGATCCGCTCTTAGCAGCCTCAGTCGCCACACCGTGTTGAACTCTTGAACTCTGCTGCCTCGCTGCTAGTTTGGCTCTCCTTTTTACCCAGCATTAACATCATTAATGTGGCGTCGACCCTGCTGTGGCCCGTCTGACCGGCAGAGCCGACCTCTGCTGTAAGTCTCCGGCCTGAGTCCTTCTCATGCCAGGAGGATGTTTAGTCATGACCTGACACCGTCTTCTTCTGCACTCCACGACCTTCGCACAGGTTGCGGCGGTTCGCCTCCCCTCCGTGACTCAATAATTGCTGTTTGTGCCTTGATTTTTAAAGCCGTGTTTAAGCCGTGACTGTTAAATCCACTTATCATTGTCGGCTTAAAGCAAAAAAAAGGAGGGCCGAGCTGCTGGTGGGGAATCCCTCGTCATAATCGCCGTGCAGTTGTTCCGGAGATCAGAGGGGGATGAAAAACATTTCTGTTACTCATTATTCCTGCTTTTTGCATCTTTTTTTCCCTGTATCATTGGCTCCTGAAGTTGAAATAACTACATGAGAATTTCACCCCTGCATTTAATAAACAGTCTTGCTTCATCCGGACTAAAATCTAGTCCAACGTAGACTTTCTGTTGCTCACAGCAGCACGACAGAATGCACTGGTTGACCTCAACTGTCGAATCGCGTCAGGAGCTGTCGCACTGAGACATGAGGAGGACGCCCACCGTGCCACCGCCACGTCATTCTTATTCACACATCATCCTTATATTTCTGAATTTGGCCAACTGGCTCAGCCCACCGCACTGATGTCTCTCTTTAGGTCTCATCATTTTCAAACGTATCAGCTAAGAACAAATCGCTCCTCCTGTTTTTAAACCCCTCGACTTGACTTGTGTTCTGATCCAGTTGCAGCTCAGCTGGTTTCTGAGCTTTGGAGCAAAAACTGTTTTTGAGCTGTCCTATCTTTTTTTCCTGTTATATAAGTCTTTAGTTTGTGTCTGGTTCATTTTTCTGACACAGCTTTTTGGGGTTGTGTGCAGCAGAGACACCAGTACCACAGGTCTCTTTGCTGCCCCCTTGAGGCCGCACTAGGGTTTTAGTGGCCCTGCTGAACAGCGTTCCTGCCACTTACTGTGTCGTTTGGTGTCATCTGGACTGAAACACAGCCACCCTGCGTCAGATTTCTTGAAACTTCTCGGCCTGTGTACACTTGTGTGCGTGTGTGTGTGTTTGCGGCAGCGAGAACGAGGCGCGGTCTGAGGCGCTCTGTTATAAACATGCCATAGCACAACAGCAGCTGCACAACATCATCCTCTGCTATTGATTCTCAGCAGATGGAGGCAGAGCTTCAGTTAAATGGCCGCACACTAAGAGCTGGCCGACCCTCACAACTCTGAGAGAAGTCTGAGATTCTCTGGGAGACACACAACTCTGGATGTTTTACACTCAGACTGTCTTTACAGCCGGATATGTGTCAGGACTTTTGATGATGTTCACCAGCTTTCTCTGCTTCTTTTGCACCTTGCACAATGCAATCAGAAAATTTCTACACCAGACTTTTTTTTTTTTTTTTTATTTTTTTTACAGTGATTAAACCGAAGGCATTTGGCCAAACCACAATTAGAAAGAACTGTCTTCGCTCCAGATCAGCCTCTTTCCTGAATTAATACATTTTGCATTCACTGCATGGCAATAACTCAAGTTGCAGCTGGGCTTGGCTCTCGCACAAGCTGAAGAATTATTTGACGTACTCACTTGTACACAAACAGATGTCCTATTTGTACTTTTTAATGTGATTACCCAAATTAAAATCCCATTACATTTGGAAAATAGGAGCATTTCTGACACAAAAGTAATGCATCGGAAGTGGCGAGAGCTGGTGCGCAACAGCTGCATGCTTGTGAGTTATGAAGCGTGCAGCGATTATGAGTCTGGATGATGTGAAAAGGCCCAAGAGGTCAGATGTGTTTGCGCTGGGATTCAGCCTCAGCTGGTGCGGCAGATGTTTCTGTTACATTTGCTCGCTGGCTCTCACACCTGTTCTTCCTGCTGCAGCACAAACATTCCATGACAGTTATCTGCCTCTCGGCAAGGCAGGCTAAATAAATTTAAGACCTTAATCGTTTTTAAAGGGTGTTCAGGCATCTCATTAGGGTGATGGATGCCAACGGGTTGCGTGCCACTTCTGTACCGACTTTGTCCAGTAGGGGGCGTTGTGAGCTGTTGAACTGCTGGTACCTACAAGACCAGAGAGAAAAAAAGTATCTGAAAAATGTGTAAGCTCTTATGGATTTATTTCTCTGTGGGTGCTGATAGATTATTGGCACTGTTTATTTTTGGATAAAATATTTTTTTGTATTTTTTTTGCATTTAAAGAAATAGATTTTCTCTCTGAATCTTAGTGCACGCAAGATAATCAATTGTGACAAAATGTATTTAGATTTACCAAGACCAGATCGGTGGGGGGGTGCAGTGATTATCAGAGATTCTACATAAATTAAGGAAATTAAAATTCCAATGTACTGTCTGTATTTATATACATTTGTCTTTCAGTGATGAACTTTGTGTCACATATAATTAGAATATATAAACATTTCTTCAAAACATTGGCGCTGCAGATTTGTGTTTCCACACTGCGACAAGGGCAGTATATATATAGTGCTTTATTTTCCTGCTGCCAACCTGCTGCCATAGTGAGAACAGAAACAAAGCATAATTTCCCCGAGCCGTGACGTCAGAGAAGGGGAGTTTCATGCTGCCTTCACTGACTCTGTGGAATTGTTGTTTTAGCTGATGAGGTTGCCTGAGCCGCAAAATCAGATCTATACATTTCGTTTGAAAGTGAAGTCTTTTTAAGATCCATCCATCCATCCATCCATTTAATATGGAATTGGCCGATGCATTTTAAAAATGCCGTCTTCTTGACTAGAGAGCGGTCATTTGAAATTCAATGTTCTCCTCGGCTTTTATTCAGTGCTGTGGTTGTTTTGAATCTTTTCAGATGACGCTCTTCAACTTCATTATTATTGTGTTTGATGGGTCTTTAATTTAATCTCCTTTAAACAGCTGTATAGGTAGGTAACCGATGAGTCTCGTGATGTTTGCGCTGGATACAACGATCCCCTCCTCTTCACATTTACGAGCTGTACCATTTCCGAGGGCCGTGAATGCATCTCCACTCTCTCGGGGCGGGGTTTAGAAAAGCCCAGTCTGAGTCATGATTCGATGATCCGCCACAGTCACAGTCACTGAGACATTGGCCCGGTACTGATCACTGATCAACACCCCGACATGTCGCCCCCGTTGCCGTGACTGGGCAGTGGGCTCAAGCCGGGCATCCATGGTCTTTATCCCGGGGATACAAACCGAGGCGCGCCGCGTCAACCCGGGACCGCTGCTCGAGATGTTTGACTCGTCGTGGCGGGTTCGCAACATTTGGGACGGCGTCCGGCTGGAGGTGGTGGAGGACCGCAGTCCGGTGGTGCTGCACAGCTTCACACACCTGGACCCGGACCTGCCGCTGCTGGAGGTGAGCCAGGGAGGGGGAGGACATGGAGGAGGAGACCGGGGGGAGAGGCGCCGGAGGTCGGTGCGGATCATGCGGTTTGTTGTGGTGTGACCAGGATGACGGTGTGTCTGTTGGGGCGCACAGGTTGATGATTCTGAATGGGTTGATATGTGCGATGATAGAATAATGCGGTTTGTTTTCATCTGCAGTCGTGTTGAGTTGGATCAGATGGAAAATGACAAGACATATTCGTGCCGAGATACATTCACGCTTCCAATTCCAGATCTTTCCCCTGCGCTTTTATTTGGTCACTTCAGCGTCCCTCCGGTTCTCAACGATATATACAATACAATACAAACCCGACCTTTATTAAAGTGTCCACTATGCCCTTTACTTAATAAAGGATCGTATTAGTCATCGTGAAGTCACTTGTAATCCTACATTTGTAATCTGATTTGAGCACATGCTGCTCACCAGATCATCAAAAGTGCTTTGTTGTCGCTCGCCGTGAGAACAGTAATAATAGAACAATAACGATCAAACGATGGAAACCAACTCGAACGGTGCTGTGTGGACTGTGAAGTCGTGTTTGTTTGCCTGTCGCTGCCACTCCTCCCTCCGCACGCTTTACTCACTTCACGACTGAAATGAAGAGGCGTCTGGTAGGAGCCCTGCTCATCTCTTATTGAGTCGCGTTTCGCCTAGTTATAATGAAAGTACCACATTGTCATGCCGCAGTGTACAGGACACTATTGCAGTGTTCTGTGGTACTAAGACATATTCCAAGATGATTCAATCGCTACGTTAGCCCCGTCCTTGACTGCAATTCCGATTTTCTTTGAAGCGGAGCTTCTTCTGCCAAATGATTCACTTCCCCAGCCCAGACAATATTGTGGGTGTTGACTTTTTACGAGGTGTATTCCAGTTGCTGGAAATATTGCCAAATGCCCTGGCTTTTTAAGAGTGTCTGTAGGGGCTTTTTGTCAGTAGATGGCAAGAAAGATACGGTAATCAGTAAACAAAAGGTCATATTTTTTTTTATTAGAATCGTTTAAAGGCTTGAGATATTTTGAGTGGTGACCTGAGCGGCGGAACATCAAGCGACAGAACTTTGAAACCATCTCACTCACGTGGCTATAAAAAATGTTCTTGTTGTTCTGCTCTCTGGGCTGTAAAACTACATTTGCTAATTCAACTGATTTAATATCCGTAACACCACTTCCTCATTCTCACACTGCACCACATTCCACCCAACCCACAACCCCTTGTTCCAGTTCTCCCATTATCTGTAGGAAATAATTTTCCCTTTCTCAATGCTTGAAATTAGAGTGCACGCCCGCCCCGAGCTCTTCCCATGTCTTGCGAACAGATAAGAGCGGAGGATGAGTAATCGTGTTTATCGCTCTGGCGTAAGGCCTGGACTTGGGAGAGTACAGTATCATAATTGACAACACATGGAGATGATGTGGTCTCTGCTGTGTGTGCAGCCACATATCGTTTTTGTTTGCTCCCTTCGGTCGGACTATCTATCACAAGCTCGTCGTTAGGAATTGTACGTTTTGTTGAACGGAGCCCGGAGGACGAAGAGCGAGCGACGTGGTCTCTCGTCTCCAACTAAAGTGCTCTGCCTCATCTCCCAGCTCTAATCTAATCCTGTGTGCTAACACAATTACCTAACGCTTAATCCCTCTCCTGCAGAGGCTGAGGGGTTCCTCCATCACTGCCTCCCTTCTCTACCCCCCAGTTTAAAGGCTACGCTGCGTGTTGTTCAAGCTTGCGGTTCGGTAACAGCGCAGAGGGTCGTTGTGGCTGACGTGGGGTCAGTTTGGGTTGGAATCCGAACTGGAGTTGATCCCCACTTCTCCATGTAGGCCGTCAGAAGAGCATCTTAGTATAGAAGGGAGCTTTGAAAATGGAAGTTTGCTGCTCAGACACTAACAAGATGCAAAGTTGCTCCAACTCATGCTTAATTATAAAGTTCCATGTACAGAATTGAATTATGTGGACAACCAAAACAATGCAATATCTATCCTATTATATATGACTCTATTATTTATTTGGATTGGAGCTTAATTATGCACCAAAATTTAGAAAATTACAAAGGTGTGCTAATATTTTACCTTGTCCTCAAAAAGAGCCAAAAAAGATCTGTGCACTAACAGCTAGCATGCTGAAACTCACTGCCGGGATAGTACAATTATTTTACATAAGCCAATTTATCACCCAGTAGCCTTGCACAGTTTATTATCCGGAAAACCCTCTATAGATCCCCAGAAAAAAAGCCGATTTAGCACTGTGTTTACAGTCTCCTGCAAAAAGACTGGGTTTAGCCTTCTGCTAATGAGAGGGTGGAACCAACACCTGGCTGGTGGTGAGGTCACAATCTGGGAGAGGAATCAGTGGGTATCAGTGAAGTTCTCATATCATCAAATGTTCTTTGATGTAATAAAGAGGCCAGATTTTAAAGGTTACCTGTTGTTTCGCACCTGTAAAACAAAATATCATGTAACTTTTAAGCACCAGGCTCTTTTGCTTGAAATGGTTTGGATTTCACAACACATTGTTACCAGCGGGACCTACATGGCCCGATCATGTTGCCAGCTCATTGTGAGAGGTGGGAGCAGCGGTGAGCAGCAATACTGTGCAGCCCGGCTGTTGTAAAACTGGATGATTGTGTGTGCAAGCCTTCTTTTCTTCAGGGTTGGATCACATTTATGTAACAGAGTTCAAGTGCGATTGCAATTTCTGGATAAACATTGCTTTTGCAGTACAAAGCTGCAGCCTGACAGCACACAAGTGCTTTCAAGTTAAAAATAGCCATAATTAGTAGTAGAGGTCTGAGCGCTTTTAAAACGCTCAAGTCCGTCAGGAAGCGGGATTAGAGGCCAAACCGACATGTAACGACGCTGAGCAGATGAGAGGCTGCTGCTCATCGACAACATCTGAGACGTCCCTCGGACTCTCGGCTAAGTCTGTCAGTGATCGGCCCGACAACTGTGCAGAACACCAGAGTGCCGCAGATCCCGGACTCCCACATGAGCTCTGACTCTTGACAACAAGAGCTACTTTTGTCTCGCCAGCTCTGGTCACGTTTACGTCTTCTTTTTTTAGAGACAGTCGATGGTCCACTGGCGCGGAGGCGCCATGAAACATTTCAGCTTTCCTTGCTTTCCATCCTTGTTCTCTGGCCACAATCCTGTTATAGGTAATCAAATATAATTCTGCTGTGAAATTAGGTCAGCGCATAACACCGGTGTAATGTTTCCTTGTGTTAGCTGCAGGTATTTTTATCTGTGTGACCCAGATCTAGTGTAAAGGATGTGGCCGCTGTTGAACATTAAAAACTTACAGTAAGAACAAATCAGAGTCGCATGGAGGAGGAGATGTCACGTCAGGACATGGTGAGCAGCAGTGTGAGTTTAAGCTGTTGGGGGTTGGGGGTTCCAATCTAAGGTTTAGAGTCAAAAACAGACACGCTGGCAGAGGTTTGGCAGCAAGTCTTGTTGAGAAACGGCAGTTGGATTGTCCGGTTTGGTACAGAAGGGCTTTTGTTTCCGTTGTTCATTTTAAGTGGAGTTGTGGAGTGTTGGAGCTCAGCGGCCGACTGGATGACAGAAACAGACAGTGGCTGGAATTCAAAGGCCCGCGAACGTCTGGAAAAATACTTAAATCGTCTCACTCTGCACTGGCTCTCTACAAAAGAAGAGCACGGAGGCTAACGTGTATTTATAGAGGGGTTGAAGGGTTGAGGGAGGTGAACCGACTGGACCTTTTCTTTTCAATCCGGACTTCTTTAAAGTGACACTGAGTCAAAGTCCTGAACAACCCAGATAGGAGAAACGGAAACTTATGTGAAAGACGTAAAGTTCTGTCGGGAAGCCTCCTGTGCATATTATCCCCTCTGAGTCAGGTACGGTAAGTAGGACATATGTCTAGTAAAGGCTCAGGAACGCTGTGATTTGATACAGCAAGGTCATCTTATCCCAGTGCACGTGGTCGCAAAGTCTTTACTTGGCACACAGCGTTATTGTTCCTTCTTGCTCCTGGCCATTTCAAACTGCTCTCCTCAGCGGCAAAGCGGCTGTCTGCAATTTGCCATCATCCGCAGTGAAATTGAGAGGTGCCTGCGAAGCACTAACCGATTTCTTAATGCCGGTGCTGCTTTGATCACGTTCAGTCTGGCTATGACCTTCGGTGGGCAGACACAAAACTATTAGAACTAGTGGAAACCCAGTCAGGAGCCCAGTGGGAACCCAGTAAGACAAGACAAGAGGATGAATTTGGGGGAGTTCTTGCCCTCAATCCCAGTCAATCCATTGAAAGATTAGAGGTTTAATGAAACTCCACACGTGCTCGTTGGTGATTGATAACAGCTGACAAAGCCAGTTTAGCTGCTGTCTTGTGCCAATAATACCCATTACAACAGCTCCGGTTCCCAGTGTAAGGCAAGGTAGGAGGTCAGCGCCACTCCTTGTCCAAGCTTTCAGTCTGGCTTCAGCTTTAGTTTTGATGACTCTGAAAGCAGAAAATGTGAATTTAGGAGCATTCCCCAATAAATAGCAGTTCTTCTGGCTCACGGCTAATCTTGTTCATATCAGTTTCTCTCTGGGACAGAAACAAAGGCAGGAACTTTGGCGCTGGATGTAGAGAAGTATCCTGAGCATTTGCGAGGTAGTTGGATTGACTAGTGGCAGTGGAATGAGGAGGAGACTGTTGTCTCGCTGCATTTTATTTGGTAGAAACATACAAGCGCAGATTTATTAGCTGGTAAGTTGGTTCCACCCTCTTTTCTACCCAGTCCTTTTGGCCCCACATCCAAACGACATCAGCGCCTTGTTTGGCAACCATTGTTATCCAGGGGAAGTCACTGGCTCGTGCTACAGGCTTGTAATGGATGCGCCCCATTGTTGCTTCTATTTAGTTGTTGACTGTTGACTGGGGGCGGGTTTTTCTCCTTCCTCTCAGTGATGGTCTACATTTAGAGGCGGACTCTGAGGGACTTTCTCGGGGTCTCCGAGGACCTTGGCTCTGGAGACAGGTGTTGGAGGACGGTGGGGGTGATTTTGTTGTCGATGAAAGTTGGAACAAACTCCCACAGCAGTTGTTTGGCCTTGAGGGGATTTGGCTCCAGTCCAGGGTTGACTTTGTCCATGTGTGTTTGTTTTAATCTGTCTGTACCGGCTGGTCATGTTTGTTTAGATGACACACCAGCAAATATCAAGATGGGAATGGTTTGTCACCAGGGATAAGTATTATTTAAATTCTGCTGACATTTCAGCCAGTTATTAGTACCCTGGCAAGCGTCATTTTGTGGTCCATAGAGTACCGTCCCAAAAGATCACATCCTCGGTCTTTTTCAGTGGTCTGGCAATCCTTCTCTATTAGTCAGAATATCCTTGTTGCTATTTATCGACTGAACAGGTTGGTCAGTGAGGCAAGAAACAGAAACCCAGAGCCACTGTGAGAATCCTGACCCAAGTGTCTGGTGTAAACATCCCAACCCCGACAGAATCCTCCCATCTACATGTTGGTTTTGCGCCTTGGCAGAAAGGCCTCCGATTTCTTCTGATCTTCCGTCCAGCAGCTGTTGGCAATGTTCACTTCAGCCCAGTGAATGGATTTATGTGGATTAACCACTGCCTCGTTCCAACCTGACAGAAGTCTGACTGCTTGACTGTTTGTGTGTTTTGTTTTTTTTTTGTTCGTTTCTCAGAGGAAAGAGGTCAATTTGGGCCTTTTGAAAATGACATTCTTTAATTGAAACAACAGCCTGGAAAGAAAAACGGGTGGCACAAACACTGAGTGAATTCCAGAAACCACAGATCAGACTGAACAAATCCACTGTTTCTTATGCCAAACTTTGGTTTTAATACCAGCGTTGTGTGAAATGGCTGGTGGATATCCGCATCTGCCTAAGAACTTATACTAATAATAATTCATGCAAGAGTGCAGAAAAAAGGTCACAGTGGTTCGGCGAACCCTTGAAAGAAGCAGAAATTGTGATTATTATTTTTCTTTTTTAACTGCGATTCTGGTTGAAAACTTGGATAGCATGAGAGGGAGACAATCCATCACGCTTTGTCAGTATTCCCAAACTTCTCCATTTGGTCCGAGACAGGCAGGCAAATCCTACATTAGATCAAAGACAAAATGGACTTTTTAAGTATTTATTGTCCAAAGAAGTGGTCATAAAGTGGGATTGTGCTGCTGTTTTGAGACGGATGATATTTAAATAATACATACCATAGCGCCATCTGGTTGAACATGCTTGCAATAAAACTGTCAGACTGAATTTATGTAAGAGCAACAACAGATAAATACATTCTTCCCAAAGTGGGAGCTCATCCACACTCTCTGAGGCTCGTGTGAAGGAATCAATCACCTCCACTCTCCTCTACCTCTTCTGCGTAAAAACACTCCTTGCTGAAAGCTTCTTCTCTCTCCCGGCACCACATGTACAGCCGTGGTCAGGATGGAGTGGGTGAACATATATTTCTGATAAGTCGTGACTGTGGAGGAGGAGGCTGGTGTGGGATGCCAGAAATTCTAAGCTGGAGTTTAATCGTTTATGTCATCTAAGGTTGCACAAATATTACCAGGAAAACTTCATGTTTGATTTGCATATTAAAATATATATGATCACCGCAGTGTGCTCTGCTTCCCAGGTCTTGGCCCCATTATCCATTAACTTTTTAACATATTTCATTTCCCGCATTGAACTCACTCTTTGTGTCTTTTTTTTATACCAATTTTGATACTTCAAACATCTTATATTATTGTATATATGTCCTAATCCTCATCATTATGTGACTTTTTACACCTCAGAGTTCACACCAGTAGTGTAGTAGTTTGTTGTGTAGCATAGTTGTGTATTCCAAGAGTAAAAGGGACTTTTTTTTTTTTTTATTACCGTATTAAATTCATAATACGATGTTCCAGGTCATTCAGCTGCTGGAGGCCCTTTCATGACTTCTTGGTATAAAATCTGTGACTGATATCCTCTGATCTTTAACACAGTGTATTATGTAGCATGTTTAGATCCCGACTGGACAGAGAAAAGTCCAACTACAAACCCACAGTCTGCAAAGGCCTCGAGTCATCGGGCTGCGCTTGAACACGGCTGCTCCATCTATTTCCAAGTATTGATCACTGGGCCACTGTGGCTGCAGCAGCAGCAGCAGCAGCAGCAGCAGCAGCAGCACTTGTCCCTGCCAACAAAGGAATGAATAGAAGCTTTATTTTGGGAATTGTCTCTGCCCTTGAGCACCGCGTTTCTTTCGAGTTTTGAAGCGATAGTGGCGTCAGACTGCGGTGGGGCTGATAAGCACCTCTGCTGCCGTCAAGCCCCTCCGCTGCAGTTACACCTCAGCCATTGTGCTCTGCTGGATTTACTGCGGGACCCCATTTATCTCACTACAGCACTGCCGCGCTGGGATAACCGAAGTCAATGTTTTCCTGGTGACTGGAATCATTGATCCAGTAGCAGTTGATTTGTGTTTTCAGTCAGCGCGGCTATTCTCGCCTAGTTTTACGGATGAAAATACGGTTTTTTTTCTTTCAACCATCTCAAATCATACATTTTTTTGATCTGTTTTTTTGTGTGACATCATACACATTCACCGGCTCCTTTTCTGCCAAAGCTCAAGCGTGACATTTCATTGATTACGCAGCCGACCTTTAGCCCAGATCTGTGGGTTGAAGCGCGGCGCGCTGAAGTGAACGCTCCAACTGTCTCACACTGAATATGTGCTTCTGTGTTTGCCGAGACGTTTGTCTTATCCTGCGGCATTTCCATTGGTTCTGCTGGCGTTGCTTGACGTTTCATCATCATCATCTTCTCTTAAATTGCAGCCGCTTGTGATGCCTTGAGAAAAAGTGCCGCTAAAAAGCAACGACCGCACACGGCAACAGTCTGTCAGTCACAGTGGTGTTAATTCAAGTCTCTCTCTAACAAGGATAGTCTCTCTCTCTCTCTCTCTCCCTCTCTCTGTCTCCATACTGGCTGGCAGCCTGATGATGATGATGATGATGATGATGATGATGATGATGATGATGATGATGATGATGATGATGATGATGATGATGGTGGCGGCGGTGTTGGTGATGACTAATCCTTCAAGGATGCTCCTCATGGGGCCTTGACAAATGACTGTGCCACCTCAGATTACATACCATTCCTTCATTAAGGCCTCACCCTGAGTGAGTCCCACCACAGCGGCTCTGCTGCTGCTGCTGCTGCTGCTGCTGCTGGGCAGGTTGAATGTGTTGAGCTGCCTGTAAGACAAAGACCAGCGCGCTGAGAATGTGCTGCTGTTAAGTTTTAGCAGGAGAATGTACACAGAGGGCCAGAGGTACCTTTACAGTTCAAAGTTCAACATTCAGCAAGGTGGTATACAGAATACAGACTTGTGTGTGTGTACACACTTGATTACATCATTCTCTCGCAGAGTCACATTAAGTAACAACTCACATGTACTTTTATAGTGACACTTGCCAAATGCAAAGCAGTGTGACCACATGATGTGACCACAGCAGTGGAATCGATAGAGTAAACGCTGGCTTTGCTCCTGTTGATACTCAGCATGGTTTGTCTTTCACAAACACTTGATGCCGACTGTTTTCAAAGCTCAAAGTCTTTGTGGATTGAACTTTCCTTTACCTTCAGCGCTGAGCAATAACTGGAGCCAGGCTGAGACAAAATATTGATTTTAACATCTTGTGAAATTCTGTAACAGCCACGAGTTAATCCGACTTTGTTTGCCAGTGACCGACCAGATATTTAATGTTGCCTACCAGCCTTAAGTGGGATTTAGCTTTGCGGGGAATTATTCCTTCCTTGTGTACTGACAGCCTTGATGAGAGCTGAAGTGACAAACATTGCCTTCTTCTTTTTCCGGCTTGTTGCACTTTGGGGTTTTGACGTTGCAGGTGGGGGGGTGAAAAGAAAAGAAAAGCGCGGTGACACGCAGCAACTGACAGAGCTTCCATTCATGCAGCAAGCAGCTTGTGCTAATTCCCTGTGTGCTAAATGCAGGCCGCAGCTTGTATTGTAGTGCCAGTTATCCAGCAAGCTCTGTTTAGTAACAAGCTATTGTTTGTTTGTGCACGTCCACGCACATGATTCACCGAGTCGTGAGTCATCGAGAGTCATGGGCCAAAAAAACACCAAAAAAAGAAGAGCGCTGCTGGGTCACACACATGCTCGTAATTACAGGGTTTCGCCCCCGAAATGAGACGTCGGGCATCTTGAGCTTTTCTGCTTGCATCTCCACTCCTGCTCCAGCTCTCTGTGATCTTCCCCTGGAGATACTTCAAGAGCCTGCAGCAACACCAAAGTCCACCCAATCCCAGTTGCAAGGCTAATTGTTTACGTCTCTCCCCCCCCCCACCAAACACACAGAGCTCGACGCAGGAGATCGGCGAGGAGGCCGAGGACGACGCCATCTTCACCATCACGCTGAGGAAGGTGCAGCTCCACCAGTCGGCCAGTAAGGGGCAGCGGTGGCTGGGCGTGGACACGGACGCCGCCCTCAGCCTGTACGAGACGTGCAAGGTGCGGACCATCAAGGCCGGCACGCTGGAGAGGCTGGTGGAGTACATGGTGACGGCGTTCCGGGGGAAGGACTCCACCTACGTCACCATCTTCCTGTGCACCTACCGCTCCTTCGCCACCACCAGGCAGGTGCTGGACCTGCTGCTCAACAGGTAGAGTCGGGGGTCGGGGGGGTGGTTATCCATATAGACATTGATTTGTCTACCATCTCTTATGATGTAACCCTTGGCACGAAGCAAATGCACAATCACTTCCCTTCCTATTATTATTTTATCCCAACAGTACTTTGTTGTAATTCGTACTAGATGTTGATGAAGATGCAATTAATTTCGAACTCTAAATAAAAAAACCTGAGAGATGCATAATCGTGGGGTTAGTTTCTCCTCTCAGTGGTACAGTTTTGAACGGGATGTGAAGAAGCAGATGAGAGCTGCAGACTTCACATACATACACACTCTCTCACACGCACACGCACACACACACACACACGCGCAAGGCGAGAGCCGAGTCTGCAGTTTTCGTCCACTAAATAAATTACAGTCAGGATGCAGAAGACGATCCTGATGTCCCCTGACGATTCAACACCATTTCCTGAAATGTTACCCCCGTTTTGGCAACCGCAAGTGGAGCCTCACGAGACAGAAACCTGAGCAGATATTAGTGTCTTATGACATCTGTCATTAATTATTCACAGCGAACAATCCTGCCGAGTCACCGCTGCTCTTTTTTATTTCTCAGAACAATGCAATTGAAGCTCCAAGTTCAAGATATTTGATATATATATATAGATATATATATATCTATATATATATGTATATATCTAATGTGTACACTACCAGTCAAAAGCTTGGACACACCTGTTTCTTCTTTATCTTTACTACTTTCTACACTGTAGGTACATACTGAAGACATCAGATATATGACCAAGATATGTGGTCCATATGTGTCCAAACTTTTCACTGGTAGTGTAGATATTTTTTTTGTTCAATGAGAGATATTTGATTGTCAATAAGTGACGCTGTTGTTTTGCCTCTTCCAGGTATGCCAGGCTCCAGAACATCCCAGTGGCCGCGGATCACCGCAGGGTCTCCCAGGACGACTGCACGGAGCTCAGAAAGTGAGTCCTGTTAATCACCGCCATCCCACCTCCCCCCGACCCCCTCCCCACTCCGACACACCCCAGGTCAAAGGATCACCATCAGTGTGAGAGGAATTATTCTTTGCCATAAGTCTGTCCGGGCGCTGCCGTGGGAGTTTGATGAAACACAGAGTTTGAGTCTGTTCAAAAAAAGCAAGTAAAAAACACAATATATCAAAGATGGGAGTGAAAGTCGTCACCGCCCTTCGTACCTTGAACCTCAAACTGACAAAAGATGTTGGCTCTGCTGCTCTGTTTGAACAAACAGGTTTGTTTTTAAAAGCTTTCACATGTTTGCTACTTTAGATTGTTTCGTTACTCCTTCACATTTTCTCAGCGTGACCTTCAAGTACTGAGAACAGCTGCAATGCTGTTTGCGTTGTGTTAGCAACGGCACTGCTGGGGTTGTTCCCCCTTGTTTCTTTTCAACGTTTCAGTCTAGTTTCTCACTAGTCTTGATGAGTCATGTTTTACACTCACTGCGTTTCCATGACCGCTAGAATTGCACAAAACCCAAATGTCGCAATAAAAAACTGTTTCAAATTTCAAAAAAACCTCAAATTGGCTAAAAGGTTTTGACGCTCTCATGAGGTGGTTTTTCAGACGTATCCATATAGAGGTGTATCACAAAAGTGTCATGGAAACACTTTTATCACATTCAGCGGACGTGACGAGGTCATGTGACCCATTCACTGACCAGTGAAAATTGTGCCTTATGTTTGGACGGAGGAGGAGATGGAATATTTTCTACAAGTTTGACAAGAGTTACAGCTTATGCTCTTCACACCATTCAATGGAAACACCTGCAAATCACAATTGTACTTTGTTGAAACTTGAGAAATATCGCTTTCATTTTACGAAAAACTGTCATGGAAACACAGCTACTGTAATTACTGATGGAACGAGACCTCCGCAGGCAAACGGGCCAGTTTTACGGTTTACATCCTCACATGTCGCATTTCTCTTTGCGCTGCAGCACCGTCTCGTCCATCCTGGGCGCGTGGCTGGACCAGTACTCCGAGGACTTCTGGAGCCCGCCCAACTACGACTGTCTGCACCAGCTGCTGTCCTACCTTCACCGCCACTTCCTGGGCTCGGACCTGGAGCGCCGCGCCCGCAACCTGCTGGCCCACTTCCACCGCCGACAGCAGTGTGAGCCTGATCATGATGGTATGAAGGCAGATCAGGCAGGAGAGGGACAGCAGGGCCGAGCGGGGACCCCCGAGCAGGAGGGGGTCCTCAGCAGGAATTTCCTGTCTTGATTCTGAGGAGCACAGGCAGTCTGCGCGTGCGTCGTTTATCCATCGTCTGCGGACAAACTGTCAGCCGATGAATACTTGCTAGAGGGCACGTTGGCTGTGCTGGTGATAAGGGGCCAGACGGCGGCCGCTGGTATCAGCGCCGCTGTTGATAGTGATTTTTGAAGTTTGACATCAGACGGGGTGATAAGAAGGGAGCTGCCTTGAGTTCTGGCTGAGTCCTGGCAGTGTTGTGAGATGGTTTTTCTTTGTCTGCTCTCCTCAGGGGAACACATCGGCTGCCCTTTCGCCACTCAGGAAGAGAGCAGCTTCGAGGACGAGCTTCCTGCTTTCAGTTTCCTGTCCTTTGACCCCATCATGGTGGCGGAGCAGTTCACGCTGATGGATGCCGTGAGTGCGCTTTCCTCCTTTTCCTCTCAGCTCGCAGAGGGTTTTTTTTTCACTTGCAGCTGGAGGTCACAGTGTAGTTTGAGTGTATATTAGACGAAAAACCCCACTGCTTTAAAAATAAATAAATGAATAAATTAAAAAAAATCTCTTTAAGTGTGAATTTGCAAGTTTTGTTATGGTTTATTTGGTGACATTTCAGTGGTGAGAGGTTCTTAGACAGCTACAGTGATGGAAAAAAAGTGCAAAAACAAATTGCAAAACTTGTGCAATTTTAAGGTTGTCCAAAAACTTTTTTCCACCACTGTAGGGTTTGGTTAGGGTTATGATTTGTTTGGAAATTGTAGGTTAAAGACTGCTCCTTGAATTTATGATGAGACATTAGTACAGATTGGATATGTATGGGACAAAATAAATAGAAATGGCACAAAAGCCGAAACAACAACAGCAGCAAACCTGCAGCGTTAGTGTCTGTAACGCTCCAAAGACTCGTCATCATGTCTGAGCTGCTGTTGTGTGTCGGCGGCAGGATCTGTTCAAGAAGGTGGTGCCCTACCACTGCCTGGGCGGGATCTGGTCCCAGAGGGACAAGAAGGGGAAGGAGCACCTGGCTCCCACCATCAGAGCCACCGTGGCCCAGTTCAACTCCGTCACCAACTGTGTCATCACCACCTGCCTCAGCAACCCCACGCTGAAGGCCAACCAGAGGGCCAGGCTGCTGGAGCGCTGGATCGACGTGGCGCGGGTGAGCAGCAGCAGCAGCAGCAGCAGCAGCAGCAGCAGCAGCAGCAGCAGCAGCTGCAGGCAGCGGAGCAGAGCGTTGGTGTTGTTAGCAAAAAGAAAGAAAAAAAAAAAAGAAGCATATTGGCCACATTTTGTATTGTTTTCTTACTCTGGTTTGTGTTTATTTCCCATCCAGGAGTGTCGGATCTTGAAGAACTTCTCCTCATTGAGGGCCATCCTCTCTGCACTGCAGTGCAACGCCATCCACCGCCTGAAGAGGACTTGGGAGGAGGTGTCGCGGTACGTTTCTGCTTTAAAGGAAATCAAAGGTCCCCTGATATGCAAAATATTCTCAGTGAATCTCACTGAGTGTATCTCAGTGAACTGCCCAGTGAGGTGGTCTGTCCTTCAGGATTTTTTCCCTGTTCTTCTTCTGACAAAAAGCATTTTTGCTTAAGAGGGCTAAGTATGCCGTTTCCTGGTTAAAATGATATTTTTTGTAAATACTGTAGTTTATTATGCATGGCTAATAATGGTTATAATGTGCTTAGTTAAGATTTTCTTTCTCACTTTCTTCACTCTTTCTCACCCAGGGAGAGCTTTCGCACCTTCCGCGAGCTGTCCGAGATCTTCTCCGACGACAACAACTATTCCCTCAGCCGAGAGCTGCTGGTCAAGGTATGTTCTTCACACCATGCAGAAAAACAGTTCTGGTTGGATAAGGAGAAGCTGGTCCTGACGTCCCGACGACGGCATTCTCACGTTCACGGACTAAATATTTGTCCCTCGATTCGGCAAATAGTCCCGATGGATCCTGGTTTATCAGCAGTCATTCCCAGCACAACCAGCTTGTTTTATATGCGTCTGGTTGCTGTGACATTTTGTGTCCTTGATTCCCACACATCAACCCCTCGCTTGAAGGACATGCATGCATGAAATGACACCGGGACGCAGTTTGACCGCCAAAAGCCGAACTGCAACTTTGCATTGACGCGCACATCCGCCCCCTTATCATTAAGATCCCTTGGTGTGAGTTATGCAACCCGAGCGGCTGGCAGTGGAACAGATGGCAGCGGGGATGTGTGATCAGTGACCCATTCGGTCTGGGCACTTCCTGCCTTCTGTCTCATCTCAGCAGCCGCAGCAGAGACATGCAGGAAGGACAGAGGAGGAGGAGGAGGAGGAGGAGGAGGAGGAGGAAGGAAGAACACCTTGTACCTTGTCCTCTTCTCACTCCGTCTGATATATAATCTGATATACAGAGTTAAGTGATGAGAGGCGATGATGCCGGTCGATTTTTTTGGGTTTTTTTTTTTTGCGGTCTGTCGGTACAAGGACAGCAGGACGTGCACACAGGAGAGGGGGGGCACAGGAGGGGATCAGCTGGCTACTGCAGAGCAACATTAACAGGCTTGTCCCCAGTTTTGGCAGAAACGTGATGATGTGATGTTCATTGAGAATTAACAGGTGAATCCAGTTCAAGGGTTCACACACACCCCCAGCCAGGCGTTGGCTCCGCCCACAGAGGCAGCCCACTTTTTGTCCCCTTCCAAACATGTGGAAGGTCCAGCTGAGCAGTTTTAGCAGGAAGCTGCAAACAGAGGGCTAAATGTGCCCAGTATGGAGGTTTTTCAATACTTAGTGTGAGGATGATCTAGTTTTAATAGATTGAGATTGATAATGAAATTACATTAATGTGCGGGTCAATCGTACCTGCTTTGCTGTAGTTCAGTGACATTGTTATATGTGAGATGCTGTGTGTACAAACACACAAACACACACATAAAATTGTGTTGTGTTCATATTTCTTCGAGATGCTTCGTGTTTTGGACACCTGAGCAGTTCACTGACGTCAGAGCGAGCGAGCGACCCCTCTCTCTCTCTCTCTGAGGGAATCCCCGCTGACGTGGAGGGGAGTGGGACGCCGTCGGCAGCGCTAGATAACAGCAGCCTTCTGATGCCTCTCGGGGCGGCGCCTCCCTGCCGCCGTATCTTCCGCGGCCAGGCTGCGTTCACTTGACTCGGTCAGCTCGAGTTGCGCAGGCTGCTGCACCAGGGCCCCCCGAAACATGACCTCACGCTGAGGAATGTGATGGAGGGGGAGAGACGGAGAGAACAGGAGGCAGAGTTTTCGCCCGCTTTCTCAGAAGCGGCTCATATGGGGTTTTTTTTTTTTATTTTATTTTTTTTGGTTTCTAAGCTTTAGCAGATATCGCTTTGAAACTTTTCTTATAATCTGGTTTTAGTCCAACATGTGCGCAAATTGAGGAATCCCGATGTGAATCATATTCAAAGGTCCCATAATCTGCCAATGTTCTGGCCTTTATCTCCCAGCCAAGACTCAGCAGCCTTGCGTGGCCAATTATATTGAATTGTACCTCCGTAGATCTCCAAAAAAGAATAAAAAAATAAATAAATTCATATTTAGCCCTTTGTTTGCAGCCTCCTTACCCTTTGTGACACCAGAAAGCACTAATTTACAGAAGTGCATGTTTGAGTACACACTTTCTGAAGAGGATTTGTTCTGGATTAGAGGATTGGATTAAGGCAGAAGCACTGAAGGATGGACTTTCCTCAGTTGTGATGCGTTCACTGACTTGAGGCTTGAGACACAGTGTTGGTAGAAAACAAGTTATGTAAATAATGTCTATTTTCTAATAGTTCAGCTGTTTAAAATCCAAAGACTCGAAAGACATTCAGGGTTGAAGACAAAAGACACTGGACTACAAATGAATTGTGTTGCTTTGTTGAGTCATTTCAAGGTGGACTGTTGCAGACTGTTGTCTTCTGTGGTTGACTGGGTGTTTTTTAAACGTTGCAGGAAGGAACCTCCAAGTTCGCCACCCTGGAGCTGAACCCCAAGCGAGCTCAGCGGAGACACCAGCAGCAGAGAGACCTGGTGAGGAGGGGAAACTACCCCCAACAACAGCTGGTTCTTCAGGGAACTTCCACACTCATGCATGTCTTACACAGGGGTGGCTCCTTGTCAACTGCTGCATTCACTCTGTGCTCAAAAAAAAAAAACCCTCTAGTGGCCACATGAGGACAAACACACTTTCCAGCAACTCTTTACAACTGCCATTTATTTCTCGAAACGTTTGTTTTCCACTTGAGCTGCTATGTTTAGTCCACTGATGGATCTCTTGTCTGTCTGTCTGTCTGTCTGTCTGTCAACAGGGCGTCATGCAGGGGACAATCCCTTACTTAGGGACGTTCCTGACGGACCTTGTGATGATGGACACTGCCATGAAGGATTACACCGAGGTTGGACATGTCACATGCGTCTCTGCTGCTGTTTACTTGAGTCTTTTTAGTCGGCGTGATCTCAAAGTCCTGCTTTCTTCTTTTGCAGGGTGGTCTGATCAACTTTGAGAAGAGGAGAAAGGTAATTACATTTTTATTATCTTGAAGTGATTGTAAAGATCTCGTTTCTTCAGTATTTATGTCGTTAGTCTTCTTACATGCATGCAGGATTCGGCCTTCATGAAGGGAAATTTTCCTACAAATAGCAGCACAGATTTGTGTCCATGTAAAAGCAGTCATGTTTTTTTCTATCCTCTTGATAAGATGTGAATGGTGCAGTAATGTTCTTTCCTCCTGCCGCCTGCCTGCAGGAGTTCGAGGTGATCGCTCAGATCAAGCTGCTCCAGTTGGCCTCCAACAACTACAGTTTCACTCAGGACAGCCACTTCAGAGAGTGGTTCGCAGGCGTGGAGAAGCTCAGCGAGGCCGAGAGGTCAGTCCGCTTTCTTTTATGTGGAGAAAAAACAACTTGTTGTCTGTTGTTTAAGGCTGCAGTTGTTCTGTTGTTTGTTATTAAATTATGAGCGACCACGAGCTGAACAACACGATCACGAGTCACATTCTTTCTTACAAAGCTAATATCGACAGCCTTCTCCCAGAGAGGCTCGCAGTAAATAACAGAGGAGACAAAAGACGAAAGAACAAAATTAACAGGACGCGAGGCAACAAACCTGTAGTTCAAGCAAAGCAAAGGGGACTTTTTTTCTTCAGAGTCAAATCCTCTTCAAACAGTTTTATCTGTTTTTCCACATGTTTGATGCCGGGAGGTGTCAAAATGATCATGATAAAATTCTAACGTCCTGCTTCCTCTCTCCTCAGCTACAATCTGTCCTGTGAGATCGAGCCGCTGTCGGAGTCGGCCAGCAACACCCTGCGAGCCAAGAAGAACGGAGGCATCATGAAGCGCTGGAGCGAGTGAGTTTGGCCGCCACGTCCCGCAGACTGACTGATTCTCTGACAGCTCTCTGTCAGCGACTCACTCTGACCCGCTGTCGTCTTGTGCCGTGCAGTCGTCAGCTGACGGAGGCCGGATGCAGCGGCGGCGCAGGCTCCCACTCCAAGTCCTTCGACCACTCGCACTACAGACCCTACCAGGGGGGCGGCGGTGGCGGAGACAGCGGCGACGCCCTCAGCGTCACCTCGGTCAGCTCCAGCGGGTCGGACCTGGAGGATGTGAACGCCAGCTTCCTGTCCGACTCTCCGGAGGGACACGAAAGAAAAGTGAGGATGGGAATTTAAAAAAAAAATTAAATTTGAGCCGTTTGGACTGTGTGTCTGTTTGTTGACGGTTCCTCCTCCTCCTTCTCATCCCCGTCCTTCTCCTCTTCTCTCCTCCAGACGTCGACTCCCTCTGTGAAGCTGACGGTGTCGGCGTTGGGGAGGGACGCTCCAGCAGCAGACACCACCTCAACGGTACAGTTACAGTTACAGATTTTTTTCTTGGTTTTGCAATGTTGGAAATGAGCTCCTGCACCTGGAGAGTCTCAGTTGTTAAGATGACAGGTGGCCGTTAAACCTGATAGGTAAAACGTATAAAGAGAAGATGCCACAGTGCAATGACACATTAACAGACTGCAAGTGTAAGAAGAACAGTGCAAATGTAACAGTTGTAATGGATATACTGTTGCTTTTACTGAAACTGCAATTCATGTTCCCTCACTCTAACTTGATAAAGATGAAGACTCCATTTTTGCAAATCTTTCACGGCCCCCCTCCGCTCAACCTTCACCCACGTCGCCCCCTACAGTTCTGGGAGTGCACGTCCCTGTCGTCCCTGGACACGTCGGGAACGGGCTCCAGCTCGGGCTCGGCGTCGGGCTCCAGCAGCGCCTCCTCGTCCTCGGTGTCCTGCTCCACGCCGCTGTCGGCCTCCCGCTCGCACAAGCGCTCTGTGTCGGCCGTGTCCAACTACTCCACGCTGTCGCTGCCGCTGTACAACCAGCAGGTGGACGACTGCTGCATCATCAGGGTCAGCCTGGACGTGGAGAACGGCAACATGTACAAAAGCATCCTGGTCAGTTGCCAACGCAGAGTGTTTTTTCCGTTTTGTTGCGTTTTATTTCACATAGTACACTGTGAAGACTGTAGATGGAAGTTGTTTTTGCCTCCATGATGATGATGATGATGATGATGATGATGATGCAGGTGACGAGTCAGGACAAGACGCCGGCTGTCATCAGGAAGGCCATGATCAAACACAATTTGGAGCGGGAGAAGACCGAGGAGTACGAGCTGATGCAGAAGATCTCGGAGGACAAAGGTAAACGATGAGACTCGGCTGCATGTTTTGATGTGAAAAAATACAGCAAGATTTCTGAGTAATTGACTGAAAATATGGCTTTAAATTTGCACAGTTTCAGGCTTTGATTTTGTTTTTTGTTTTTCTGGCAAAAGGCATCACCCCGTCCTGGAACATCTAATTTTAGAGGGGAAAAAAGAACACCAAGTGCACAACAGATGTCTTTTCTGACATTTTTCTTCTTCTGTTCCTTTTTTTTTTTCATCTCCCACAGAGCTCCGTATCCCGGACAACGCCAATGTTTTCTACGCCATGAACTCCACTGCCAACTATGACTTTGTGCTGAAGAAGCGCGGCCTGGCCCGGCCGATGCGGGCCAAGACCGTGGCCAGCTCCACACTGCCTCGCATGAAACAGAAGGGATTGAAAATCGCCAAAGGGATCTTCTGAGGAGACTGGACACGGCTCCCCTGACTCCCCCCCACCACCACCTCCACTCTGTGTTCCTCAGAGGAAAACATTTCCGCTGGAAGGAAACCTTCACGTGCGTGTTTGGGGGTTTTTGGGCTTTCGGACTGAGAAGCCGAATGAGCTGAGATGAAGCGGCCTTTCTGTGGATCAGCAAAAAAAGAAAAAGCAGAGGAGAATTTCTTGCACTTAGTAAGAGCCGCCGTGTCAAGGGGACGTGAGGAGGCCGAGCCCAGATGGACGGCCGGAGCGTGCGGACGACCAGAAGCGCTGCCTCCACTCTGTCTGATGGGGAAAAGCTGAACGATTCAACTTCCTGCGCCATCACTTTTCTTTTTTTTTTTAAAGAAATTTTGTTTACAACTGTTTACATCATCTGTAAAGGATTTTGTTTCACTTTTGCACCTTCAATGACGCAACTTTCTTAAAAAAACAACAACAACAAAAAAAACTAAGAAAAAACAAAACAAAAAAAAGAAAGAAAACTCCATCATCGTCGGCAGCCTTCGTTCCCTGTATTCACTTCTCGCGGGCTCCCTCTGCTGGCGAGGAGCCGGACGGACGACGCGAAGCCCCAGCGGGTGAAGGCCAGTGTGTTTCACAGCTGGGTGCTCGAATGTGTTTTTTCAGGGACCTTTATATCATGAGTTCAACCGCCGCCTTTACCGTCCCGCCCGGTTCCTGATGTCGACAATATTTCTGGAGCAGCAGCACTGAACAATTTTCTTTTTTTTCCCCTTTCTGCTCTCCGATGGCTTGTGGGGGTGCTTTGGCATCCCACCACCAGGGGGTGCTAATGTAGAGGGAACTGATTACTGAACGCTGCCATGTTACAAAAAAATACAAAAACAAAAAAGAAGAAAATTACAATATGTGGTGAAAGTGTGAAAAGGAAAACTTGGAACTCAGAATATTGCAGCCATGAGTCACATGACAACTTTTCTTTCTTCCTCATTGATGAATTGTAACCACTACACCGTGAAGGATGCGGCCGCCCTTCGACGGCGCGCGACTGCCACCCGAGAGAAGAACAAGGCAGCCGAAGATGAAACAAACAGAGATATTTCAGTCACCACCAAGTGTGCAGTATGTTCCTTTGAAATGGACTGTGAGATTTTGTTAATAGACGATTTGTACATTTTTCTTTTCTATTCTGCATCTCTTCGCTGCTTCTCTCGCTGCCAAAAAACAAGTTGCGGCAGCTGCTCCATGTCATCACCTTCCCCACCACAGGCATCCGTGTTTGAAAACACACAGAACACTCACGACACTAAACGCTCACTCAGAGTAGCAATGTTCAAGTGAACTTTTTTGTTTTTATTTTACCAGTCTAAGACAACTATTTCTAGTCTAGAAGCTCCAGCCGTCCAGGAGAAGAAACGATGGATTGTGTTTTCATATCCATCAGTATCAACTCTCCATGACAGCTCGCCTGTGTGCTAGTGCATCCAGTAAAATAACCCCAAAACAACAACAACAGCAACAAAAATCCCCCTGAGTTTGGGATTAAGTCTAGATTCAGGCTGTGTCTAGCAGGGTGCACCTCCTCGCTTTTAAACAAGCAAGGCCTTCTGGTGTTTTTTTTTATTTATTTTTTGCTGACTTTGCACTTAGCAAATTCTGCCTGCATGCTTCCTCAATCCAATTTGGCATCCTCTTGTTAAGACATTTTTCTGGTTTCTACACATTTTATTGCAGAGTGTGAAACTTTTTTTTTTTTTTTTAGCACACCCTAAAAGAATTTAACCACAAATAACAAAGGTGACCTTTTTTGCACCTTTAACCCCCTAAAATTGTAAATGTAGACTTTTAACCAACCACCCAACCAACCCTGACAGCAACAGTGAGGAATAAAAGGTGGAGGTGCCACTTTGGAACACTGCTTATCTAGAGCGAATGTAGCCCTTTTAAGCAAACGACCCTGACTGTAAGGTCGGAGGGTAGGCTTTGACAAACACACATAAAACCACTGTTGTTTTCAAGCCCTCAGAGTTTGGCAGGGTGACACATGGAGCCACACACTAAGATTGCGGAGTGTCATTGCCACACATTTGTTTGGATTGCACTGCGACCGTGTGTTGCCTTTTGTGTGTTTGTTTTCAGGTGCATGATGTTCTTAAGTTCTCTATCAAATGAATGAACCCCCCCCCCCCCCCCAATACACCCACCATCACCACTGCTAACTCCTGCGAAAGCGGCGAGCAGCAGGAGGCCGCCGCTGCTGTGGTTGTTGGCGTGAAATCCCCTCGCTGTTGAACACTGTGACCTTTGACCTTGTCTTTCTGCCCTCTCCGCCTGTCGATCGGCGCATCGTGTTGAGCACTGTGAACCAAAACAAACAACATAAGAACATTATGTCTCCCTCCCTTACCCCCATTGCTTGAGCTTTCATGTGCCAAAAATACCAAGAGGAGAAAAAAAAAAAGGTTTTTGTTAACAGACGAGTCTGCTGCATTTCACAGTGGGGAAAAAAAAACACGTTTTTGTTTATTGTCGGCACTTCTTTCTGGAAACCTAAAAAAAAAAATAAAAAAAAAATGGGGACATTAAAATAGAATACAGTGTGGAGCAGTTCCCCTGTGGAAGACTCAGCCTCCAACCTTGAAGCAAAGAAGTCAGAAGCTGCAGGCGAAGCTGTCATAGCAACCTGAACTCACCGGCTCCTCGCTGAGATGACATAGTTGCCGTGTAAAGAAAAAAACCCCACTTATATTCATTCATGTCATATTAGTTTGCCACCTTTTTCCAACTGAAGTTCTTTCCACTTAAATAAAAGCAAAAATACTTGAAAAAAACTAAAATATTGATGAATTTAACAAAAACAGCAACAGCGGGTTGTCTGAAGCTGCAACATCTTTACTGGAATTGTGAACGTGAGTGGACCTTGTACTGAATTTCCCAAACCTGTGGACCTTTTTTTTCTTTCCTTTTTTTTAAGCTGATGAGGTTAATGTTGGACCGGTCGTCTGTTGTCGTCGTCGTCGTAGCAAGTGTTGACAATGACGTACCTTTTGTGTTTTGACCCCGATTCTGTGCGAAGAAAAAGGCTGTGTTTACAAGAAAATGGCTCGTAACTGGAAACCAGCTGGCGTGGTTGTGTATGTGTGTGACGTGCTTTTCCTTCTGTTCGTTCCCCTGAACTTGTGCCGGGTGCCATTTTTCAATCTAACAAAAGAGTTTCCAAACTTTTTCTAACTGCAGTCTTTTTTTTTTTTTTTTTGGTTTTGTTTTACTTTTTCCTACTTTCCCCAAGAACACAAAACCCATGTAGAATACAAAACCAAGTATGTCTTTGTTTATTTATTGATCTGTATATAAAGATTTTTTTTTTTTGCATTGTACATTCTTTCCTTTCTTGGTTATAGATTAATATATTCATGTATATACAAATAAACATTAAGTTTATAAAAGTAAAAAGGTGTTTCTCCTTCTTGCAGTCCAACTGTCAGTTTGTCTGTTGTAAAGAAAACTGCAAATTTTAGCTTGTATATAACAAATAACTTGCCATATTATTTGATATCTGGTCAGGTAATTCTGAAGCAGCCTATTTAAATAAACTAAATAAAGCAATAATTGCTGGGATAGGCTCCAGCAGACCCAAACGACCCCGTCGTATTGTATAAATGTTTAAATATCGTGTGTCTTAAACTAATGACCCAAAGTCACTACGGGAGAAGATTCTGAATGATGTTTTTGTTGGTTTGTTTTTACTGTAATCGCAATATAAGGATAATACATTTAGTCTGGCTTACTTCGAGATTGTAAAAAAGTCATTATCTTGAGAGAAAGTTAGTGTTCTTTCATGATTTTAAATGGGTTACATACTGTTTGATTTAATTACTTGCTCGAACGCTGACTGTGGCGAATTAATAAAACGTCATCTTCGAGCGACTAGACGTCCTGGTCTGTCGCGCCTGCGCAATCGCACATAGCTTTGTTTTTACTCCAGTATGGCGCTGAGCAAGACGTTTGGACAAAAACCGGTCAAATTTCAGCTCGAGGAAGATGGGGATTTTTACATGATCGGATCGGAGGTATATATTAAAAATATGTAGTCGCCACAGACTAAAAACGTTTGTTTAGTTGGTGATAAAATTGTTAAATCTTTCAGTTCCGGCGCGGTTAGCAGGTTAGCTATGTGTGCTAGCAAAGTAGAAGGACAAGAGCGAAAGACTCATTCATTGATTTTGAATATTTTACCAGTTTAATTGTGTGCAGCGCCGATGCTAAACAATATCACTGTAGTGTACGAAATGAACCGCATTGATAGTGACGCTTAAAATGTTGTATTTCTACTCGTAGTCGCCTCGATTTCCCTCGACTGAGCTGTAAACCGTGAGACAATTAGCTAGCACTAGTTAGCATCACGGCTAGGTTGAGATGAAGCGCTGCCAGCATCGATGGCGCTGGGGTCTTATTTATCGCCGTACGAACGTTGTTGAACCACTAATGAAAAATAATATACACTACCAAGCAAAAGTTTGGTCACATTATCTAACGCACTGTTTTCTTTGTCTTCAGTACTTTGAGCAAGATATATGTAACTATGCAGCAAAGAGGAACACGTTAAATAACTAAATATGCATTTTATGAAAGGTGGCTACTTCAAAGAATTTAAGATTTTGGAGAAAAAAAGTATAAAAGCTATTCCATCTTGTTTTTTAACGGTGGTATTCGCGCTGGTGCTCTCCAGAAGTACATAAGAAATAGGGTTTAGTACTTGATTTAGACTGTTCGTAAGGAAATATGTTCTGTTTATCATAACTACTGTTCATCATTATTCTGTTTACAGCTGTCTGTTGTTTTACCCCCAAGAATCTGAATTATTTTTTCCCCAGTAATTTCCATTTTATGAAAATATTTCAAATATAAACTTGTAAAATTCTGATTGAAAAATGTTTCATCTTTTCTACTTAGTATATAATATTATCTTTAACTGCAGAATTGTATCACAGACAAAGGGCCTATTTTTTATCCTAACGAGTTTTTTTTTCTTCCTCTGTTTATATTTAGGTGGGAAACTACCTCCGTATGTTTAGAGGCTCCTTGTATAAAAGATACCCATCATTATGGAGAAAACTGGCTTCAGTAGAAGAGCGGAAGAAAATAGTGGAATCTTCACATGGTCAGTAGTCATGTTCAGTCGAAACGCTGCAGTTGCTGCGGAGAAGCGATTGTGATTGACCTCATTTATTTATTTGTATTGGCTGCTGTTCAATCCACACTCATATTCTGAGTTTTGTCCTTGTTTCTTTGTCAGTTTGACCTGATTTGTGCTTTTTTGCGTTCAGATCATGGCTACACTCAGCTTGCTACCAGTGTGACCCTGCTGAAGGCCTCTGAGGTTGAGGAGATTCTTGAGGGAAATGATGAAAAGTACAAAGCCGTCTCCATCAGCACCGAGCCCCCCGCCTACCTCAGGTACCAACACCGCGGTCCCCTCCGCTCCTCTGACGCAGGCTCACTTGGCTGATGGACGTCTCAGAAATGTTCAGAGTAGTTTGAAGACATTTTCACGTCATTGTGTGTGTTCTTTCTCCAGGGAACAGAAGGCCAAGAGGAACAGTCAGTGGGTTCCCACGCTGCCCAACAGCTCTCATCACCTGGACGCTGTGCCGTGCTCGACCACTATCAACCGCAGCCGGCTGGGCCGTGACAAGAAGAGGACCTTCCCACTGTGGTGAGCACCACGCAGGACATGTCGAGATTGCAAACTGATGACATTGGTCAATACTAAAATGATCTCTGAGTGTGTGAAGGAACTCGCAGCTAGTAAGAACACTGATTCACAGCTCGTTCTGGTGTTTGACTTGTGCAGCTTCGACGACCATGACCCAGCTGTGATCCACGAGAACGCCACGCAGCCGGAGGTGCTGGTCCCAATCCGCCTGGACATGGAGATCGAGGGTCAGAAGCTCAGGGACGCTTTCACCTGGAACATGAACGGTAGCCTCCTTACATCACTTTATCTGATGAAACCAGCTGGGCTGCTGCAGTGACTGAGAGTGGCTCCCTAGTGCAGTGATATTACACCACCACCTTCTTATATACTGTACCTTTAATACGCTTTTAATGCAAACAACCTCTTAGCCTTGGTTGATAGTCTACAGTCCTAAAGAAACACGTGTTTGATCACACTTTGCATTGTATGTGTTTAAACTCCATCCATAATGCAAGCCGTGACTCGTGGACCTGTCACAGAAATCTTGCTGCATCATTTGGTCAATGAGACTGATGAGCTCCACTGAGGGCAGCCAAGCGCAGCTCTCAGTGGAGCTCCTTGAACTGACATTGGTCCAATAATAACAGTCATCACCAGACACTTGAGATCTGAGTCCAGAAATGCTGGATTGCTGTGAGTAATAACACGGTTGCAGCAAACTGCTGCCTCTGCATCTCTTTAGAGTGAGTGAGTGAGTGAGTGAGTGAGTGGCTTTGGTCACTCCTGCCACACCTGCACCACTATGGATGATGTAGCATTATGTTAAGCTACATGTGCTACTGACCTGGTTTTGTCTGGATTTCAAGGCGAGATGATGTTGTTGTTTGGATTTATGAATGTTAAATACCCAAATAAGTTATGTTATGTTACATATATATTTTACTTGAAGGGTGGCTATTCTAGATCATCTAAAATATAAAACTTGTTTGAGTTATTTCACACTATTTTGTTTAATATATATTCTGCATGTGTTCATTCATAGTTTTAATTTCTTGAGTGACAATCTACAATGTAAATAGTTGTGAAATAGTCATAAAAAAAAAAATCATTCAGGTTTCATGGTAGTGTGTATTCCTGCGTTTCTCAACTCCTACAGAGAAGCTGATGACGCCAGAGATGTTTGCCGAGATCCTCTGCGACGACCTGGACCTCAGCCCGCTGGCCTTCGTTCCCGCCATCGCCTCGGCCATCCGACAGCAGATCGAGTCCTACCCCACAGATAGCATCCTGGAGGACCAGGCCGACCAGAGGGTCATCATCAAGGTGACCACCCCTCACCTCTGTCCTCCGCAGTCCCTCGTTGTCACGCCCACACGTTTCTCACCCGCCGCCGTGTTGGTCCACAGTTGAACATCCACGTGGGGAACATCTCCCTGGTGGACCAGTTTGAGTGGGACATGTCGGAGAGGGAGAACTCTCCGGAGAAGTTTGCCCTGAAGCTCTGCTCCGAGCTGGGCCTGGGCGGAGAGTTTGTCACCACCATCGCTTACAGCATCCGCGGCCAACTGAGCTGGCACCAGAGGACGTACGCCTTCAGGTAGCCGCTCGTTACCCTGCTGCCAACACTGCGCCCGCTTATCATCTTTGAACGGCTTTCACAGCAGTTGTTGAAACTCTGGTCAAAGAGCTGCTGGGAGATGAGAAGATGCTGTGGAGGGAAACACGGCGGGACCCTGAAATGTGTTTGCTGGTTGGTTTTGCAGTGAAAACCCCCTGCCCACAGTGGAGATAGCCATCAGAAACACGGGAGATGCTGACCAATGGTGCCCCCTGCTGGAGACCTTGACGGACGCAGAGATGGAGAAGAAGATCAGAGATCAGGACAGAAACACGAGGTGAGAATTGTTTGTTTGAGAAGCTGTGGTCAACCTTTACCACCACCGGTGACAAAGTTCAAATATGCTGTGAATGCTGCATTTTTTGTAAGCATTTCTTGACACTCAGTGATGTGATATGTTGTACTTCCAATGCCAGTTTGTCTTGAAATTCCTATAATTTTAAGACAAACCTTCAGTGGAGCAAACAAAGTTAGAGACTAAATAATTTGAAGCAGGGATGAAATGATTAATCTGGGTTATTAGGAGAAAGCAGCGACTGACTGCTATTCTTGCTCCCCTGCAGGCGAATGAGGCGACTGGCCAACACAGCACCAGCCTGGTAGACGGAGCAGCATCAGCGCCCCCTGCAGGAACAGTGCTTCACGTGTTAGAGGAGATTGATCTTGTCCCTCCATCCAAGCGCTGGAAGCCGTCTCTGCCTCGCCAGGTTTCTCCGCTGTTCACCGTGTTTATTTTACATGTTAATATTACGTTTTGTATTTGCCCAGAACACCCCCCCCCATCCATCCCCTCCCCCATCAATTCCTTGTCCAGTTAGAGAATACCTCCCTCCCCCCCTTTGTTGCCCCCCACCCCCTGTCAGCGTGGCGACGCCGCCCTCTCACTTTGACCACTGACTCTCTTTACCGACAGCAGAGGGAGAAGAAACCACACAGCCAGGCTCAGATAATATATTGTTTTGTTGTATTTGTTGTCTTTTTGTACATTTTAATAATTCTTACAAAATAAAAAAAAGTGAAATATCTCAAAGGCTACCGTCGGCTTCTTTCTGTGAAATTATTTCAACGGGGGAAAAAAGAACCCCAACTCATCAATGACATTGAGCACTGTGACAAAGTGTGCGTTGTG
The DNA here is from genome assembly GCA_009823395.1 of Thamnaconus septentrionalis. NCBI lineage: Eukaryota > Metazoa > Chordata > Actinopteri > Tetraodontiformes > Monacanthidae > Thamnaconus > Thamnaconus septentrionalis. The sequence continues at coordinate 4,163,776 of CM020507.1, read as the reverse complement.
TTTGCACAGCGTAGGCAGTGACATTCGGGTGAAGTTGACAAAAATATTTCCAGTTTATTTTATCTTTAACGTGTAAAAAGGAAGTTGTGGTTGATGAATGATTTTTGAATTTTGTGTCTGTAAATATCAATCAAAAAACATCAAGCATGAAGTGAAAATTCTTTCCACTTCTCGAACATGGTGACACATCGATTTAAGGGGAAGGATTTAAGAGGGTAACTGCAGCATTTTATGTGCATTTTCATACAATTTATGGAGCCTTAAAGCGCCACTATCAGGTTAGGGACGGTATTCATCCAGCACTTAAAATTGCTAAGCAGAAAATATATTTTTTAAGCTGACAGCAACAGGGTTTTGTAAACTTGAACACAGCCTCCTGGTACGGGGAGCTTTTTTTTTTTTTTTTTGCATGTGACAAATGTGTGACCTTTTCTTTGAAAAAGAGAAATCGTCTGCTCAGGCTGCGGCAGCTGTGCTTTCCTGTGAGAAATGTTCATAACAGCAACGCAATAAAAGTGGCTGCGCAGTGGCGTGTTTGCACTGGGAGGAGTCAGGAGGACCAGGTCACGTGTGAGTGCACCTAAAAATACACGTGGAGGGACGATACAGAAGATGATCCGTGAAGAGGCCGTCGCTGGTTGTGTAGTTCTGTTGTATTTTTCTGCCTATGTCTGTTGTAATGTTTGAAGAGTCACCGAACAAGTGAGGGGGAGCTGCTCAGCCGCCGGCTGACTGTCCTTTCAGCAGAAACAGGAAAGCGAGGCCGCTGCCCACCAAGATGCTATCTGCTCCTATGAGTCATGACTCTGGCATTTGGGCCGTGGGGCCACAATTTGGTGTAAACAAGATAAAACAGATTCATCTTGTCTAGGATCAGTGATCTGTGCTGTGCTTTAACTGTGCTTTGTCTTGACTGTGCTTATATTAGAAAATCTCATATATACATGCAGTCTTTGAAATCAGTAACTATGCACCTGCATTTACTGTAGATCAGGGGTGGGCAAACGTTTTGACTGGGGGCCACTATGGGTTCTAAAATGTGACAGAGGGGGCCGGAGCAGCAGCAGCAGCAGATGGATGGAGTGTTTTGGTGATCCACCTCATAGGAGGAAAAATTGTAGAATTGGATATGTAGGAAACATTTTGCTTCAACACAAATTGAAAATGACCAAAAGCAAAGTTACAACAAAAAATCTTTCTTTGAAACCCCGTGGTGTTTAGCTCTTTATTGTAATGACTCTTAAAACACTGAAAAATGGATGAAATACAGCGATTCCATGACTTACTTACTATTAATATCATTTCTTCTAGTTCAATGGGCCGGATTAGAAAGCTTAACAGGCCGCATATGGCCCTCGGGCCATAGCTTGCCCATGCCTGCTGTAGATCCAACCCTGAAAATTCATGAAAATCTTTGGATGTGTGATTGCAGTGTGACAGGGATTCAATGAAAAGGTCTTCATGCAGATTAATTAGAGAATTTATTACAATAAACTGAATTTACAGTGAGGAAAACATGATTCACCAACAGATAAATATCAAAACTTGACAGGAAGTAAGCGTGACATGGCAGCAGTGCACGCTGCTGCGTCCGGGGTCACATCAATTGACTCGCACTGACATGGCCACAACTTAAATACACGCTTCAAGTAAGAGAAGCGACGTGATTAATGATAAACATAGGAAACATATGATATTTAGAAACAGATGTGAACAGAATGTTATTCTGCTACTGTGCAACACACAATAAAAAAAAAATTGAATTGTATCGACTGCAGATGTTTAGAGAGTCCAGCCCTCAGGAAGTGTATTTCTTGACGTATTTTTTAAACACCAAGTGAGGCGCAGCCCCACCTAACCATCACCTCAGGTACTGCAGTGACTGAGAAGACGAAGAAATGTTTGGTTGGTGTCGAGCGGAACAAACCGACGTCACAGCAGAAGCAGAAACTGCTTATTTACACACTTACTATCTCCATTTCACATTTTGGTCATTTGTGATGTTAACATATAAAATTCCAAGAAGCACTTTAAATGTTCACAGCAAACAGCCAAGGTTTCTTTTCTGTTTTTGAAGGGGGCGGAGCCAAAGGAGCATGTCTTAAACATTAGAAGCATTTTGGCTTTAAATGTTGAACTTTTTTTGTTTTTTGTTTTTAGAAAAAAAAGTTGCATAAATGTACTTGTGTATTTTTAATGAGGTAGAATTTGCCATTTTAAGATGTTTTATTATTCGGAAAATTATTATTTATTTATTTAATTCAATTTGCGTACCAACGACGGCGTGAGCAGTAGCAGCAAATACTTGCAAATGTTACAAAATGAAAAATGGGAACTTTTCAAAGTATAAATCAAACTGGGCCTTGCACCATTTTTATTATTAACTTTTTTGAGAGTGCATGTTGCTTCTACTTCTTTGCTTTTCAAAGGTTGTCATGTCAGGATGCTCACTGAGTGAAGGAATCTGGGTGTGTTGAGGCTAAAACAAAGCTGGTATTCTGGCAGGAAGTGTGAAATGTTTACCAGTATTTCGATATATGTCCGATCGTCCCAATATCAGGGCCCAATTTTTAATATCTGTACGCACCGTTATTGGTTTTTCCTCCGATAAAGAAAACCCGAGAACGCCGGGTTTCGCCAAACGTACATGAATCATGGATGCTTGTGGGGCTGCAGGTTTTGTTTTTGCGCATGTTGAGCAATGGACTAAGGACTGAGTCTGTCTATATCTGTGCACTTTTGTTTCCTTTTTGTGTGCACTTTACCTCATTCCTATTCCATGAGACAAAATGTTCAAAATAAATATTGCACTTTTCCATAACTTAAGTTGAAGTGGTGTTCTTATTTTTCTGCAATGTTAATTTGTGGAATGCATCTAGTTAGGCATCACAATAAAAGTAGGTAATGTGTTAATTCCACAACAAGAGATATGTGATGACCTACAATTAGTTTTGGGGAAAAAAAATCACCTTCATATATCGGTATCGGTTGTTACCAGAAACGGAAATTAAGAGAAATTAAGCGTTTGGACAATATCGGCGTATCGGATATCGGCAAAAAGTCTCTATTGGACATCCCAAATATATATACTGTGTGTATATATATATATATATATATATATATATATATATATATATATATATATATGTATTCGCACCCTTTTCTGGCCTCACCCTGACAATCGACAAGAGACTCGATAAGGAATCGGATCAATCAGCGATATTGCTGACGGAATTGGAATTGCGAAATTCTTATTGAATTAAACTCGCAGGCAGCTTCCAACACGTTGATCTTCTTCCTGCTCTATCCACTCAGCACCTTCATGGCTCTCTTTCCGTCCTCCATACTGCCACACTAGGTGGCGCTGCTCCGGTCCGCAGGCACAAGAACGGCCCGTGGTGTGCTGCTCAGCGTGCCCTGGCCGGCGGCTCCAGCCGATTGGACAAGGCGGTCAGCACCTGGTCGAACTTGGCGTGTCTCAGTGCCTGGCTCTCCTCGGCTCCCCGGTTCCCCCACAGCAGCCTCATCTGGAAGTCGGTGAGGAAGAGCTCCAGCACCTCCGGCTGCTCCTGGCAGCCTGCAACAGCAAAGCCAGAACATCAGTCAGTGTTCTACCTTCACCGCCTGCATTTCCATGACAGTTTTCCGCAAATTAAAAGCGATATTTCTAGAATTTCCACATTAGTACATAAGAAGCACATAAGCCGTGAATCTTGTAAAATCTTGTCCCGTGAGACCCCACTTTGAGGAGGATGGAGGTACAAAACATTTTGCCATAAAGCTGCATTTCCATGTTGTTTGCTGCCAAGAATGGTTGTTATATTTTTCTCTTTGAATTTAACTAGTAATGACAAGTAATGACTTATTTGAAAAAAAGTAACTACTTTACAACGATAACTGTGTTGTGCTCAGTGCTCTGATAATCTATCACTGAATCAAACTTTTCATCTTATCCAATATTTTTGTTTCTATTCAGATTCTCTTTCCCTCCTCACGTACACTTGAGCTTGCTCTGGGCGTTGGAGCTGTAGATGGCGCCCAGCTGGGCCATGGTCCTGGCTGCTCCCAGGTGAAACATGACCACGTCCACGCCCACGTCGGCCACGTCCCAGGGATCCGCCCCCTCGGCCGCCACCACGCCCTTCTCCAGCAGCGAGAGGAGCGGCAGGACGTGGGGGAAGGTGGTGTGGGACAGCGAGCAGCTCTCTGCAGGGCAGACACACACAGGGGAGGGGGGGCGGGGAGGATCAGCGGTGCCAGGCTCGGTTCTGGTGGTGGCGGCCCGGTGGACGACGCTCACCTCGACCGTCGTTCAGACTCTTCACAAACGGCCTCAGCGTTTTCTCGTAGAGGATGGCGCCCTCTGTGTGCCGCTGCCGCAGCGCCGTCCACGTCTGCTCCAGGCGGGACACCTGGCAGAGGCGGGAAACCAGTGGACCAATCAGCTGCCCTGCTTTAAACCTCCAGAACTGTCATGTTTCATGTGCTTTTAAAATACTGCGCCTGTGACCGCCGCCCTCGGTCAGGACTCTTTATGTTTGAGCTCAGTGATGAAATGGCGGTTAAATAAAAATCATCAAACAGATGAAACATTTTGAATTGAAAAAATAATATCTCCTGTCTTAAAGGTTAAGTGTATAGCACTTGCAACGTCTTTCACTCTCTCTCCCCCCTCCTGAGCTTGACAGTGAGCTACAGTGCTGGATACCTTGTCCACCTTCTTCATCATTGTTGGTTTATTGGAAGACAAGTTTAGAAAGTAGTCACCTTAATTATGGCGCTGTTCTTACATCTTAAATATGTCTCTCTCTCTCTATATATACATCTGACACCCTTCTGTATATTTTTTAGTATATTTTTAGTATAGTTGCTGCCCTCTTTTTGTTCTGCTGTCCTCTAAAGCACCAACCACACCACAGCAAATTCCTCGTAAGTGCCTCGTAAGTACCCACTTGGCAATAAACGTGTTTCTGATTTTGATTCTGATTCTGATTCTGATAAAAATCATAAATTAAGCCAGATACAACCCACTGGACCTTATATTTTATTTTATTTTATTATCTTAATATTTACTGTGCTGTGAGTTTAAGCTGGACTTTGAGAGGGAGCTGCCAAAAACGCCTCCTCCACGGCTTTAAAGATAAGTCTTTTATAACATGTTGTTGTTTAATAAAGGTCGTCAAGGTTTCAATTGACTGCGTTATTGAGTCAAGGGTCGTCATGAGTTTTTGCATGTTCATGCTTGCGACGCAGCGTGATGGTGATGCCTCACCTGCGGCAGCTCCAGCGCCCTCATGACGGCAGCGAAGCCAAACATGTTGCCCATGGTGCTCTTGAGCTCGGCGGCGATCTGGATGATCTTGTGCAGCAGCGCGGCCCTCTCCTCGGTCGAGCCGGTGCAGCCCAGCACGTCCACGGCCAGCATGGTGGCCATGGTGTGGAACCTGGGGGGAGGGAGGTCTTGGTTTTAACGTTTGGCTCTAGTGACAACCCAAGCAGCGAATCCAGGAAATATGAACAGCTGTTTAAATAAGCTCTCAGTCAGGGGTGAAGCAAAAAGCAAAATCTGACGCCTTCAGTGATTCTGTTTGTTCGTCTTTTGGAGCAAAAATTCCAGTATTGCATCATCCAAGTCATTTTATAATTTCATCACTCTGCTAAACTTCTGTGTGTGTGTGTGTGTGTGTGTGTGTGTGTGTGTGTGTGGACGGCTTCCTCTCTCACCGCTCCAGCAGGTCCAGTCTCAACTGTTGTCCGTGTGGCAAGGTGAGCAGCTCCACACCCGAACTGACTCCCATCATCCTTTGCACCTCGGGGCTCACGTCAAGAATTCTGGCCACCTGGGAAGCAAAGACGCAGAGCTTCAGGTTACACAAAGTGAACACAATTCTGTGCAAAATTCTGCACCCTTGTGTGGTAAGGAATTCTTTCTTTTAAATTTCGATTCACCTGCAGTGAATTGTTACTTACTTGCTATTATTTATTATTATTACTAAGTGATTATTATTATTACTTTCTACTTGTTTTTTTATTTCTTACTTTATTACTTGTCTTGTATTTAACACTGTCAAAAAAGTCCACTCTCACTTTCCATTAATTAAACACACAGAAAAGAATCAGCCTAGGGATCCGCTCTTTGTGATGTCACAAATGGCACCATGACAACACCCCCAGCTGTTGTGTTGGCTCCATCCCCTGATACCGCCGTGTTTTCGTCCCCTTCCAACAAGGCCCAACAAGGTTCAGTTCAGTTAAATTTTTGGAGGAGGCTGCAAACATAGGGCTAAATAACCTTGTCTGGTTATGTACGTAATTAATCCTGAGAATATATAAGAACTTTAAAAAAGGAAAAACAAAAAAACACGTACCACACAGTCGGCCTTGGTGATGTGTTGTGCCGCCGTCCTGGGGTCGAGCTCGGCCAGCAGCTCCTTCACCCTCCGCAGGATGCCCACCTCCAGGGGCTTGTTCTGCAGGGGCATCAGCGCCGACTGGTACCTGGCCGGTCTGAAACAGGAAACCGTCTCCACCAGGGGCGAGACGTAGACGCTGTCGCCGTCCAGCTTCAGCGGAGCGTCGCCTCCGGGAGCCTCGTCCTCCTGCAGCCTCTCCACGTAGCTGTGAGGCCCGGGGCACAGCTCCGTGTAGCCTGACGAGTCCTCGTTCACCCCGAGCCTGGGTCCGTCCTTGGGTTGTCTGCTTAGAGTGGCGCAGGGAGAGGGCAAATGTCGCGGGGTAACCGGGCGGCTGCCAGGGGAAGTGGGTGGAGCCACTCCGGCTATGCGGTTGACTGGGGAGACGGCAGGAGGATAGAGAGTCAAGAAGATTCTGGCTTCAAATGAGAACATGGTGCTATAGTGCAAGGATGGCAAATGGGATGGGAATTCAAATACACATATAAAGTGGGCCAAAATTTAAAACTTCGACAAAGTTGCGGGCCAACGTTGACATTTATTGAAAAAAAATATTTCTCCAGATATAACAGTGAACCTTTTTATATGGACCCAAGCAAGTTTTGGTTCAACCTGAATTTGGAACAAACAAAAGCTTAATATCATACAATAAATAACTTCACATTGCACACATGCAAAGTCAAATTTCAAATATAAAATAAAACATTTATAACAAATTATAACAATGAAAAAAAACATAGAAGATGAATGAATGAATGAATGAATATATATACACACACACACACACACACACACACACACACACACACACACACACACACACACACTTGAGCCATCACTACCACTGATAACAACTTGCCCACAATAAAGAAACACAGCATGATGAGACAAGAGTTCAGCCATATCTCTGCACCAGGGTCTCAAGTCTACAGGGTTAGAGTTAACAGGGCTGTTTTCCACGTGACATTCCCCTGTATCCCCTCCCATATGCAACCAACATGCTGCTCCGTATCGTCCACCCCTGGCCCCCGCACATGCACACCCTGAACTTTAGTCACGCTGCCGTCTGTTGACACACACTGAGCTGCTCTGGCCGTCAGAGCAAGACGACAGTCTTCACCCTCTCAGCCTGAGACACAAACGCCTGCTGACACCTGAATTCTGACTGGGACGCTTTCTGTAAGTGTTTATTCTGAAGTCAGTCACTCAATTTCTTGTGTGTCAGTGCTGTTGTTCTTGCCATTGTGTTAGTGAACTGGTGAGTGCTACTGTGTGTGTTGTTTTTTTTCTTGCCGAAAGTTGAGGGAGATGCAGAAGGCTTGTAAACGGATTTTTGCTCACAAAAACTAGGGAACAACTTCCAGATGTTTCCTCTGAAGCTTGCTAACACACCAGCATTGCGACAAGGCTGCAGGAAAGTGTCACAAAATAGGTATTTACATTCAGCTAAAAAGAGCCAGAAGGGTGTCAGAGCAAAAGAGAGCAAATTTACTATGACAGGAAATTTAAAAAAAAAGAAGTAGCGATTACAGAACAATCACAGCTTATCACCACTGGAGGGTCTATAACATGTTCAAGTTTACAGATGTCTCTGGCATTTACGTATCCATATCTCAAGGGTCTTTGACCCCCGGTTGCGTAAATTCAACATGCAGGGGCTGTGAGAGCTCCGAGTGTCGTAGCTCAACACCCATCAGTGCTGAGCAGCACATGAGCGTGAAAACAAAGCTGTGAAAAACGAGACGAAAGGCAAAGGAAAAACAGCCTAAGTGAACCTCTGCGGATTTGCAATGTGAGATTCCGGAACAGAGACGTTGCGTAATCGTGTAATGCAATAATACAATTATGCAAGTGCAGGGAGAAAAGACTGAGAGAAAAACCCTAAACCTCATGAGACAAAAGATGCATTTTTGGGAAGAAAAGCTGCAAAAGGAGCTTTGAGGTGTTTATTACAATTTATTACAATGATGTGGGTTGGTTTACTGTGTGTTGCTTGGCCTGATACATAACTTGGTTGCAAGACACAAAATAAAGTTCAGAAATTTTTGTAAAATGTATGCATGTAGCTAAAGAAAACAAAACAAACAACATGGCACAATTCTTCTTTGAAAAAACAGGAGTCAGACTTTTTTATAATTTGAAAAATACCCCAAATAATTTCTGTTTGTTTTAGCAAATGTTTCAAAATATACGTCCTTAGAAAAAGAAAAAAAGAAAACTAAAACAACACACAAAAAATGTCTGACATCTATGCACGTCCTATCAGAATCTCTTTCAGACATGCAACGGCAGACCTTAGTGATTCTTGCGACGCTGCTCTGCTCCTCGATGGTGGCCAATGCAGGAAAGGTCTTGGTGTTTCCTCTGGATGGAAGCCACTGGGTCAACATGAAAGTCCTCATTGAGGAGCTTGATTCCCGAGGTCACGAGGTCACAGTGGTTCGGTCATTAGACTCCTGGTACATCAAGGCAGAGTCCCCGCACTACAAGTCAATCACCATAAATTCTACAGCTGGTTTTGATGAGAAAGAATTTGGCTTATTTGTGATGAGGATGCTGACAATGCGGCGAGAAGGTGCTTCAATCTGGAGTCGCATGTGTCTTGAGTATGAGCTGGTGGAGGAGTTCTACCAGATGCATAAGAACATTGTGGAGATGGTGAAGCTGATGTTTGAGGATGCAAAACTGATGCAGAGTTTCCATGATGCCAAATATGACTTAGTTCTAACGGATCCTGGAATTGGTACAGGGGTGTTTTTAGCTCATCGTTTGGGTCTGCCACTTGTCTTCAATGTGAGATGGACCATCCAGGGTGAGGGCCATTATGCAATTGCACCTTCGCCATTCTCCTATGTTCCAGTACCGGGATCTGAGCTGACTGACAAGATGACCTTCCTCCAACGGGTTAAGAACATTCTGATGTACATGTTTACTCGTATGCAAATTTGGTATATCACAGACCCAAACTACATACCTTTTGTTCACCAGTACTTTGGAAAAGATGTTCACTACATGGAGCTGTTTCAGGCAGCGGACATCTGGCTGATGAGGAACGACTTCATTTTTGAGTTCCCACGACCGACGATGCCAAACGTTGTCTACATGTCGGGATTTCAATGCAAACCCTCTCAGCCGCTTCCAAAGGAGCTGGAGGACTTTGTCCAGAGCTCTGGTGAACATGGTGTAATCATTATGACACTGGGAACATTGGTGCCCAAACTCCCAGAAGACATCACTGAAGACATTGCCGCTGCTTTTGCACAGCTTCCCCAGAAGGTCATATGGAGACACAAGGGCAAAAGACCATCCACGCTTGGCAACAACACTTTAATGTTGGACTGGCTTCCTCAAAATGACCTCCTGGCTCATCCCAAGACCAGACTTTTTGTTGCCCATGGAGGCACCAATGGACTGCAGGAGGCCATCTACCATGGTGTACCCTTGGTTGGCCTTCCGCTGATGTTTGACCAGGAGGAAAACTTCTTCAGGATGAAGGCAAAAGGTGTGGCCAAAGTGGTGGACATTGCAACTGTAAACAAGGACAACTTCCTGGAGGCGCTGAAAGAGGTCCTGTATAATCCAAGCTACAGGGACCAAATGAAAACACTGTCCAACCTGCAGAGGGATCAGCCCATGAAACCACTGGATCGCGCCATGTTCTGGATCGAGTTCGTCATGAGGCACAAGGGAGCAAAGCATCTCCGGACGGAGTCTTACAAGATGTCCATGATCCAGTACCACTCGATTGACGTTGTGGCCTTTCTGCTGGCTGTCGTTCTGTTTGCATTTTTTGTTTTCATTTCCACAATGAAGTTTTTGTGGCGTATAGTCTTTTGCAGACGTAAAGTCAAAAAGGAATGAGCAATAAAGTCACAAGAATGTGGTGTATTTACTCTTTACATAAAGTAAAGGAAATTATAACAGCCATAAAACCTCTATATTTAAAGTGATAAAGCAGATGACGTGGCTTGGTCTGTGCATAGCTTAACATAGTTTTCACTTGTTCTGTATATAACCTCTCATGATTACATTAAAAATGACAGATCCTATGCTTGTGTATTTATTGGACTATGTTCGTGCATGGTGGCAGTCACTGTGTCTCTAAAATAAAGACCAACGTATCATTAATAATGGTATCTCTTTATACTAATTTAAACAAGGGTATTTTGGGTTTTTTGTAATCTGACAACATCTAAAGTATTTGACAGTGTCTTTTGAGTGTATTTGCGTTTTTGCATTTGAATTACATTTGTGACACAATTCTTTTTTACACAGCTTTCAAGGGAATATCAAAGTTATAGACACTAATTTCACAAGGTTGTATTAGGATGGTGCTAATATTATAAAAATCTATCAATTGTGTTATTTGGTTCATCATATGCGGTTGCGTGTCACATTAATTTGAAATTTTAGGAAAATTAGAATGAACAAAAACCTGCAAAATCTTACATGTATCCACATTCTGTCAGAATCTCTTTCAGACATGCAACGGCAGACCATAGTGATTCTTATGGCGCTGCTCTGCTCCTCGATGGTGGCCAATGCAGGAAAGGTCTTGGTGTTTCCTCTGGATGGAAGCCACTGGGTCAACATGAAAGTCCTCGTTGACGAGCTTGATTCCCGAGGTCACGAAGTCACGGTGGTTCGGCCATCAGACTCCTGGTACATCAAGGCAGAGTCCCCGCACTACAAGTCAATCACCATAAATTCTACAGCTGGTTTTGATGAGAAAGAATTTGGCTTATTTGTGATGAGGATGCTGACAATGCGGCGAGAAGGTGCTTCAGTCTGGAGTCGCATGTGTCTGGAGTATGAGCTGGTGGAGGAGTTCAAACAAATGAATAAACATGTTGTGGAAATGGTGAGGCAGATGTTTGAAGACACCAAATTGATGCAGAGTTTCCACGATGCCAAATACGATTTGGTTCTGACTGATCCTGGAATTGGTACAGGGGTGCTTCATGCACATCGTTTGGGTCTGCCACTTGTCTTCAATGTGAGATGGACCATCCAGGGTGAGGGCCATTATGCAATTGCACCTTCGCCATTCTCCTATGTTCCAGTACCGGGATCTGAGCTGACTGACAAGATGACCTTCCTCCAACGGGTTAAGAACATTCTGATGTACATGTTTACTCGTATGCAAATTTGGTATGTCACAGACCCAGTCTACATACCTTTTGTTCACCAGTACTTTGGAAAAGATGTTCACTACATGGAGCTGTTTCAGGCAGCGGACATCTGGCTGATGAGGAACGACTTCATTTTTGAGTTCCCACGACCGACGATGCCAAACGTTGTCTACATGTCGGGATTTCAGTGCAAACCCTCTCAGCCGCTTCCAAAGGAGCTGGAGGACTTTGTCCAGAGCTCTGGTGAACATGGTGTAATCATTATGACACTGGGAACATTGGTGCCCAAACTCCCAGAAGACATCACTGAAGACATTGCCGCTGCTTTTGCACAGCTTCCCCAGAAGGTCATATGGAGACACAAGGGCAAAAGACCATCCACGCTTGGCAACAACACTTTAATGTTGGACTGGCTTCCTCAAAATGACCTCCTGGCTCATCCCAAGACCAGACTTTTTGTTGCCCATGGAGGCACCAATGGACTGCAGGAGGCCATCTACCACGGTGTACCCCTGGTTGGCCTTCCGCTGATGTTTGACCAGGAGGAAAACTTCTTCAGGATGAAGGCAAAAGGTGTGGCCAAAGTGGTGGACATTGCAACTGTAAACAAGGACAACTTCCTGGAGGCGCTGAAAGAGGTCCTGTATAATCCAAGCTACAGGGACCAAATGAAAACACTGTCCAACCTGCAGAGGGATCAGCCCATGAAACCACTGGATCGCGCCATGTTCTGGATCGAGTTCGTCATGAGGCACAAGGGAGCAAAGCATCTCCGGACGGAGTCTTACAAGATGTCCAGGATCCAGTACCACTCGATTGACGTTGTGGCCTTTCTGCTGGCTGTCGTTCTGTTTGCATGTTTTGTTTTCTTTTCCACAATGAAGTTTTTGTGGCGTATAGTCTTTTGCAGACGTAAAGTCAAAAAAGAATGAGCAAAAAAGTGTGATGACAATGACTGTGGTGTATTTACTTCATTCTCATGGTGTGATTTTGCTCATTTAGAGTTATGAATCAGAGAATCGGACTCGGTCTCTGGACATTGGAATGAACAAGGTCTATTTTGATCAAGTATATGGATCTGTAAATTAGACAACTTTGGAATAAGCCATAAATATTCAGCTGTATTAAATACAACAAAGGGGTCTCTGTGTGATTCTGTTTGTTGTTCTGTCTGTCCTCGTGATGCTGTTCTTTGTGTCTTTTAAATTGCCCCTTGGGCACAAATAATTTTTTTTTGAATTGAGTTGAAAATTGAATAAGGACATTAGGATTTTGTGTTAGTTTCATCCAGACCTGGACATGTGTGTGTGCGCGCGTGTATTATATTATTACATTTTATATATAATATACAGTATAGATGTACTGTATATACATATACATATACATATACATACATTTATATACAGACACAGTCACACACACACACACACACACACACACACACACGGGCATCAGAATTAACTGTTGAACTCACTGTTGCTGTGTGGAGTAGAGGCAGAAGGCGGTGGTTCTTCTGGGATTGACTGCTGTTCCTCCTGCTTCCTGCGTAAGTCTGCCCCCTTGTGGTGGAGAGAGGAAGGACTGGATGGAGACAAACACGATCAGATCATTATTTTCCCAACTGAATTCCCACCTAAGTACTGTCTATCTCTGAAGAAATTTACCACAGTTACCATGCTCCTGTCTCAAATATGTATTGCATGGAAAATAAGAAACATTCACACTCATTGTCCTCAACCGATGGCTCAAAAATGCATTCAAAGCACTTGACAATATCTGACCTTCTTGGACAGGTGGTCTCCTCTCCACGGTATGACGGTGGGCTGACAGAGATGCCGAAAGCCGTCTCCAGATAGCTGAGAGGCAACGTCCTGTTCACCGGCCGGTGAATCTGAGCTCCGCTCCATCGGGTCAGTGCTGCCTTACTGCCCACATAGAAGTGAATAAGAGCCGGCACAGAGTCGAAGGCCTCATCCTCCAGGCAGTACTGGACCCGGGTGTAGGTCTCACTAGATTGGACTACTGTCTTTCTGATGAGAAAGTGAAGGGTTTTCTGCTCCCAGTGCCCAGTGAGGACGAAGTCGCCTTGATGGGACTGAGAGTCTCGGATGAGGAAGTCACCGTCGTTCACCACCAGACTCTCTGCAATCTGAGGGCACAGTTTCTTTTACTATGACAACATTATTCAGGCGTGCGTGGGTTTTACTTAGACAAGACTTGAAATTACCAACCATAAACCCACCATGGAACAGTTTACTACACATTACTACAGTTTATGACATGCTAAAAGAACAGAAACACGTGGACCCCAGGTGGCTTCTGAATGAAGGACACAGAAGAGAAAAGAGGACCAACGAGTCCACTCAGGACGCACGCACGTGTGTGTGTGTGTGTGTGTGTGTGTGTGTGCGCCGTGTGATGTTTGGTACGTACCTCCCAGGGTATGTGTCCGTGGTACCAGGCGTGGCTCTTCAGGTTCGTTCCGCTCAGCTTCAGCTCCTCCTCCAGTTGCTTCCTCAGTTTCTCCGACGGCGGCTCCAACCAGAACTTGTCCTTGCAGAACTTGAAGGGCATCACAGGTGCAAAATATCAGATATGCAACTCACAAAAAAGCAAAAACAAACAGCAGAGCATCTGTCCAGAGCATCTGTGCAGCTCTGCAACAGCAGACCCTTCCCTTCAAAATAAATGTTCACCCCCTGGAAGGAAAGGCATTGTGGGTAAACGTCCGGCCCTGCCTCATTGCGCTGGGAACAGTTTTGAGTGTGCGTGTGAAGAGGCGACAGAGGTGGTTGGTGGAGCTGGTGGTGAGCGTGGAGGACGGACAGAGAACTCTGGCACAGAGTTCCCACACTGGCACCCACGAGACCCCGACCCAGGCTGGAGGCCTGGCCCGGTTGCTGCGGCAACCATCGTGTGTGTGTGTGTGTGTGTGTGTGTGTGTGTGCGCACGGTTGGGGGTCATCACTCAGTCAAGCTTTGTTTAGAATGTTCTTACACACACACACACACACACACACACACACACACTAAAAAAAGACCTCACTAATGATACTGTATATCAAGACTTTGCTGTGATGACGGACTGGGAAAGGTCTCGCTGTGGGGCCCGTGTACACACACACACACACACACACACATGTTGACTGGTTGGAGTGATGTGGTGTTTTTCTTCCCACTGACACCTCCCACCCCTCACGCTTGTCCCAGTGGGCTGTGAATTAAGGGGTGGGAACCGACCAGAGGCACTTCAAAACAAGTGTGTGTGCGTGTGTGTGTGTACGCGTATTGGACTTGGGAAAGACCTGGGAGCCCCGAGCCTGTGTTTGTGTGTGTGTGTGTGTGTGTGTGTGGGAGCGGTTGTGTGTGCAAACCTTAATTTCATCAGTGTTATCATTCATTGCCAACTCGTCCCATTCACACAAGTTTGTTTGTCAAGTGTTCAATTAGAAGCCGACGGGGTGGAAAATTTCTCTCGCTCTCTGCACTCCGGAGCTGCCGGCTGAATCGAGGCCGCCTCCGTTTCCCGTGGCAACGGCGGCGGCTTCAAAGAAACTCGCTGCCGAGAGGCGCATTCCCCTTTCTGTCACCCATCCTGATTGAATTACCGCCCTGTGAGTGGCGCGTTGGGAACAAACGGCAGCAGGCAGAGTTTACTTTTCAGTGGCGCGGGGCACAAAGTGTCTTGTGAAGATAAAAAGGAAGCGCGAGACGCAGCGCTGCAGCGAGAGGAAGACAGGATCTTCACACAGAAAACATATATTCTGAGCTGATATGCAAAGAGGAAGCTCACCTTGACATAATCGCCGCCGCCGCAGTCGGTCGCATCCTTTCCGCTGGAGAAACAAAACGTGTTGACATTAACAACATTCAGTGACACTTTCACACGAAGGTCGGCGACTTCCGCCGCCTCTGCAGAGCTCCACATCAGTCTAGCAACACATTTAGCCCTCTGTTTACGGCCTCCTGCTCAACTTGATGCGTTGCTGGACCTTCTGAAAGTGAGGCGGCCTCAGAGGGCGGGGCCAACGTTGTGACATCACAAAGTTCTGATTTGCAGAAATTAAATGTTGATGTTTTTTGCGTTGGAGACTTGCATGAACAGTCTGATTATTTTAAACTTGTTTCTATCCTGCCGAGCAAGACAGGATGTAAACATGCAAGCGATAAACTTTTACACGTAAAGAGCCAGAAATGAACTTCAGCTATTGACGATCTCTGCCGCAGCTGAAGGACCTTGGATTTCATCTCGGGGTGCGTACCAGCGATGCAATTAATCCATCAGATTTACGACTAGCAGCGAGGTTGCGTGTCTGTTTTTGTGCGTCATCTTACACAATCCTGTGTGTGAATCTCTGTGTGCCTCCACCCAGGAACGCATTGCGACATAACAAAGTGGTGGAGGTGCGATGGGGAACCATCACGGTGCGCTGCGGAGCCGCCCAGCTGCCAAACAGCCTGTCTGACGGCACCAGGAGGAAATAAATACGTCTCTCTCTCTCTCTCTCTCTCTCTCTCTCTCTCTGCCAGATGATGTTGGTGCTGCACTGCCGGCAGCTGGACTCGCACCCAGTCAAAGAGCAGCTCCACACATGGGAAACTCTGCTTTGTTTCACTGACGTTACACAGACAAAAAAGGGGATAAACGCTCAGGCTGCATTTGGATGTTTTCTCTCTGACAACACTGTGCGTGCGTGCGTGTGTGTCTGTGAAATCACACGTTGGCAAAGACCATATGTGTTTTTTTGGTTTTTTTTTTAGATCGCTGTTACTCAACATGCTGCATATTTCCAGGAGAGGCATCGGGGGAGTCGACCTTCTGTTCCCAAGCACAAACTCGCACACAAACAGATGTGGACACACTGCCGGAGGATTGCATGAGAACACGGCAAGTTGAAAAACTTTGTTGTCAACTTAAATCTTGTGTCAGCAGTTGCTGCTGGAATCTGGTTGAAACTATTTTGAGAACCTTTTAATGATGAGCGAAAAAAAAAAAAAACCCCAAAGGAAACATTTAAGTTTTGTGAATTCAAAGAATGCATACAAACATAAACATTTATAAATAATATTAATATTGTTTGAAAAATTGGATTCAAATTGTGTTGAATTTTCTCATGAGTGGCGGCTTTAGAATATTGCCACGTATGATCTGCAATAATTGTATAATAATACTTCTAGTACATCTGATAATAATAATAATAATAATAATAATAATATAATAATAATAATAATAATAATAATAATAATAATTTATCATTTTCAGTCAGCTTTATAAGCTAGAAGAACAGCAGCATATTTATTTGCACCGACAAAATCAAACACAGGAAAAAAAGAGAATCTGAAAATAAAACTATTAAAGTCAAAACTTTCCCATATGTGGAAAGAAGAAATAAACTGCATGCAAAGCACAGCTGCTTTGTGCCTGGTGACATCATTTGCAGCCAGAGGCGGTGCTGACCTCCTGCAAACGCACCTGGCTGACACAAATAAACAACATTTAGCATTTTTTCTAGCATTAAACCACTAATTACAACTACTTTTCTCCCTTTTTTCCCCCCCATTTGATAATGTTGCCATTAACTTCAGACGTGGATAAGTACGTTGACCGATGGTTATGAATCGTAGAGAACAACCCGATCACGGGGAGGTTATTGCCCAGAAAATTCCAATATAATTGAAGGAAAAAGAAAGAAAAGACGGAAATAAGCACATGTAAGCACATCTTTCCTGGTTAATAGGTGATGGTTTAGAGACAGAGGTCTGATACGAGCCATTAAACTGTTTTTGGCAGTTTGCAAAAAGGCCTGACACCACAGTGCGAACTTGTCAGTCTAGCAGCCGCCATGCAAGACGACCTCTCGGACAGATTTTGTCCTCTTACTGTTACAAAGTACAGCTGCTGTTGAGGCCAGGACGCTGACAGGGAACCCCCTCCATACAAACTCCAAGCTGCTGCTGCTGCTGCTGCTGCTGCTGCTGCAGCCCAGCCAGGATAAAACGCCCTTCGCCTGGGGAACTGCGCTCTCCAACAACCATCATCAAATTTTACAGCACTTCCTGCACCCATGAGCCTCCAGACTCGGGCGACGCAGAGCAGCACAGAGTCCCCAACGAGTTGGAGTTCAAAGCTTCCGACTAACCCGAAACAAATGTTACCCTGCCTTGGTGTGTCTGGCGGCGCGGTGGCTCACCGCAAGAGACACCAGCAGGAGTGCCTAGCCGGAAAAAGAAACTCTGTAGATCACTTGGCATTTTTTTAAAACTGTTTTTTCTAGATATAAAAAAAAGGTCAATCACAGCAACATACTGTGCTGTGATTCGTCAGACTGAAAACGCCAGAGCATCTCTGCTTTCTCTGACAGAAAGTGGGCAGGAGACCAAGAATGCTGCACTTTGTCAGACTTGAAATGGTGGAATTCTCAACAAGTCTCTCCAGTGGATATGTTGCCATAATAAACACATATATATATATATAAGCGGCACATGAGGGGGGAACATTGGGATTTCTCAGAGTCCCTCATCATCATTTGTCTACCACAAGTACATCCAAACAGCACTCGAGCAGAATTTCTCTTATATACAACAGGAAGTGTATTTATTTATGTTCTCGTTTCCTTGCAAAGCAGCCAGATTCTGAGTATGTTCAGCCAGCTGAGTTGCCACTGTTGGGTTCAGACCGAAGCACCACAGTTAATTTATTTATTTATTCATTTATTAGTTGTTTGTTTGTTTGCAGATAGTCTGGATCATTTGTCGTTCCAGACCCCGAGGAAGACCAAACAAACAAATACTGGCCAATGTGAACGCACCGTTAGTTTTAAGGAGCTAGTTTGTGTCCTTGAATGCACCACCTCACATTAACAATGGTGGCTAGTTAGTTTGGATTGGAAGAGCAGCCAAAGAGAGCCAAGACTGACTGGAACGGCCATGGGACGATGCTGGGCAGGCAACCAAAGTTATGAAGTTTTCTATCAGATCAGAAGAGGGCGCTCCGTCTGTATCAGGAGTACTGTTCAGCCCGCGAGAAATCAGGGAATCGTAAAAATGTTTTTCGATGTAGTTATTTGAAAGCAGAAAAAGTACATGGTGCTGCTTTAACAGCTTGCATAAGAAACCTGCTTACTTCATATGAAAAGTCCGAGTCAGGTAAGAACCAGGATGGACCGGAACAGTCAAGTAAAACAGAGGCTGCAACGTCTCAGCCAAAAAAAGCCTTTCAGTGTCCGGACTAAATCCAGAGCAAAGATCAAATTCCAGCACTTATGTAACACACAGTCTGTTCCAGTTTCACATTCATTCTAACATATATAGACACACACACACACACACACACTGACAGTCAGACTGGTTGACTGCAGACGGGTCCGCTGACCTCAGGTTTCACCACTCAGGAGCCTCACATGGCTCTATCAAACGCTGCTCATGCGCTAATAATACAGAAATAACGGTGTTCAGAAGGACTGCGTCTCGAAAAATGTCCGACATGAGTGTGAGACTCGCTTTATCAGAAGACAAAAACCCCTAACTAAACTCACACAGTACACAACACTCCCCCGCTGACAGGGAGGAACAACGGAACAAACACACAAACGAGCCGACTTCCTTCTGACTTCCATCCTCACCTCCTCTCCTCCCGGTAGGAGCGACGGTCAGTGTCCCGGACTCCGCTCATCCTCTCCCGGTCCGTCCGGAGCGAACTGCCGCGACTCTGACACCAGCTGACCGACCCAACTGTTGAACTGTTGGCTGCGCGGCCGCTGCGCATGCGCATTCCGCACTACTGAGTTTGACTCAGACGTCAACTACACGACCGATTCTTTCCCCCCCCAAATAACACCGATTAATTAATTAATTAAAGGCAGAAAAAACAAGGCGAATTTTTAAAGGTATATAAATATATTGAAACGTGGTTGATCTTAAAACTATTTAAATGAGTGCAATGATCATTTAGTACATCACCCCTGATCACAGAATACTGTAATAATTTTGCATTATAGTAATTAGTGGGGCAGCAAATGTGAAACACCTCCTGATGACGTCACTGCAGGACTTCCCCTGGTGTCAAAATTCTCCTCAACTCTTTCCTCAAGGTAAAATGTCTCTTCAAAAATAAAATTGGAACATTTTGTTTAAAATTGTTTTTGCATCCTATAAGAAAGATTTGGAAAACAGAGCCCCTTGTGATGTCACAAGTGGCATGGCATTAAAACTTGAAAAGAATTCTCAAATGTTGGCTAAAAGATTTTGACGCTCTCGTGAGGTGGTTTTTCAGACGCATCCATATGGAGGTATATCGCAAAAGTGTCACGGAAACACTTTTTTTCACGCATTTACACGTCAGTGGACGTGACGTAGGGGATCACGTGACAAGTTCACTTCAAATGAAAATAGCCCCCTTATGTTTGGACTGAGGAGGAGGCCGAATATTTTTTAGAAGTAATCAAAGAGAAAAATATAACAACCATTCTTGACAGCAAACAACACTGAAACGCAGAATGTTTTGTACCTTCATCCTCCTCAAAGTGGTGTCTCACAGGACGACATTTTATGAGAATTACGGCTTATGTGCTTCACACCCATTCAGTGGAAACACCTGCAAATCGCAGTTGTACTTTTTGGAAATTTTAGAAATATCACTTTTATTTTGTGAAAAACTGTCGTGGAAACACAGCTACTGACTCCTCTACACACCAACTGAATGTGTGACTGCTGTCTCACCTGTCTCTGGCCTCCACTCCCTGCAGGCAGATGGCGCTCCTGCTGGTGTCCAGCTTGTCGGAGACACAGCGCTGCCCCCTGAGGGCCACCTGAGAAATGGGGTCCATGGGCACGTAGAGATCCTGGGCCGAGGACGTCTGGGGGCTCCTGGCTTTCTCCTCCCAAACCTCTCTCTGACTCTGACTGACGGCCTCTGAAGCGTCCCGGCCCTTGCTGAGAGTCTCGGCGGAGGGGTCAGAGGTCAGCGGGGTCAAAGGTGAAGCCCAGCTGGGCAGCGGGGTGGCGGGCAGGGGCCGGCCCACGCTGCTCAGACTGAGGCTGGACAGCGCGGCGAGCAGAGGGGAGGGCTGGACGCGCTCCTCCTCCCTCTCCCCCTCCCTCTCCCCCTCCCCCTTCCCCACCACCCCCTCCTCCTCTTTCTTCTTCTTCTTCTCTTTCATCCCCTTGAAGCTCTTCTTCTGCCTCTGGCTGCGCGGCACCGTCCCCACGTGTGTGTACATTTCGCCCGACTGGGCGTAGCCGGGGTCGTGGGGGCGGAGCTCCAGGTCGTCCACCCATTGGCTGCCCGCCGCCGGCTTGTCTGCCACTCTGGGGGTCCCGTCCAACTCCGGAATGGCCGCTGTGCTGCCGCCCCCCCTGAGTGACGCGCGACGGCCCGAGAGGTTGCTCAGGCTGCCGAACCATTTGAGGCCTGCAGGAGGGGGGGAGGTGTTTTTAGTTCCAACTTAGAAACTCCTGAAAACGCATCAGGGAAGAGTCTGCTCAAAGGTTTCCTTTTTTTCTATATTCGGAAAATAAAATTATAAAATAATAAATAATAATAATAATAATAATAATAATAATAATAAAATTTTGATTATTGCAAAAAAAAAACAGGCATTTGTTGTTTTATTTGGATAAAAGCAATGGACTTATTGCAGATATGATGATGCTACTTAAGTTCACACGTTTATCAAAGAAACTGTTTTGCGACAAATTAGAATTATTGACTGAAGCTTCGTGTTGATGCACACCGAAAATAACTATCCTAAAATAAAATAAACCAAAAATGCTGATCCGAGACGTTTCAAATGAGAGAGGAGGGGAAAAAAAGAAGGACGCTGGCAGAAAGAGGCTGACTTCTCCTTTTGAAATGAGTCACGAAGGAAATTTTTCTACGAATTTGGTGATCGTTTTGCTGTTTTCTTTTCTTTCTTTTTTTTTGCATCGCTGTGCAACATCTAACATCCCCTTCTCTGTGGGACTGATTAAATCTACAGGGTTTTTGTTTCATCTTTGTACCAAAATAAAGGTCAAGTTATTTCAAATAGTTCACAAACAGCCTTGTTCTCCTCAGAGGAATGTTTCCGAAGCACAATCTGCTCACATGCTGGATAGTTTGTGCCAGTCGATGCTGTTTGAATGCGTTTCAGCCCTCAGGGGACCTTTTAGACCACAAAATCATGACAGATATTTATTTTTCTCAGCTCAATGTAGAGGCCTTATTTTGAGAAAGAGAACCGAGAAGCAGAGAAGACGAAAATGCAAAGAGCGTAGAAGCCTCATGCTTCAAGACTTTTAATGCATTCACTGTAAGTCACTTTACTACTGCTGTTTCTTGACAGCAAATTGACATTTTCTTGTCTTTTTCAGGAAACAGAAGAAGTGAACATTGATATGACTTTTTGGACTTTTTTGGAAACTCGCACATTCAAAATCTTCTTCAAAAGAAGCTTCTCCCGGCATTTCCCTCCTGGAAAATACATTTCTTGATGAAAGCGAAAGTTGAAGTGACTCCCACTTGGAGAGTCACACACGTGCGATTACGATTCATGAGTCTTCAGCCACTTTTCAAGGGAACTTGTAACAGGCCAAATGCGGACAAACTCAAAGAAAAAGCCTGCGCCCTGTCTCGGGGGCCTCGCTGCGCCGCGGCTGACGGCGACGTTGAGGCCTGAACAGCCGACAATCAGCCAGTCAGACGGCAGAAGAAGAGAAGTGCAGCCAGCCGCCGCCCTGGCAGACTTCTCTTCACTCAGTGCTACGCTGAACTCAGCCGGGGCCGCTCGCTATTCAGGGGCCACAAAAGACGGCCCTGTGCCCCCGCTCACAATGGGGCGAACAAACTGTTTGTAAGTGGAACAACAAGCACACACACACACACACACACACACACACACACTCGCAGCTGAGCGAGTGTCAGTGGGTCTCATTCTTTTAGCGGATTATGCAAATAAAGCCTCGGTCACTTGGCAACGTCAACGTCTGTGGATCTTTGTGTGGGAAACAAACTGGGGCCACAGAGATGCAAGTACTGTGTAGCTACAGTCGCTCCTGGTGTTGTGTTGGTGTGTGACGCTGTAAATAACAGTGTCGATTTTTCTCTGTTTCAGACTTTAGATGACTATTGCATATTTCGTATTTCACTGCTTGCGTTGTAATTTTGTGTAAAGTTTGTCTTTAAAACAGCCAATACTTTTTAAAACCAAGTGTTTAAGATGCATTTGGCTGCATTTCACACTGTTAACACCTGTGATCGCACAACAGTGAAGAAACCCAAGATGAACATGAGGCACAAAGAATCAACCTTAGTTGTTGGTAAATAAAATTGTAAATGTTTTTAACTCCATAAATTTTACAGAATTTGTGAAATTTTGAAGTCATAGTCATTGAGAGTTGAGACATTTCACATATAACTGCACCAGATTTTAATTGTAATGGTTTCAGTTTGATGTAAACTTATAATAAACCATAACAACGAATAAACCAGTAAAATACACCATATTAAAACATTAACATACTTCACTTTTGGGAAGTAGGAGTCAGCAACAACAACATCCTGTCATATAGTTGAAATAAGACAAAAAAAGAAAATAAAAATCATTTGTTGGCCATATGAGGTTTGATTTCTCATCTGTCACATGTTCACCAAACAAACGCCAAAACAGCAGCGTCACAAAGTAAAACAAAACTTACTCAGTTTTCGTTTGTTCATGTTTCACGGGCCGAAGTGGAAGATCTGCCCTGGAAACGCTCTCACACCCTCACACTCATGAAACACTGGCGGCAACGGTTCCTTCCACTTGTTGCTGCTGCAGTGTTGGAGTCACACTTTACTCAATAATCTGCTTCCTGCCAAGCGCCAGCGGAAGTAGGTAGGTAACTCAGAGAGAAGTTGAAAGATTAGCACAACTTCTTGCTGCTTCCTCACTTCCTTTCTCTTGTAACTCTCTTTCGTTATAAACAACACTGACACCGTCAGTCATTTTCGATGATCGATCATCCGTTCCATGAAACACCAGGAGTGGGCTCACTGTGACTCGGACTCCTGTGCTTTCCAAACTGGTACTCATAACATGACCACAGCTGCTCTGATGACAGGAAAAGACCCCAAACAGCTCCGTGTGCCCCGCTCTGACAAATCTGGTATATCAGTGTTGTGAAAATCAGAACGTGATGTGGAAACAAGCACACGGATGTACTGTGTACATTCTTTAATTGCAAGATACTTTGGTTTTCAACTATTCCACTTCTCAGACCTTTTTCTTCTTCTTGTTAAACCCCTCCCTGCGAGGCAACATTGCAAAAAGACAAAAACAAAAACAGAACGACCACGACAAAATAAAACAAAATCAAAATCAAAAACTGCAGATCTTGACAAGAAAAGGTCCAGCAGCTCTCTGTTGAAAATGTCGGGTTTCAGCCTCCTGCTTCAACTGATTCTTTGGGACCAACTTTCTTGGAAATAACTCAGAGGGCAGACGATTGTCTTTCTGGGTCTGTTGTCACTGGACCAGAGGCTGGTTGATCTGGGGGCACTCAGCACCCTTTGTGACATCACAAGTGGTTGATTTCTAGACATTTTTAAGCACACAGAGTCATTACAGCAAAGGAAGGAAAGGGTGGATTGTTGTTTTAGGAAACTGAGGCAAAGTGAACTTTGCCTAATATCCGACCTTCGATTTGGTTTTGTGCTCTTGGTTTTGGTTGCAGAATATTTTAGCACAACTTTTGCGGTGAATTGCAAAAGGGGCATGACATAATTTACTGATCCCTTTTTTTGCAGCTATGACCTATATAATGATTGTCAAAGTTACAATTTCAAATGGAAAAAAAAAACTTTTTGGCTTTTTAGAACAGATTTCAAATATTCATTTCAAAAACTTTTCCAAAAAAGAAGAACCGAGAGAAAACCAAAATGATGCACTTCCTGTTTCAGTTGTGAAAGTCACTAGGTGGAGCCCAGCTGATTCCCATCTGACCTCCTGGTTCCAACACAGATTGAAGGCGTGACGCAAGCTCGCAATTATGGGAAAAAATAGAATTTGACTTTGCCAGTTGCCTTTCTGTGATGATGAAAACTATTTCCATTATAAATGTTATATCTGTAATTTTAACAAATAATCATATAGTGAACCTGCGAGACACTTCATAATTTTAGAGAACTAAATCTAGGGATGTTGCTATTTTGTGGGAAGTGGCTCAGTGACATGGAGTCTGTGGATGTTGGTTTGCTTCCTGTGTTGTTTTGGTGGTGCCACACCGAGTAGCGAGCTGCTAGCTGGTCTTACACAGGCAAAACAGAGAAAGAAAAACCTGCCACCACAGTGCTGCTCATGGAACCAATCTCCTTGCACACGCTGTGGGAGGAGGTGACAAGCTGTCAACATCTTGCACCACTTCCTGCCAACGTTTCCTGCCTTTATAAAGAAAACCCAAAACCAACTGGGTTATAACGCAGAGTTCACTTTAGCTCAGCGTGTGGCCAGAAAATCTGAATATAAAGGTCGGCTGACATATGATCATCGCCCACTGGCCAAATTTATTATGCTGTTTGTTGTTTAGTTAAATAACATGATATAGAATATTATTAAATATACCAAGTTTAAGTAAAGGTTACAAAAGTTGGGGGTTAGAGAGATGTATTTAAGCATCAAACCCACATTTTAATTTTGACAAAAATAAGAAATACTAAATTATTTATTTTTAGAAATGATACTGTGCTTTTTTTTTTTTTTTTTGAATCTTTTCAAGCCTTTTTTATCAGAGTGGCGCTGCGCCGCATCTCTGCCTGCAGTCACTTCTGCCCTTTTGTCTGTGACATACAAGAGCTGTTGTGTCTGTGCGATGAAGGGCGACTCAGAGCGCCGAGCTCTGAACGAGGACAGTGTGTGCCACTGTGGAACCCTGAGCTGAGCCTCACACTGAAGCGGCTCCATTCACACGCGTACAACTCAGCTGTGTGATGATCGATCGCAGCTGTGCCTCAGAATCCAGAACGCTGCAATGAAATAAAGAAATGAGTAGTTTGTTTTTTGAATGTTGCAGTTACTGGCCTGTCGGGAAATGAAACTGTGAAAGATCTTTTTTAGTTGTTGGTTGCTGCAGTTTTGTTCAGTTCTGGACTTTCAGTTACGCTTCTCTGTAAATACATAATGCTCCCAAAACCCCCCACCCCAAAAAAAAGTTCTGATCTAGTCATCATATCAAAGTGCTCCACACCCCTGGTGACAAGAGGCTGCGCACGTGATAGTCAGTTTACCCTTCTGAGCTGTAGGAGGCGCCAACGAGTTCCTCTGACATCTGGGAATAAAGAGAAGAAATCATGTGTCCAGTGTGTGAGCGAGCGACGCCCTGAAACTGCCCCAGGTGACTGACAGCGCTGTGTGTTTCTGGTTTTGGCCGCTTTGTCTGAGTGGGGTTTGCGGGTCTGTGAGGGTTTGAATCAGGCCGCTTGGCGGCTCAAAGTGTCGGAGTTGCAGGAGAAGCAGCGACGGGAAATAGATGGACAACACAGCCAATCCTTTCATTCTTTAGAAAGGAGAATGAGGTAATAAAGGGAATTCCAGGCCTCAGAGCTCCAGTCCTGTGCTACTGTGTGAAAACAGTTACCAAGCTGCACAGTTAACGCTGGTATTAAAGAAGACACATTATGACGCCCCTCCCCCCTTTTTTTAAAAGTTAATCAATGACCAGATTCTCACCATTGTCTCTTTTTTCTTTTCTGTTCTTGTTTTCCTGATTCAGCAGCTGCCTTTGACACTGTCGGCCTCCCGCTCCTCCTGTGAAGTGCAGGAGACCTCGAGGGGATTAAAGTCAGTGTCTCTGAAGGGCTTCCAGTCGCACCTGACAGATAAGAGCGGATGAGGTTGGTTCTTTCTCCCTGGTGTTCCTCAGGGTCCTACTCCAGGTCCCCCCGGATAGTGGCTTTCACTTTCAGTTGTAGACTTTTGGTGGGTTATTTATTTATTTATTTATTTTTGGTGGAAAACTGTTGTTGTCTGTGTTGTCTGTTGTCACTGTATGGTGCATTCTGTCCTTGTCTTCTTTTTACACTTTTTTTTTTTTTAAAGCATTTGGGTCATTTTGATAAATGATTAATTGTGGTAAAGAGATAAAGTTGACAACTATCTACACGCACACACAAACACACACAAATATTGGCTGTTGTGTCATTTGTCGACACTAGATGGCAGCAAAATTCCAAGGGCTCTTAGTACTCCAAACTCCTTCTCTGGTCACCATACTACTCCTTAAAATGATGAAAAATGATGCTGATAAAAGACCAGTTATGCTTTTTCATCACCAACCTGTTGTAACACCCGTCACTTATTGTTTTTCACAACCCATTCAGTCTGTGTAATGACAACATTCCCAAGTTTGTTTTTTTTTGAACTGCTGCCTGAGCTGGCTGGACTTTCACAGGGATCAGGGATTAGTGCACATCACCTCGGTTTTACACGCTGTTTTAAACAGTCACGCTTTCCTCAGTGGAAATAGGATAAGAAACACGGACACAGGGAGCAAAACAAACACAAACACTGAAAAGGGAGAAGCGGTGAAAACCTAAAGAACACGTAGAATCTGAGTTTGCATTTTATTTTATTTGGGATTTAGCTGCGGGAAAACAGACACACACTGTGCTGTCTGAGAAATGCAGTGAGGCCTCGACGTTTTTTCTATCATAGACCAGATGCAGCGAAGCAGCAGCGGTTTCCTCTCGTCAGATGTTTGGCAAAATGAGATTAGTCTCCGCAGAGGAAAATCTCCTTTAACGTGTCATTTAATTTGCTGCTGACTCATCAAATCTCATTTGTCTGAAAACAAGGTGAAAGGAGTTGAGTGTGTGTGTGTGTGTGTGTGTGTGTGTGTGTGTGTGTTAATCCTGTTTTCACTCTGGATCGCACGTTTTGCTTTCTGATGCAGGAGCAGCGGAGGGGGCGGAGCTTGGGTCAGGGTCACCTGCTGTTCTCTGTGTGCAGCATGGAATATTTGAATGAATATTTTTTCAGTCGCTACTGAAATAGTGAACGCCATGACATGTAGTCAGCTAATGTTTAATCCCTAAAGGTTCAAACTGTTCCAGCTGCAGTGACACTGAATGACGACTATGATGTCATCACTCAGTGTCGCTTATCCCTCCTGACGAGCTCGGAAGAGAAGCGCTCCCTGCTATTTTTCTTGTTTCCTCGTCGAGGTCTGGCAGCGATGGCAGAGGCTGAATCATCGAGCTGTCGCTCAACCTGGATCTGAGTCTCCGTCTGAAACCTCTGAATCAGTTTGACTGCGACAAACGGAAGCTTCACCCTCCCAGATCATTTTGAAGTCGGCTCGTCCCGTCTGCAAATGTTTTCTGTGGGCTCTTTCGCAACTCCAAAGTTTCTCTTTATGTTTGGTCATTTGAAGCCACTGAACATTTCTTCATCATTAATGATTCAAATATTTGGAGATAAATAAGGATGATTATAAACTAAAGCATCAGACAGTGTTGCTAAGTTCTAGCTGATATATATATATATATATATACATATATATATGTGTGTATGTATATATGTATATGCACATATATGTCTGTATATGTATGTATATATATGTGTGTTTTTGCATATATATATTTAGATGTAGATATATGTCTATATCTATCTATATCTACATATACATGTATACATGTGTATGCATATATATATCTATCTATTTCTGCATATTTATGTGTGTACACACACAAATATGTACACGTGTATCATTTTGGGGTTCCGTGATTCTTTCTTCCCGTTTTTGTCTGTTTGTCCAAAGTTGTCTAAATGTTTTGAATTCCTCTCAGGCAGCGATGACGCCATGGAAAAATAGTTTTGCTTGTGATTTAATGAATCCTGCAGCAAAGAAGCTGCAACCAAACTAATCACATCGTACTTTTATGACAAACCCCCCCCCCCCCCACCCAATCCCATCTGTAACACTTGGGTGTTTTCACTTGCAGGTGAGAGTGAGCTGATGGAGTGTCGACAGGACCTGAACCCAGAGGAGGGAACCCGGATTCAGCCGCTCACCAGGTCGGAGGTGAAACTGAGAGACTTTGGGGGACTCGTCCCGCCGGTGACCATCTGCCTGCGGAGAAACACGCGGCGTCTGACGCGACGTTGTCAAGGTCTCGGTGAGCGCAAATAAACAGGAGAGAAATCCCAGGACATCTGGCTGATGAAATTAAAACGTGTCGCTCAACCGTCGGCGCCATCTGGCTCGCTGAGCCTCAGCGTGTCACTCTTTTATCAGTTTTTTGAAATTTGAATTTGTCTTCGACTACTTCTGTGCACTCGGGCGGAAACACAACAACGAGACTACACAACAATCAAACGCTCATTATCATTTTACTGTCAGGCTAAATGGATTAAGATTTGTGCCGTTTCGCGCCCTCCCGGTGAAAAGCATCTTGACGCTTCTTTTCCTAACAACTTCCAGGTGTTTTCTGTTTGTGGATCGTTGGGTCGAACTTGACAAGACAGCTGTGTCAACATACAAACACAAGCTGCTCTGTAAATTAATGAAAAAAACTAGACCCTAAATATTTCTCTCCTCGCAGAACGCGACACAATTCTTTTGCCTGGCTGCTGACATTTTATGAGAGAATTTTTACTTTTTACTCTGTCGGTCAAACTGTTGAAACGCCAGAGTTTTGGGATTTGACAAATTGGCCGCTTGAGTTTACAATCTGTGGCCTTGACGTGCGTCGGAAGGCGACATTGCGAAGCGCAACGAGTGAGAGAAGAGAGTCGGACCATCAAAAAATCCTCATCAGCGACGAGCGCTGCGCTGCGCTGCCCGACTTCCGTCATTTCTTCACACAGGTTGGACAGTTTGTTCAAACTGCAGATGATTCGTTTTAAAGGCGGCCGTTGGGGATCCGTTACCGACCGAGGTCTCGCTGAGGGGAAGGACTCGCTGGTATTTGCCTTCCGACTGATGAGCGGCGTGATATTTTCCCTGCTAAAACAAGCGGGGCTGTTTACCGAAGGCTTGGCGCCGCTGGCGAGAGTCCCCGGCTATTTCTGTGTTGTTTTCATCTGTTTGCTGCCTCGTTTCCGTCCCGCTTATGTTGACATTTTGGCAAATCAGCCAATTGCCTGAATCCCTTGAGTCTCATGAGCAGACACGTTCCCTTTTTGATTATCAACGGCTGTTGTTCACTTGAAATAGACAATCCAGCAACCAGCAGTCACCACGCTGTGAAATGATGATGTGTAATTGTGTAACATCAGGACGCATGAGGCCAAAACTGGAAACCACTTTATTGTGTGAAGCACTGGGCAGAAGGACACTGAGACACCTCAGAGAGTGGTGACTTCATCATCATCATCATCATCATCATCATCATCATCATCATCATCATTGCCATCATCATCATCACCATCATCTTTATCTTCATCTTCATCATTTTCACAGTCATCATCATCATGATCTTCATCATGATCTTCTTCTTCATCATCATCATCATCATCATCATGGTCGCCCTCCACCACAAACATTGCCGTGATCAGACTCAACAAACGTGTTGTTTTGATGATGGGAGTCGCTGCACTAAACACTTGAAATCACTCCGCCCAGCAGGAACGTCTGGAATGTAGTTCCGGCTCTGCTTTTGCCTGGAAAACAACCGGTTGCCTCGTGACGCCACGCTGTCCCTTCATAGTGTGGTGAATGTGCAGGTCTCAGCTTGTCCACCAGAGCCCTCTGGACTTGTTGTTTTGGATGGATTGCGTATTTGATGAGTTTCAAGGGAGGGAGACTGAGTACCGTTCTGCCCCACTGATTTTATTACGACAGCCACTGATGATTAAAGGGAACGAAGTCACTCAGTGGACTACAGGGAATCATGGCAAAAACTATTCCTCAAACTGGACATCTTCACTCACAGTCTGGTTATAATCTGGGATTATTGCCTGTCTAATCAGGCGTCACATGGAAAATCACCCCCAGTTTGTCTTTCTTCTCCATTGCTCCAACTTTGCATTTATGTCCGTGTGTTGATCCAACACTCTGAGTGCATGTGCATTTTTTTTTTTTTTTTTTAACATTTTGACTGATACATCCAGCTGTGACCCTGTTCCCAACTGATCTTGAAGTGAAGAATTCTTTCATTCTTGAGGTTCCGACAACGTGATGATGTTCCGTACACAGTAGCTGCATTTCCATGACAGTTTTGCGCAAAAAAAAGCGATATTTCTAAAATTTTCAGAAAGTACAATTGCGATTTGCAAGTGTTTCCATTGAATGGTGTGAAGCACATAAACCATAATTTAGGTTTTGACAATTTTGACACTGTTCCACACGTGGCCTTTCCTTCAGAGATCAATCTCCACCTAATCCGACCCCCGCTCATAGACCCCCCCCCACTGATGGCGGTGGTGCAAACCCGGTGGTCTCACCTGAAGTTACCTCACTAACCCCAAATACCTTCCCGCTCCTCCGCCACTGCAGCCTGCTCCTCCTGCTCCGCCTCAGATTTCATCCCCCCTCGGTGCTTCCTCTGCTGAACGCGCCTGTGATTTATCGGCGCTCTGCATCTCTCAGGTAATTCCCCGGCGTCGCTACCTGCCTTAACGACCAACCCCCCCTCCTCCCGAAATAGAAGACTCATCACCCAGAAGTAGAAACCCGGGGGATTTGTCAGCCTCGCCCACCTCTCGTGTCTTTCCGTGACAAGGTGTTGCGGCTGCGCTTCTGCGCTGCTCCTCCGCCCGCACTGTGATTCACGCCCCCCTGCCCCCTCCACCCTAAAGCTCCCTGCAACTTGTGCGGTGCAGACAAACGAGGGAACGCGAGTCGGAGCCGGATTAGATTCTCCCGCAGCACGTGATCTTATTCAGAGAGAGAAGATGAGAGAGCAAACACAGTAGATAAGTTCATGACACAGCAGCGGGCATCAGGGGGAGATTGTTACTGTCTGTTGGCACAAAATCTTCATATTTCTTCACAGGCCTGTTTTCACAGGGACGGCAGCAGTCTGGTTGGCCAGCAGGGCGCTCAATTCAGTGCTGTGCTTGACAAATAACAACAGCATTTATTTTTCTTTTGTAAATGACGCCCGTAGACACAGAAAGACACAAGAAAGGCAGGAATGGAAATGGATTGTGCCACTATAATGATATTACACACACACACACACACACACACACACACACACACACACACACACACATATATATATATATATATATATATGTATATATATATATATATATATATGTATTTATGTATATATATATATGTATATATATATATATATATATATGTATATATATATATATATATATATATATATATATATATATATATATATATATATATATATATATATATATACTAGCTTTTACCTCTGTGTAAAAAAAATAAAAATGATTAAATTCTAATTTTAGGAAAAAATATAAAAAAATATGAAAAATATAATTTTTTTGTTATGTTTGATCAAAGAAACCTGAAACCCTATAGTATTCATAGTATTCATATGCATGTGTGTGTGTTGTGTGTGTGTGTGTGTGTGTGTTGTGTGTGTGTGTGTGTGTGTGCGTGACCTTGGATGTCCGCTAAAGCTGCTGGAAACACTGCGGCTCATCAAATATTTACGGCTCCATCTAGAGCCATCTTCAGCAGACTTCATGCAATGTCTCTTCCTCCAGCCTCAGGCTGTTGGCCGCAGGCTGCTGGAGAGGAGCGCAGAGCGCAAAACACACACACACACACGGCCAAAGAGTCCAGAAAGGTGGTAAACACGTGAGGGTCGGCCTTGGCAGGCTTTGAAGCGGCCGAATTAACGTCAACGAGTGGGAACACGCAGAGATAGATTTGTTCTTTCAGGCACGACGTTAACACCTGAGGTGGAATTCTAAAAGAAATGAAAAAAAAAAATGTTTTGCTTCCGCTGGCAAACAACTCAGAGCCTGAAGATATTCTGTTTACGAAGATACGAGCTAAAACAGGAGCTGATTCATCACGTCTGACAGGCCGAAAGCGGAGAATATTTCTCCTTCATTGCCGGACGAGCTGCACGCCCGTCGGTACTAAACGGCGAAAACTTTATCTAGCAGACGTTGGTTTTGCCCCGCGGAATAAATTATTCCGAGTTTCTCCACTTTTTCACACAACTGTCTGAACACATGTTGAATGGATTTCATCCGACCTCGCTGAAATATTCAGGCTCCGCCGCCGGGTTGTTGCTCAATCATGCTGAAAATTTCAATTTGTCTCAGGCTGCGTTCTTAATGGCTGCAACACGACGGATGTGATTCCCACCGGAGTGAGACGTGCTCCGTGGCTGCATAGTGAGTCACCCGGCACATAGATGGAAGAGCAAAGAGTGAAACTCAAGGCTTTTCCCTCCTCCAGTCTGGTCTTTTCACACCATGCAGTTAAACGCCAGAGATTTGTAGTCCGCCAGTAGGGCGGCGATGCGTCGCTCTAATACAAAGACTTCTGGTGAAGAAGAAACCAGGAGCTTCGGAAAGAGCAGCAAGCCAAGAGGCTCCTGACTCGTTCCAAGTGTACATGTGAAATAGAACTAACAAGTCTTGTGAGTCGGGTCGAACAAAGTCTGTAATTAGTGAGAAAATGACTCAAACAGTCTTCTCCAGCAGTCGTGGTATTTTCCAGATATTTAACAAAGTTTTCTGTCACTGTACAGTGGTGAGCAACCTTCTTCTAAATAAGCCAGAGCTGGAAATGACATATTTTAACCTATATGCTATTTTAGCGCATACAGTATATACAAATACAAGTGTTTTATCACTGTTTCGAGCAAAATTGACGGAGTTCTTTCTCAACCTACAGTCTGTATCTCCGTTTGATGCCGTGTGAAAAAGTGTGTTGTTTTTTTTGTTGTTGCTTTGCGCGCTCCTTCATTGCTGGATAATTAAAGCGTAAAAAAAAAACACGTGGGTCTGTGAAGCGTGTGGTTCTTTAATAGTCCGGACTCCCACACAGCCAGTCTGTTCCCAGTCAGAGTGTCAAAATGTTCCCACACTGTTTTCATCAGGTGGCGCCGTCTTCTGGTGTCGGTGAGACGCAGTGGCAACCTGATTCTCCTAGACCACGATTTTGCGTTTTGGGTTGAAGATCGCGGATGTGGGGGGGAAGTCATCATTTGATTATTTCCAAACTGGTGGGAAAAAGGATAGATGTTGAAATTTCAGGCGTTTGCACACAAATTTGGAGCCTTTCACCGCCACTTTGGTGTCACCTGGCCAGTTAGCCTAGCCAGTCGCTAGTCAGGGAGTGATGGCTGCTGTGGTTTGCCTTTGGTCAATGGAGGTTGTCTGGCAATATTTCATAAAATTGTTTGATGTTTAAGACACAACAACATTTATTTTTATTCATCTACGTGTTTATATTGATATATCTCATATACTTCTGTGTGTCTTTCTGTATTTCTATGTTTGAGTTATGTATATATATCTACATCTATCTGTCTCTCTCTCTCTCTCTCTCTCTCGTGGTTCTCTCTCCTGCAACTCTCTTCTGGCCTGTCTGCCACTCTCTCTCTGGTCTCTCTCTCTCTCTCTCTCTCTCTCTCTCTCTCTCTCTCTCTCTCTCTCTCTCTCTCTCTCTCTCTCTCTCTCTCTCTCTCTCTCTCTCTCTCTCTCTCTCTCTCTCTCTCGCTACATTTTTTGTATTTCCTTTTCACCCCAACTGGTCAAAGCAGATGTGGGCCCTCTCGGGTCTGGACCGGGTCTGGACCTGCTCCAGGTTTCTTCCCACAGCTCAACATTTGAGCTTTCAATCGCCTATGAAAAACAAAAAACAACAGTCAAGATCAGACAGTAGAGATTGCAGTGAGTTAATGAAGGTTTGCATGTGTCTGCAGGGGAAGCTGGATTAAATGAAAGTTCACTGCGGGAGATAAAGCTAATGGGTTCTCTCCAATATTGTGCCCGACGCGTCTCTGATTGGCAAAACTAGCACCTGGTTGGACAATTGTAATTAGCAATAGGCTGTATTTGTATATGTTTGTGTATGTGTACACACACACACACACACAAACACACACACACACACACACACACACACAGACACACGTGTAAGCGTCGCTCGTTCACACACTGATGAAATATTAGCGGCAGAGTCAGAGGCCCAGAGGCCGGCGTGTGTCTCGCTGTGCCCTCGTCATTAAGGCAAACGACGGGCCGCCGGCTTGTTGATTTATCTCGTCCCACCTCCTCTCCACCCCACGCCGTTCTGATCCCCCCATTGTAATTCTGCAGCGGAGGTGAAGGGCAGATGGAGGCGAGGAGAGGAGAGGAGAGTAGAGGAGAGGAGAACGAGAGGAGCTCCCCCTCAGGTGAGAGAGTGACGAGGCTGAAGGTGACTCCAAGGAGGAAGCAGCCCAGCGTGGGATCATCAGCGGAGGAAGCAGAGTTTCCACATTAGTGCCGTGAGTGTTCCTTCATTACTGGAAGAATTTGCTGATTTATTGATTTATTTATCTATGCATTTATTTATTTATTATTTTGAAGTGGACCCTTCAACTTCAGTGGTTGTCGTGCGAATGTGCACATTTGTAAATCACGGCGCCAACGTCCTTCTCAGAAGCTGAAATGCAGACATTTTTATCGTCGCACTTTTTATAAAAAAAAAATCGAGCAGGAATAATTCACACAGTAGGATAAAATATTATGAACCAGCTGTGGAGGACGTAACCTGAACCAAGTGCAAGTAGGTGGTGGAAAGTTGTTGCACCTGTGTTGGTTTGCAAACCACCAACAAACACACACACACACACACACACACACACACACACACACACACACACACACACACACACACACAAGTATTCAGAACTATAACTGGGCTTTGAACTGAGTTTGTTAAATAGGTTTTGTTCAAAGAATTAGAACCAAACGTTGAAAACAGTGAGTCACCAGAGTGCACAGGCTGATTACCACCTCCTGGAGAGAATAAACAAAACAGGCAAAATATTTATATGCACACACACACACACACACACGTGACGTGAACCTATCCCAAGCTGAGCTGATCCTGTCAGGCTGGCGCGGGCGCCAACACGCCTGTGTTCTCACTGTGTATTGGGGTCAGTGTGAGCACTTGAACCTCATTTAAAAAATGCACTGAAAGAAAGGGAACGCTAAGGCAAATGATGTGTGTGCGTGCAAAGTTGCACAAATATATATGAACGTGGCAGCCTTTGTTTTGTGCCTCTTGTGGAGGATTTTCTTGTCTGACTGAGGGCGTCTGCAATCACAGACCTTCTGATGAAAACTATCATTGTGCACAATCACAACCTGTTATTTTGCTCCAGATTACAGGCAGGCGTGTTGCTGCGCTGGGGAATCTGAGGCAGACAGATCTGGGTTATCTGACGCACGAGCCAGACAAAATAAAAGATGTAGATTGTAATAATAGTACATTTGAAAAAGTTGGCGCCTCGTCCCGGAGCTGCTTTATTCGGATAAAACATTTATTTATTTTTTTTAAATCTTAATCAGATTTCCTGCTGTGATTCTAATAAAACTGTTGGCATTCCTGGCAAACTGCTGCTGGCCACTTTATTAGGCACCCGGTACTAACAAGGCTGGACCATGAACCCAGAGTGGGTGACTTGGTGACTTTAGTGTTTGACATCTATTAAGTAAGACTTCAGCTCTCTTACACTATTTGACTTATTCTCCAAGATGAGAAGTTGCCTGACTGGTGGCAGCAGGTAGTCCTGTCAGCTGAGTGCCACTCAAAAGGTTCAGAACTTCAACCTGAGGTGGAAAATGGAAAAAAAGGTGCGCCGATACTTCAGGAATGTTTTCACTGTGAGATATATATATATATATTTGCCAAGAGACCTCTGCAGTGATCGTGAAGTGGGAAATATTCAGTGACAAAACTGCGAGTACAAGGATTTTACAGGGTTTCCTTCATCAAACCGACTGAATGGTCGCTCCACTTGAGGGAGCAATAAGAGACTCGGCCACTTTGACACTCAAACCTCTTCATTTTTGTTTTTGCACTCCAGCTGCGCTCGTCAAATCACGGCCAAAGCTTCTCACTCTGTTTTGCATTTTGAATGATTGTGATTAGAAGCTGATCTCTACGGTGTGTGTGTGTGTGTGTGTGTGTGTGTGTGTGTGTGTGTGTGTGTGTGTCCACTTCCCTGGACCAGTGTTTCCCTCCTGCTGCTCCGCTAAGTGCTGAGACGGCCGGCAGCTCGTGTTTCTGATCAGCTCACATGTCGAAGGAGCGGTGAAGCTCAGCACTTCTGCAGACCTGGACGCTGTCTGCCTCCCCGCTGGGGTGACTGACGGCTCACTGCTTGTTTATCTGCTCATCAGTATGTGTGTTTGGGGTGGTGGGTGTTCAGCGTGGCCGGAGCCTGCGTGGGTTTGTCTGATTCTGATCTCATCAGATTTTTTTGCTTTGAGTCTGTCATCTCCGGTGCAGATGTTTTTCTGCTTTGCGTATCATTTGTATTTATCTCATGGCATTGCGATGTACCAGTGGAAGCAAGTGATTCGGGACTCTGTGTGTGAGTCGGTTTTTAATTTTTTTTTCCTGCTGGCTCCATAACTTTTTCCCTAAATGACTTTTGGTCTTAATCTAAGACTGCGCTTTGCAATGCATGGACCCAAATGCGAGCGTTTATAGATGGAAACCTGCTGGAGGGCTGCAGCAAAGCGAGTGAGGCACTCAGTCGCTCCACTCCACCTGCTGTTTGGTGACGTGGATAGTGCTCCATCTCCCTCTCTCTCTGCCACACACACACACTCACCCCTGTAACCCGGCACTTTGCTTATGCAGCACAACAACAGCCAGTGTGTCTCTCCGTCTAAACAAGGTTACTTGAGCATGCAGGGGCCGGCAGTGCTGCAACACGGCCCGATTAGCATCGACTTGCTGTGTGTGTGTGTGTGTGTGTGTGTGTGGGGTGTGGGGAGGTGAGACGGCTGCTGGTGATGCTCTGAGTTATAGATAGACGCGGGGTGTGGAGTGTCTGTGTGGCATTGAGTGCATACCAGATGGAGAGTGTCACCTGTGTGTGTGTGTGTGTGTGTGTGTGTGTGTGTGTGTGTGTCAAAGGGTGAGATCATGTGAAAACAAGACTGCACACGGGTGTGAAAGTCGGAGGGGAAAAAGAGAACATAACGAAAGGTGCGGCGGCTTGCTGTTGAGACTGCAGATGAAAATCCCTCCGGTGACGTCCTGACAGTGACCACGTGACAAACGCTGCACCGCAACTTTTTTTTTTTTTTTTTTGACTCACCTCTGTGGATGAGAAGGCCTCCATCCCATCCCCGATCATCTGCCACCGTTTAAAAACCAGCGGCCGTCATCTCGGGCCTCCCTGCTATGTGCCGCTTTGGATGGGACGCACAGCCAACTTAACTGAAACTGCCTGGTGGTTTGTGTTTGTGGACCTGACAGTAATGCCAGATAGATAAATAAATAATAAATAAATGACAGGAGGTGTCACTCTGATGATGATTCTTGCGGCAAAAAACAAAAAACCCTGAGACAATTGTGAAGCATTTTCTATTTGTTACGCTTTTAGCAGTTCTGCAGGATTGTTTAATTGGACCCTTCCTGCTTGTGTGCCTGATAAAACAAAACATGTCTGTGTATAAGCATGAACAGCTGAAAACATCAGTTTTCCACCCACTCCACATTATGTGACCCAGTCACCAAAGTCACATTTTTTTCAGAATTCACAACGTGCTGGATGCAGTAATAAATCAGCGGGAAAAACACTGCAGAATGGCGCACCATTAGCTCCTTCATCCCATGAGATGGAAGCCAGATCTAATCAACAAAGGCAAAAAAAATACACCTTCACACCCTCTGTGTGAATTTTCACAGTCCCGCTGTTCTTTCCTTTTATTTAAACAAGCTTGCATTTGCAGTGAACAACAGAAGGGAAGAGATGAATAGACGTGCTAAAGATGATGAGAATATGTTCCTGCAAAATTCCACCCTGCTGGTCAATTTGGGAACGGCGCACACAGCATTTGCTGGGTTGAAATTGTGTAAGTGCGGCTTGTACACTATACTGTACATGTAAACTATACATCTTGCGCCACTGCCTGTTCAGAATACAGATCTATTACTTCAGAGCATCCATACCAGTCAATGCATGTGGGTATAACCAAATGATGGAATGAACATTGCCTAAGTTTATTCACAACAGGCAACATGTGAATGTAACACACAGGGTGATTTATCTATAAACAGTTTTGTAGATTAAATTGTTTTTCCCAATAACTGTGTTTAAATGAAACATAGCTATATATTTTGTTGTTTTCAACTTGACGTTGTTACAATTTTTTTTTTTTTTTCCATTTGTCAATGTATGTTAACTTTTCACCTACTTTTCTCCCGTCTTTCCGTGTGTTTCTTTGCACAGTGGATAAAATCCAGTTTAAGCTTTCGTACGGGTCATCTTCGCATTAGACGATCTTTGTTTCGCAGTAGAAGTCCTTCTGCGCATGCGCCGGCGCAACCTCCACTCTCTCTCTCTCTCTCTCCCCTGGCTGGCAGCGCGGTGCCCTGAGAGCAGGTTGGCCGGAGACGCTGCTGCTGTTGCCCGTTGATGCCGCGGTTTCCACTCCGCGGTGTTGACTTCTATCCGGATACAAACTAACGAACTGAGCCAAAAGAGTGGGAGTCTTCGTGCCTTCCGGGAGGCAGAGAATTAAAAGAAGAGGCAAATAAATCAACCAATCTGAAGTGTTTGTTTCGGGACGCTGACCGACCGGCCCGGGCTCCCTTCGCTCCTTCCCGCCCGGCAGCGGACCGACTGCTGGTGACGGTGAGTGTCCGCTCTGTGTGACAGTTGCCGCCGCTAACGGAGGGAACGATGCGCGGTGCTGCTGCTGCTGGTACCGCCGCGTTGCCCCTGGTCGGTGAACTTCCACAAGATCTTCCCCCTTACTGTGTTTGCGTGGTATATTTGTATGAGGGGAAGTTTATTTATTTGTTTGTTTTCCATGTAAATTAAATTACCGATGTAACGACAAGTCCCCGTGGATCGTCCCAGGCGAGCTCCCTCTTTATTTAAAAAACAAAACAAAAACCAAAACAAACAAAAAAACAAACAAACACTGGAATTGCGTCCATTTGTTATGATTATTTTTTAAATTTAATCGATGAACTTAATGGAGGTATTTATATGTAACTGGCATGCTGGCACAGATATCATACCTAAATACCAGTTTCACCAAAGTGAATTGAAGTTCCTAACACTGGCTTTAAGCCTTTTTGTAATCCAGAATACAACCAGATCAAGTAATGCTGATGCACCTGCCTGCACACCTCCAAACTGTGCGGTCCAACATTTAACACAATCATCCAAACCCCAAGAGCTCCCAGGTTCATGCGTGGGTTCACATTAGATTTGGTCACGGAAAGAAAACAACTGGATTTTCAAATTTGATGGATCTGTCATTTTACTGTATGTGAGATGATGTTTACACCTGGGAAATAAGCACAGCTATGAGGTAGTGGAATGTCTGATACGCAGCATTGTGTTTGTGGTCATTGCAGTAATCTTTGGATATTCATCCCCTTGTCACACAAAATTGGTGATTTTATTGATGGGATTCTGCAGAGTGGTACCTGGAGATGGTGTCTTGTTCACTTTGCCTTCCCACAAACCATCACAGCTCTTGAACTGCATCATCCCAGCAGCTGTTGCAGCACAAGACTCCTGATGACGTTCTCAAATTGATGGTGCAACCGTCCGCTGATGAGTAAACCACTGCAGTTTCACCTGTTTCACTTTTGATGTGACTGAGTTTTACATGCCAGACTGTTAGAGGTCGTCCTGTGTCTGCAGCACAGCTGCTGTTTTTGGGCTCACTGTGTCCTTGTACTCACCTGAAATGTGACTGTGGCAGCAGGTATTCCGTGGTCACGTTGCCGAAAATACAAGAAAGTTGTCAAACAAAGCCACCGCAGGCACACCTCGCTTGTAAGCTAATGAGTTGAAATTTCCATTTTGCCTCCACGAGAGGCTTGTTTTCGGAAGTGTCTTTGTGTCTCTCCCAGAAACCTCCTGGGATCTGAGTTGCTGCAGGAAGGCGGTTGCAAAGATGTGACAAAAGAGTTCAGAGAATATCTGTTAGACTGCTGCGCGATCTCTGAGCGAAACCCTCGGATTACCTTCCAGGCTGCCGATGAGCAAGTGCTTTTTTTTGCTGCGACATTCAGGCCTGTTATTTCCACGTTCCCCCCTCTCTGTGTTGTGATTGCTCAGAGTTGCACTCCCTGCAGTTTGCGGCTTCTCTATTGGCCACAAACATCTCCTGAAATCACTTTTCTAATCTTTGGGGTTTCCAGAGGATTGAGTTGCTGCCGCACAGAGCTGTTTTGATTTAAATGTCCACTTCCTCTGGGTTCAGACCTCTGCTGCTCAGTAAGCAGAGTCAGTGCCGGAGCAGGTGGCTCCTCTGAGCTGGAGGAATGTAAATAGAAATGGTAACTTGACCTTAATATTCATCCGCGGCCACCCTGGACCGGCCGCCAGCCGAAGGTGATGACGAGGATGCAGCCGGCCGCGCTCCTGCAAATGGGGCTCCGTCGAGAGCTTGGCATTTTTTGCCTCCCTGCCCGGGTTGTCCTGAGGAACGCACAAATGTTTTCCCAACGGTAAATTCTCTGGACAGAGACCGTCAGGGTTATTAAGTTTTACAGGGCTCTGTTCCGCATGCCCTGCTACGACCGAACTCCCTCTGCTGCTGCTGCCCTCCAGGCCGGAATAAATGCCAAATGTCCGTGGTGCAAGAGGAGTGAGGCTGCGTGGAGTTGGGAGGAAAAAAGTCAATATGGTGCAGTCCTGTGGTATTTTGAGTGGCGACATTGTTTGTTCGAAGACACCAAGTATCAATACTGTGTTCCGTAAATACTTTGTTTGTGTACGATAAACTTTGTCCTCTAGAATGTGCCGTTTGCTCATACAGGTTCAAGTCAATGTAACAGAATTTGCACAGTATAGCAGGTAGAATAAATTGCGATGCATTTAAATATGAAGCATTTCGCATTTTGGGTCTCATAGCGATTCCAGTATCATGATGATCACGTTGCATTGCGGAGTTCCTTGTGATTCCCACAGTGAGAAGGCCTGAAGACTCCCAGTGCTGTTGGCGGAAGAGCCACAGACAAAGTGGTTCGAAGGGTTTGTAAGTACTTTAATCTCTGTTGCTGTTTTGGGATCATTCAGTCGGCAGCAGAAATCCTCTCCAGCACAAAGAGCACTCAAAAAACAAACAAACGTCAGTGAAGATGATCAATAGCTCCGCCGCTCAAAGATACTATTGATTCATGACGTCTGGGATTAGCAGCAGCAGCAGGAGCAAAAATGCATCACTTGAGCATCTTGAGCATCTGGTCTCATAAGCTCGGCTAGCGCGCAAGCTTCAACAAGTTTAATATTATGCGCTCGCCGGCATTTTTGCAGGTGCAGGAGGTTGCAAGCAGCATTCGGCTAATTAGGAGCAGGAGCCCAAGGATGTCCCGGGGGTGTGCCTCGGGGTGGGTGCTCCTACCTGTTCAGATGAAGAAAAAAAAAAAAAACCCTGCATGCAACGCCAGTTTAATGATCAACCACATGGACTGACGTCTCACGTCATGGCTAGGTCCATAGATTGGCCCACAGAGGCAGTGGTAGGAGGTAGATCTGGGGAATTTGTAGGCCAGGCCAAGACCTCGAGCTCTTCGGCATGTTCCCCAACAGTTTTTGATGCTTTTCTTGCATCCACCGAGTTGTTGAACGGGTTCAAATTTGTGGCGCACTCTTGAAATCGGCCATTTGACTCTCTGAATTCCGGCATTTAAACTCTGAGAGAATGTTTGTCTAAGGTACAGATTTCTGACTCATCAGCGGTCTCAAAGGTGAGTTTACTCGTCTGGATTGCTTCTGAAGAACTCCCTTTCATACTAACAAGAAGACAACTTGTGACTCAATCCAGGGTGATGGAGGAAATGTCAATTTCTCACAAATGGATGATTCAGTTCGGGCCTTGAACTTTTGGTGCACTGCCTTCCCAGAGCAGCTGGAAAAGCAATATTATTCTTAACTGTGCAGTTGTAGATGCTGCTATGAGTCGAGTCCAAACTGGTTACTAAAAATGAGAAGATTCACACGCACTCAGTGAAATGCAATTTCTTTTATTTCTTTAATGAATATCATCAGCAACTGTGCATCGTCAGCGACCTTATGTTTCCTTGCAGCCATATTTAATATGAAGTGATCCATTAATTGATGCCTGACTCATCCTGTTGCCGCATCTCTTCGGGGTAATTGCAGGCTGCTGCCACCAGCGCCATCCTCTCTCATTTCAGCCCGTTCTTACTTTCACTCCCCGCTGCCGACAGAACTGAAGAACCTGGTAGATCCGAAGCATCCGGCGCTCAGAAGAGAGTCGCTTCCTCTCGCGCCCGGATGCTGACCGAGGAGAAGGAATTCAATCTGTGGCAGCCATCTCTTGGTGCTCTGCTCGGCTGAAATAAATACCACCTCAACCGGGATGTCCCCTGAGGACGCCTCTCCTCCTGAACTGTTTGATGTGCTCTCAAAACAAACCCTCTGGCTCTGTTGGATGTCGGAACCGCCGTTCGCTGCCAGTTGCACGCTTCTGCCAGCGCCTCCGCTCCTTCAGCCAAAAGCCTGTGGTGGACTTCCGCCGTTTGGTGGTCATCTCTCGTCTCGCCGCCGACTCATTGGAAACGGGATTCCATATGTTGGGGTTTTTAAGGTATCCTGAAAACAACAACCACAACAACAACAACAAAAAAGGCCTTTTTGATGTTTTGCAAATGGCTGGAGTTGGATGAAAGTGTGTTTGCTGAATTAATTAGCAGACAGAATCACTTTTCTGTGCTGGCTCACTATGCCAGTCCTCTGTTTGCACGTCGGCTCAAACAGGGCAGCGTGGCCTAGTTGAGGGGAATACACAGTGCTGTTGTCTGAACACCAAACTGCTGAACAAAACTCTTGAAGAATCTACAGCCAACGTTTAATGTTTTTTTTTCCATCTTTGTTTTCGGTCATAGCCCAATTTTTTATTTTTTAAAACCAACTTCCTGCTGCTGCTGCTTGGAGCAGTGAGATAGAACTCTTCAACTTGCGTTTTGTTGGAAGCAAAGCTGAGGCCTGACAAGCTGTGATGTTTGGGGATTTGATGATAATTCTACGTCAGACTGATTGATTTGCAACACGGATCCAGGCTGCGGCAGCCACAGATAAATAAATGACACTTTCTGCTCTCCTCCAGCTCAGCTTAAATAATAAATGGAGTCGTAATAATCCATTCAGCTGCAGCCGAGCCAAATACATTATTTCTCTCACCTTTAAATACTGAAGAGGCTTGTTGTTCAGTGAGGTCCTGAACGATGTGTGAAATGCATTAAAGTCAGAACAAAGTTCTCATTTTGTGTGCTCCGTTTAGATAAGATAGATCGATTTGTGGGATCAGCTGTTCAGCTGCTTACCATGCATGTAGAATCCAAAAGCATTCAGTAGGGGGACATACAGTAGGGCTACTACGAAACCCATTATTTACCCTAAGCTACACAGCTTGGTGCAATTTCCCGGCAACTTCTCTGAGTCAGGT
Source organism: Thamnaconus septentrionalis (assembly GCA_009823395.1). NCBI lineage: Eukaryota > Metazoa > Chordata > Actinopteri > Tetraodontiformes > Monacanthidae > Thamnaconus > Thamnaconus septentrionalis. The sequence continues at coordinate 4,119,658 of CM020507.1, read as the reverse complement.
GATGAACTGTACAGCAGTACAACAGTGCAATTCTGGACCTACAGACAGAGACCACGACCAAGAAAAAGGATCACCCGCTGTAAACACTCTCAACTGTTAGCGTTTCAGGTTTGACTGTGATGCAAGTAGAGGAAAATTTGATGCTCCAGCCTTGAGATGAAGCTTCTATCCTGGTTCATGCTATAGTCGTCACATGAACAGTGAGCCCACCTGATTGTTATCAGTGCTGTAGCGAATCCAAGTACAAGGCAACGTCCCTCAGCTTAACATTTCCTTCTTGCCGCTCAGCTCAGCGCTGTTTGTTTGAGGCCTCGCTGAAAAAAAAAAAAAAAAAAAAAAGGTCCATGGAGAGAAGCAGAGCTCTTTGCCAGCAATTTCACACCGACTGAAATATTCACACGGATGCCTTCGCTGTGGCGGCATGAAAGGAGCGTCTCCACATCCGCCTGTGTGGTGAAGAACGGAACCCTTCCACAAGTCTCAGTTTGTTTGTGGAAATTGATTTCTGGCTGAGACTGATGTACAGAGTCAAACTTGGCCTTTTGATATGGAACCAGTGTCCTGCTGCTAGTTCAACTGATCAGAGAAAGTTTGCTATGCGCCGTCTCACATTTTGTTGTGCTCTGATTCTTGGAGCCTTTCAGCCACAACAAATATCCGCTATGCACAACTGCTGCGATTGGCTGATGGTTGATGTATTTGCTCGCAGTGCAGAAGTTCAGAAAAATTGACCAAGATGTGCAAATGTGAGCTGAATTAGCTCCAAAATTATTACTTTTATCTTTATGTTTATTTATATGCAACCAGGATTAATTTCGCTCTGTGTTCCCCAAGATGTATCATCTCATATTTATCGTTATAAAACCTTGTTTCACTTAATTCTTTAAACGAATAAGATTTTTTTTAAGTACATCCTTTGGCCTGATACACAACTAGAATTTTTTCAAGTTTAAGAAAAAATATTCTGCTCAGCTCAGTCAGTTAAAAGCTGCTGTCATCGCTCAGTCTCATCCTGATCGGAGTTATCGAGTTCTAGATCGGTGCTAGATCATCTAGCACCAGTGGGAAGATCAGTGGACAGTTTAGCCCAAGTCAGAAATGGGAAAGATGTAATTCTGCCTCCACAGTCCCTCCCTGCCGTGACCTCTGAATTGCTGGAAAATGATCCGCAGATGAGATGCATAAACAGCACCCGTCTGCAGGGAGCCGGGCGGGATGCGGCGCTGCAGACGACGCTGCGAGGATGAGCGCCAACGCGGCTGGTCTCACGTATCTGTGTTTTACACCTGCTATCTGTGCGGCGGTACGTGAGCGCCGAGCCCAATGAGCCGGAGCGCGGCGCATCCAGAGAGCTGCCTTAATGAAAGCCATTAGCGGAGCGCGGCGCTTCGGACCAGACTGTCCCGCAGCTTCACCGCGGCTCGCCGCAGACGGGAAAGTGATCCTGGCTGAAGAAATAGGGAGGAGGGATGACAAACAACCAAACAATTTCTTTTTTTTCTTCCAGAGGATGAATCGATGGCCTCACGCTGTTGACTTGTGCCATCCCGGTAGTTCGCCGACCTCCGGTTGCATCCACGCTGAGCTGTTAAATCTGAACTGAAACTGAAACATCTCGTTATTTTTCTGTATTCCTGCCAGTCTGTGTAAAACATTGGCTGGAAAAGTGTCTCGGTATAAATTTATTGCCAACGTTTCTCTTGAGAAAAAGCGTCTCTTCCATCAATTTCTACTCACTCAAAACAACTTTGCAATTCAAATGCAGTTATTTGTTTTACTGCGACGCAAAAACCAAATAATAGAGTGATGCTTCCGATCAACAAGCCAATCAAATCCCCAGAACAAAGACATTACTTCTGCGGTGCTTTATTATCTGTTTTGCCATTTCAAAAGGTGGATTCGGAGGGCAGGAACTTGGAAACAAGATAAAGTTGGCCTTAATCAGAAAGTCTAGATTTTGTGTAAATCCTGAAATGAGGCCGATATTTTCCCGCTTATGCTCCCAGGAGGCTGTGATGAAATAGAATTCACATTCTAGACACGTAATCAGCTGTCTCGTGTCAATAAAACCTCTTCTTCTTCAATTTAGTGGATGCAATGAGACTTTAATACTAAACTCAAACCGCCGTGTCCCTCCCAGCCCCACTGGTGTTACTTTGTTCAGAACTGAAAAAAATTTTGGGGGATGATTTTCTCTTGCTGGACACGTTACTGTGCCTTCGTGATATGAATGTTGCTTGAAAACTGGATGTTTTAGAGTTAAACGAACAAAGTTTTGCAAATTGGACATCATGACAGTGTTTCATGTAAACATTTCAAAATAAAGGTCCAGTGGGCTGGACAGTGATGACCCGGTGAGTCTTTTGTTCTGTCGAAGCCACGTTTGATCCCTCAGCACGGCTCTCTCGCTCTCTGGATTGTCTGAACTCAACAGTTTAGATGAATTTGCCTCGTTCTGTCCGGTCTCCCTGGGACGCTGCCCAATAGTACGCTGCAGGATGTTGTAATTAGCTCCCTGCACTGGGATTTTATTCAGAGTTCACAAGTGTGTGGGAATGAAAGTAAAACCCACCAAAACACCCTTGTTCTGTCAATCAGGCTCCAAATATGCAGAAGTGCTCTCGGGGCTCCAGTCACTGAGCCGCTGTTAGGAAAGTTAAACCCGTGTGACGAAACTTTCTACTTCCGTTCTGTCTGCTGGAAAAACCTCCTCATGCATGAATTTTATTTTTCATGTACATTCTGCTTATCACTAGAAATCCTGATTCAGTGTTAAAGGGACCATTATATTTTATGGGAAGATTTATTTTACGAAACGCATTCAATAAATGTTTCCATAAAATACGGTAGTCACCTGTGTGAAAATATGTCCTTTGTTCTGCTTCCGTCCAACTTCCCGGTTGTGTTCATAGCCTCAAAGCATTCACTGTCTAAACAGTAAATATAATGTAAAAAGACAAAAAAATGTGCATTTTGGTTAAAAGTTTTTAGAAAAACATGTAATTTGTGGTCATTTGTGTGACAAGGACACATTTCTTTACTGCCTCCTTGGGCAAATTCCAATAAATTGCTGAACAGCTTTGATAAACAAATGCAAGAAAGTTGATCTGCAAAAGTCAGTAATAAGGCAACAGCTTTTTTTTTTTTTTTTAGCGGAGCAGCTTATTTTACAGCTTTCCTCTTAAAATGTTTCAAAGTCGTAAAGGTCACTTTGTTTTTGCTTATTTTTTTGCCTTTTATGTTTGACAGACGCCTCAGTGGTATTTAGTCGAAGGAAAACACAGAAAACACCGTAAACACACCCCTCCTTTACACACAAGCGGCCTGCACATTTATTTGTCGTGCGCTGCCGACAAACATTTATGGCCAAAACCACTACTTCCTGTGGTCCGTCACACTCAGGCGCACCTAAATGTAAACACTGCCACATCCAGGAAGTGTAAGCTGTATGTACACGCAGCTCTCCAGTGGCCAGCCAAAAGTGCTTCACAAACAGTCCGCAGTTAATAAAGGAGACAGTGCGGTAAGCAGTATAAATGCAAGCTAAGCTTCTTTCTGTGCAGCAGAATAATGAGGCTGCAGACTCTCACCTTTTTTATTTTTTCGTTGTCTCTTGTTTGTCTTCCCAAACTTTCAGTTAATACAACAAGAGTTTTTGTTCTCCATTTATTAATATCAACATCAGGGCATGTGCACTTTAAATCAGGGCCTCTTTATGAAAAGATGAACAATATGATGAAGACTCAGCAAAGCTGAGCAAAGTCACCCTTTCTAATAGAGTTCCTGCATCAAGCACTGTGTTGTATTTGGGTATTTTTGGAGAATGTTTTCCTACGGCAGTGTGATTCACTTCCTGGCTTAAAGCAAGCCGGAGCTCTGAGTGCTGGTTGCTTTTACTTCCCTGAAACGTCCACTACCAGCCTTACATTTGCAAGTGACTAACCTGCTTTTGGTCAAAGTTGAGTTAAGACCTCATCTTGAAAGACACCAGAACTTCCAGTGCAGCAAATGGAGCTTCTTAATGGTTTGAAGAAGCACCAACAGCCAGCTGCTGGCTATTAGTTTATCTTTATCTTACTCGAGGTTTTTTTTCTCCCTTCCATTAAGCCCCTTCCAGTGAAAAGCGTAAACATCATCTATCAGTGTCTTTTTTGTAAAAATTGGAGGATTTGATTCATCTGTTGGGCATTAAGATGTTGTTTATTGAAGATCTATTTCCGGATCGCCCGCAATCTGTGTCCTCTTGACTTCACGCGTACCTGAGCCACCGAGACAAACTGAGAGAAACAAAATGGAAATTTTGGCCTTAACTGTAACACACACTCACACACAGAGGCTGGGATGCTTTTTGGGCCCAGGGTGCCAGGGCCGATCCATTAATGCATCAATAAAAGGCCTAATCTCTGAAGCCGCTGTTTCATAACAAAGCAGCTGCGCCTTCTAATCCCTCTGTGTGGGCGTCGGCCAGCTGCGCTCTGGCTGCCTTCACCTCCAGACTGCAGGTAGATGCTCACAGATGGTTCCCTCCTCAGTCTGCCGCGAAAAGCTGTTGTGATGATCAGACGCTAACCAGCCTGCCGAGAAGTCTGGCACGCCCGGCTTCTCTGACTGGAATCAAGAAACCATTCGACAGCCAACGGGCTTCTCGATGATGATCAGATTTGGAAGATCCACCAGGAAGATTAAAATGATGAAATTCTCTGCTCTGGTTTAACCCTTTTTAACCACGGACGTTAGGGCCACAGGGAAAAGAGTAGTTTTCAGTTTTTCACTCTGTCGCAATCTCTGGGACGACTTCTGCAGCAGCGGCGTCAGGATGGAACCTTTTGTTGCTCGTCTCCGCCTGCTTTTGCTTCGTTAGCGGCTGAGGATGGAGCCGTCGCACTCCAATTATCGCCTTTTTTTTCCCCTCAAAGCGAATTTTTGGGGAAAAATAGGCAGCTGTTAAGGTGAAAATGGAAGAGACTGAAGCTGAGATGTTTTTAATTAACGCCCTTGTTCAGCTAATAATTCAAATGTTGCTTCCGCTCACCATCACTCTTTACTCTTGAGGCTTCTGGTGGACCGTCGACATATTTAGCAACAAATTCTGTGCGCTGTTTTGTGCCACCTCGCATGCAAAGCTGACCAGTTTTTAGAATTGATTGCAATTGGGCTCATATCTCAATATCACGGTTGCCGCTTACAATCAGGCATTCTTACAGGCACTGTGCCGGCACTGTTTCCTCCTGGCAGCAAACCTCCCATTTCTACCCCTTCACTTGGCCGTCGGAACTGAGTCACGGGGGGGCAGTGATGAAATTTTACCCCAAGGAAACGGGACACCCCTCCAAGAGCATGTTGGGTCACCAGTAGTGGACGATACTTTTACATAAGCAGACCTGCTGCAAGGTCCGAGGAAATTCACTGCTTACTTCACTACTGCGCTTTTATTTTTCATGGGACAAAGAAAAATAACGTGTTGCAAACAACCCCCATAAAAACATAATCCCTAAACACATCATCCATAACCACGAGGAGTCTCTGCAGTCGAGCCGCACTACTGAATCATCTCTGCACGGAAAAGTTTCTTTTTACCGCAGAAGAAATGTGTTGCTCTGCTGGAAGGAGAAATAACGATCAGGGTTCCGAGAACCTGCGATGAAGTGCGCTCGGTTATCAGCCTCTGTCGCGCTGCTGTGTGGGCACTCATACATCAGTGGGCCAGCTGGAGAGAATGGCTGAGGTTGGCGGGTCAGGGCAAACGTCGCTCCTGGAATGAAGTGCAGCCGGAGCGCCGACCGGACCAGCATCCGTCATTCTGATTGGAGCTCTCTGAGACTCGCTCGTCTAAGCAGGCCGTTTTATGGATGAACGTCCCCAAACTGACGTGCAGGTGGAAATAGATGTCATGGCACATATTTCGCACATTTGGCCCCTGCGGGAAAGAGCCCAAGCTGAAGGTCAACCATCGAGTGTGGGGTCCTGCAGCACACATCTCACTGTCCTCCAGCCATCATTTCCATCTTTCAATGACCTGCACATCCAATGGGCTGCGGAGGAATATCTGATGTGAATTACGATTGTTAGTGGAGGATGAATGACACCTGCAAAATGAAAGTTCTCTACTGGTTCTCTATGCTCAGAACGGCCCGTTTTGTATTTGTGCCCATGCAGAAGCTCGGTAAATCTGATCAAAAAACAATAAAACATGTTCCAGATGTTAATGATAGTCTGATTCATCTTTCTGAGAGGCTTTCCAGCCTCCTAAAGTCAAGATTTCATGCTATCCGACTGGTTTCCCGTCAGAGTTGTCCTCCCTGTGCTCTTGTGTTGTGTTCTGGGAGCAGTTTGAGTTCCACTAGTTGTGGACCATTTTGGAGCAAAACTCCAAGTGTTGAAAAAATAAAAAGTGTGTGATGCGCAGCGCTTGCATGGGTTGCCATGAATGTCTGCGTCACCGTTTGTAGTCGGATCAAATGTTCGGCGCTGAAGCTTTGGATGAGGGAACAAGGCCTCATTTTAAATAAAGCAGGTGGGGGAAAAATGGAAACCAGTTCTTCTCTCTTCTACCTGCTGCAAGCCCGCGGGATTGCGTGGGGGCTCCTTCTGAAGCCTTGTTTGAGCAGAAGAAGTCGGTCTTATAAAAGTTTCCAGCAGTGAAAACCACGGGTTTATGTGGCCTTGCTGAAAATAGATGGCGGGGACGGCAGATTGGCCGGCGGGGGGGTGGGGCGTCCTGCGGAGAATACCTGGATGGGATGTGATGGCTCACGGCCATTGGCTGGATGTTTTTTTTTTTTTCTTTTGCCCAGTGTGCATTAAAGCACAATGAGTTGCTGCATTTTCAGCAAGACTGCGGTGTGGCCCGCCACTCTGCTGTTACAGTCCCTCCATCTTCCTCTCTCTCTCCCTCACTCTGCGCTGAGAAAGGAACTAACAGCCCCTTCAGAGTGAGAAGACGGTGGAGTGGAAGAGCAGGCCGCTCTATTTCTGATTATAACAATCAGGCTCTGCTCTCTGGGCTCAAACGATGGACCAGTACTTATTCTGTCCAGTTATTCCATCTAGTGCAGTGGCTCAGTGCGGTGCGAGAATGTCTCCCCCCCCAAAAAAAAACAAAAATATGAAAACAAAACCGCAGTTGCAAATCATAGAATGTCTATTATGGGTATTTTGGATATCACACTGAAGACCAGCGTTGATCAAAATCCTTTATAAAAAAAAAAAATCAGTCGATTATGCAAATATGTCTGAAAGTGTTTAATGTGTAAAAACTTTTGCAGCACGGTCGCCCTGCATGTTGAGGATCCGTCTTGTCAACTGCATTCTCAGGCTGTTGTGACCTTAATGGATTCCTTGATGGATGAAGGACTCTAAGATTCCGATCTCCAGAAACATGGTTGATACCAGTATCGACAATGTCGGCGTCGGTCTTGCTTGGTATCGGATCAGAGTGACACCATTGCTGATCTTTAACAGAAAGAAAGATGTATGTTGACTTGATTCTAGGCTTGTTTTTGTTCAAGTCAGAAACTGTGTGTGTGTTTTTGTTTTTCCTGCTTCTGATCTGAAAGCATAATTCATACCTCAACACTGCTCCTGCGGTGCTGCCAACCTCTAGCGTTGCCCTCCAGCCTGCCAGCTGCGCTGCCAACCTGCAGCCTTCTGCCTGAAAGCAGGTTTAGTAGTTCAGCTCCTCACTTCTCCTGCAGGCCTTCACCACCAGTTCAGTTCAGTTCAGTTCAGTTCAGTCTGCAGGCATTTTCCCACACAGTACAAAACTGTAAATCCAGCAGCTCCACTGAACTGCAGCTGCTCTGCTGCAGACTGATAGAAACTTTTGAATTTTTATTTATTTATTTTATTTTATTTCATAGATTTTGTATTGAAGTGTTCCTTTAGCATAACCTTTGAAACGTATTGTAGGCTTGAACATTTTTTTTTAATCGAGGTAGACATATATACATAAATATACACAGTTTTACTGTGTGTGCCTCACAATGAGACAAGGTTGTGGGTTTCTGTGTGGAGTTTGCATGCTCTCCCTGTGTCTGCTGGGTTCTCTCCAGGTTCTCCGGCTTCCTCCCACAGTCCAAAAACATGCATGTGAGGTGAATTGGAAACTCTAGATTGTCTGTAGGGGTGTGTGAGCGTGAATGGTTGCATGTCTTCCTATGTGGCCCTGCGATGAACTGGCCACTTGTCCGGGGTGTCACCCTGCCTTCGTCCTATTACAGCTGGGAGAGGCTCCAGCAGACCCCCACAACCCTGAGCTCAGGAAGAAACGGGTATAGAAAATGGATGGTTGGATGGATAATATAATATATATGAACCTTTTCTGCTCTTCAGTAGTGAGGGTGGTCTTTGTCCGCACAGTATCTTTAAAGCGCTCCTTCTTTATCCTCTCACTTTAGATTATTTTTTTTTATTGCCGCTCAACATTTGTCTTAAAACAGTCTTAAAAGAGTCTTTAATTGCCTTTAATTGCTTTTTTTTTAGCTGTAATTTTTGTTCTCCCTCGAGGTTTAAGGGTTAAAGAGAAGCGCCCGTTGACGTGGGAGCTGCACAAGGCTTTGAAACGGCATCTCGGAAACAAAGTCTGTGCTAACGAGCCTGGCTTGAGATGACTTTTTAAAGCGCTGCCTGGTTTCTATCGTTCAGTGTGTTGGCCCTAATTTCAGAACAGCCTCTGAGGAGAGCTCCTGAGGGTTGAGCCCAAAGTCTATTTTAATTCAGAGCAAAAAATAAACAAACTGCGAAAAAAGAGAAAAGCCATCCACACATTTCAGTTCTGTCCCTCTAGTTGTTGTTTCATCAGCATTGTCTCCTTTTTTTTTCGTCACGCTGCTCTCACCATCTGCTCCTCCTGCAGCCATGTCCACGTCCTTTAAAAGTCATTGCTGTATTCCTAATTATCCCAGTTTAATCACATCCTCTCTTATGGGAGATGGAACGTTATTAAAAAGTGAGCCTGCGTAGAGAATTTATTAAAAAAAAAAGTGCTGCAGACAGCTTCAGATGACAGCTCTGCAGCAGCCGCTGCCTTTGTGCGTCCTGATTCAGTCTCTGATTGTGGTGTTTTGCTTGTTTTTTTTTTTTTGCCTCTTTGGAGGAACTCGAGCTGAAGACGCTGCGAGCTGCAGCTACCAGTGAAACGGAGCCGACACCGTGTTGGCTGGCGAGCGTCCTGTGCTTTTAAACTGTCGTCGTTATTTCACCACCGAGTTTAATGAAGTGGTGCCCATCTCGGGTTTCCTGCCAGTGGAGTTTTGGTGGATTAACGCTCTCACTGACGGAAACAGAACCTGTCAGGTGCAGCTGTGAAGAGGTGGTTAGTTAGCAGGAGGCTCGGATAGCTTAGTGCTTGGAATCAAACACAAGTTTTGCATGAACACAAGAAAAACAATCCTGCTCTAGCTTTGTATGCTATGTGTAACGTGATAGGTTTGCCATTATGACACAATAGTTGTTAAATTTCAAGAATTTTCAAGAATTCTGAAGATAAATGTCCGGTTTTTACCGTGTAAAATAAATGTAAAATAAATTGTTGTTTTTTTCCTATTTTTTGCTGATGACACATCGCATCAATTTCCATGAATTCATTTATTCCCCTTTTTGGAGTTTTCCTGGATTTGCAAGCTTCCTGTTTGATTAGCGGTTGTTGGAAACAACCAGCAGCTTAGATTGGAACACCATGGCGCCGATTGCCGTCGCCGCTCCTGCTGCTCCACTCACGCGCTCGCTGTGAGAAAACCAGGCTCCATTAGCATTCCTGTGTGTCGTACCTGGTCTCTCACATGTAGCCGCATCCTCCATTATTCACTAGTTGTAAAATGCTTTGAAGTCCACCACTGTTGTCTTTTTCTTTTTGAATTTCATGTTCCAAACAGCAGAAAGATGTGCAAGTAGCTTTTTTTTTTGGCGTTGTTGTTGTTGTTGTTGTTGTTGTTGTTGTTGTTGTGGGCGTGGATCTACCTTAATGCATCTTTAATCTCAACACGTGTGCTGTTTGTTTTTAACACGGCCGTTAAAATCGCATTAGAAACAGGCTCTCGGCGGCTAAAAGGCAGCGCTGCTCTCCGCCGGCCCGCTGCTCTCCTTTTCACCCTCTCTGAAAACAAGGTCAAGGTGAGGGAGAGTCTAATTGATGCTCAGCTCGAGCCCAGAGACCCTCCCACACTCTCTCCCAAACCCCTCCCTCATCCTCTCCCTCCCCCACCAGCATCAGAACACAACGCCAGGCTGCGGCTTGCGTCTCATTACCGTCGGCCGGGCTGCGTGGGCTAAAGTACCTCCTGCTGCCGGCAGCGAAAATACATCCTGTGTAATTGAATGATGCTAATGTGCGTTTGTGGGGAGGAAAAAAAAAAAATCAGATGAACTTAACAGCGGCGGCAGTGGAATCAAAAGGGCCAGCAAAGAAAAAAAAGAGACCCCTGTGTTACTTTAGGTTGATTTTTCTTTAAATCAGATGATGGATAAAAATCCATCAGGTTATGATAATAATGGAAGCAGTCATTCATCCTCAGTTTTTTTTGTGTATTTTTCAGATGCTCTAGATGTTTTATATGCTAATTTTGACATCCACTCTCTGAACAAGAAAGACCTCCAGCTTTGTCCAACAGACACACCAAAGACTTCCTGACCCTGCTTACAAATGGCTTCCGTGCTCGTTGAGCTTCATCCTGCTGATGCTCCCGTCGAGGTGCCGCCAACGTTTGCTGTTCTCGGCATACGTGACATGGCGACGCACAATGGCTCTACATGCGACTTTTGGATTAACGTTTAATTCTGAATAATGCAGCGCAGTGTTTGAAGCATTTAGCTGATGTTTATTCAGAGCAGCTTAGAATAAGCCTTAAATCCCAGATCACCCAACCCCTTTTTTGGTTCCAAAACAAAGGTTAAAGCCGTAACGCTGAGGAAAAAGAATGCAAGAAAAAACCCAAACTAAATGTATGTGTGTTTCTAAAGGGAAACCCAGGACTGAAGTCTGTATTTTCTGTTGCAGTGAGAGTCCGAGCCAGAGACCAGTGAGCTGAGAGACGGTTGACTGCATGAAGGTGCAGAGTGACGGGACTCTGGTCCTCTCCTAGACCCCACCTACAGCCCCTCCCCTACCTGGACATGGTGAGCCTCTGTTGCATGTCTGCACTCATCACACTGAAATCTGACCAGCTGTTGTGAAAAATAACCCCAACCTGAACGATTCACAGCTCACACACATTCTGGGAGGCGCATCCTCATTAAATCCATTCATCTGTCCGTCCGTCCATCTTCTATCACTGCTTCTCCTGAACCCAGGGTTGAGTTCATTCACCACAGGGTCACACAGACACAAACAACAACAATTTACAGCAGGCAATCCGTGCATGCCTCCTGTGCATGTCTCCCCAGAGAACATGAGGAGAACCTCTGCAGACACATGGAGAACATGCAAATCTAGCAAAGAAGGCCTGGGAATCGAACCCACAACCTTCTTCCAGCGAAGCGACAGTGCCAAGTGTTGCACCGCTGCGCTGCCCGTATTATCATCGTTAAACTTGTATTAAAGCTTTTAGTAAAAAATAAATCCCCTCCGTGGCTGCTGTGGAGGGTAATGGTTCACAGGGGGGTTGCGCTGGTCTTTGCTGACTCCCTGCTAAGCGTTTTTAAAATGTTTATTTCCAGAGTTGGGGCTGTAGAACCTCCAGCGGGTGCTGTGACTGCAGGCCTGTGATGGAATGGAAATGTTTTTGTTTGTCGGTAACGATGCCTTTGGCCGCTGTCAATGGAACTCTTTGCATTGGTCGAAGACGTTGAACAGCACAAATGATTCCACGGCCCAGAATCTATTGTGAGATATTACTTTTTCAACATTATTATGTCTGCTCATCCAGCACAGACCCTGAGGTCAGTGCACAGCAGACTTGTTTCACTGTACAAGAAGTTTCAAATTTTGCTGTTGAAGTTTCAGCAAGATTTGTGGGTTAAAGGTTGCACATTGTACAAAACATGGCCAACTTTGCCAATTTATGTCAGTCAGTGAAATTCCAGAGAGGAGAAACCTCCATCCTTTCCTTAGTTGACTCCACTTTTCAGTATCTTCTAAAACACGCATGTCTGGAAATCTCCCCTTTGTGATGTCACAGATGGAACGAATATTCCTCTCATAGGTCCCTGAGGTGGGTGTCCACACGCTAAGCCCCAGCCAGGAGTTTGGCTCCGCCCCCTGACACCTGCCTTGTTATTCTCCCCCGCCCGAAAGTGGAAGATGGAAGATCTTACAAAGCTTCAGTTTTAGGAGGAGGCTGTAAACACAGACTGGCGGCAATGATGAGTAATACTGAAAGATAGCGTTGGGTGGTTGGATCATTTGAATCGCTGTGCAGAGTTGGTGAGAATTCTGCACTTACTCAGACTGGAAGCAGTTCCAAACAGAAGGCATGGTGGCAGTAGAAGGATTTAATATCAGGTGGAGAGTTTGAGTTACAGGCAAGCAAGGTCAGTCGGAATCTAACTGGTCCAAGACTGCGAACCTACGACAACCGAGAATAGAACAACAAAGTGCATTATTCACTGTAGGGTTTAAATAGGAAAGGCCCTGCTTTAGTCACTTTCAAGTCTTTACACTTGGTGCCTTAGAATCCATACTTCTAAGTGGAAATCTAGTCAATAAAGAGAACGGAAGGGAAGGTAATTATGAGCATGAACATAAAAAAATGAGAAGGAAAAGCCCAGGCCTTTTTAACAAATACTATGTTAGATGTGGGACCAGGTAAAGGGAGAAGCCAAAATCTTGATACATCAGAAGCCGCCTGGTTCTCTGTAAACCTACCCCCCCCCCCCCTTCCCCTAAGGGGGGGTCTGAGCTGAGTGCGATGAGAAGACGTTAAAAGAATCACGCTCGTCAGATTAAAGCAAATAGCTTTCGCCGACAAAGCCTGCAACGCAATTAATTAAAGCGGCGAGTGTCATTATCCTGCAGTGGCGGCGGGCGGCTTGACTCCTCTCCACTCGGCCTGTCGACGTCTTCATCTCTCATTTGGATCTTGTTAATGTTGACGTGCGTGCTTGGACGGGACGCTCGCTGCCACTGGTGCCGGTGCCGCTCGCACTCACGCGACCTCGGACGCCCTACCTCCCATGCATGCACCCCCACCCTCTTCAGTGGGAGATTAGCGGGGTCGTGATAAACGACCCTCGCAGCTCCAGCAGAGCCCCTGGAGACTCTTGGCCATGAATTATTAAAGCACCATCATAAATAACTCACCGTAATGAGCACGCGCGTGCTCACGCTGTGCCAGCAGGGACACGAGCAGCGGCAGGGAGGGGGAGGAGGTGGGGTTGGTGAGGTGGAGAGGTGGAGGAGGAGGTAGAGTTGAAGAGGAAGGGATGATTGAGAGCGATAGCAGTTTGACCTTGGACCCAAAGCTCTGGCCCGGCGGACAAACGCAGCCGGGCTCGTAAAAAAAGCAGCGATGATTTGATGTTGTTACATCTCTTTTCTTTTTTTTCACCCCCTCTTTTCCCTTTGAGGGCCGGGCTCCGCTCCGGAGTACACGCCATAAATGTTAATGGCAGCCACAGCCGGATGTATCTAGGCCACGGCGAGATTGGCAGCTTCAGATGTCGCTGTCGTCAGGCGGACTGACGGCCGCTTTGTCGGCATTGATAGCGTTTCGCCGCCGCCGGCGCAACCGCCGCGTTTGTTTCTGGAAGTGCTGCAGGAGAAAAGTGCACTAGATGTGGTGACAGCGCTGAACAGAGTTTATTTTTCTTCTGGATGGTAAGACGTTTTCCAGCAACGCAAAAAGAAATCCAGTCTGGATCCGTCAAACCCAACCTGGAAAATCATCATTATTATGGACCTGTTGTGTGAAGGGGAGCGTTTGGGGTGGAGCACCAAACACAAGCTGCGCTGTTGCTTTTTGCTGCTGCAGAGAGCGAACACACTGATGCAGCTCACACCCGTGCACAGGTTATTATTTACACAGGTTAATACGTTGCATGCAGTCATGTGATGATGATGAAATTTAGGCAGGAAGTCAAGAGAGAGAGAGAGAGAGAGAGAGAGAGAGAGAGAGAGAGAGAGAGAGAGAGAGAGAGAGAGAGAGAGAGAGAGAGAGAGAGAGAGAGAGAGAGAGAGAGAGAGAGAGAGAGAGAGAGAGAGAGAGAGAGAGAGAGAGAGAGAGAGAGAGAGAGAGAGAGAGAGGAGAGAGAGAGAGAGAGAGAGAGAGCTCTGCGTTGCACTAGATTAAAGTCTAATAGGACATCTAGACATGAAGTCATTACACACGTTTGGCGTTGATGATGACAGTCAGTCAGTCAGTCAGTCAGTCAGTCAGTCAGTCAGTCAGTCAGTCAGTCAGTCGCTCTCATGTCCTTCATAACACAGGAGCAGCCGAAATTAAACACCCGCATCCCATAATACTCGCATTGTCGTGTGGTTATGGAGGTGCAGGCGAAGCCAAGAAACTGAAGTCATCATTGCAGAGTGAAGGTTCGCTTGACTCCATGTTAACGTGAGACAAACAAGGCCACAGAAGACAGACTGGGCTCTCACGACACCTCATCTCATTCTGCCGCTGCCACCGCCGCCGCCGCCGCCACCTTCAAATAAAGAGCTATTTTTCCCGGAACGCTGTTCCGATTGCTCGTTGCGTTTATTTATTTTTTTCCAATCCCTTTGTGAACAACAGTGTTGAGCAATAAAACCTCCCGCGGACGCCTCCGTTTTGATCGATTGGCACCGCTGCAAACAAGGCCACAACAACAAGCAGCAAAGGGTTTCCAGTGGGGTCGTGCAGTTTTTCTGCATGTTTTTTTTGTCATTTTGTGAAAGCACACGAGTTTGATGACGCAGTCGCCGTCACTCAAGGCCGAGACTCAACTCACTGTTGGTTCACATCGGCTTATCCCCTATGTACACATCAGCAAACTGCATTTTACCTTGTAGTGGGCAGTTTCTTCACCTCTTGTCGATGGTGCAGCAATATAAAAGCATAAAAATAAATAAATAAATGGCTTCTAGCTGAAGAACTCTGCTTGTTTTGCAGTCTGCTGCGCCTTCTGTCCGTCTCGACTTTAAATGCTGCCTCGCTGAGTCGAGGCAACTTTGATATTTTATGTCAGCGCTTGACTTGCGGCAAGGGATTCTTTTGCTGCAGCAAAAAGTCATAAAATAAGAAGATTGTCTCCTCCCTCCAGTCAGTGCGGTGTTGCTCGCCCACTGTTTGAAAACAGCATTTGCGCCAATGACATTTGTGCTGATAAACGAGGCGACCGCAGACCGTCTCGGAGGTTACAAGCTGTTAGAGCCGCAGGTTTGATTCCTTCCAAAGCCTCTCAGGGCCGCTCGTGGGCATATTTCCTCTCTGAGACGTCCGTGTCCTTCACTCTGAACTTCCACCTGCTCATCCAGAGTGTCAGCTGGCTGCACTGAAAATCTATCCAGCCTAATGCCTGTGTTTTACCCCGCCTGAACCTCAGAGGCTGCTGCGATCGTTTGCAAACGACGACCGCCATGTCATGGCCAAGCACGCCAGCGTCTATCCTGCGCCGGAGGAGCTGGAGGCCGTCCAGACGCTGGTGTCCACCGTGGAGGCGGCCCTGAAGAAAGTCTCCGACTGGATGGATGGCCTCGATAAAACCTCAGGAAGGAGCGGCGGTGGCGGCGAGGAGGCAGCGCCGGTGGAGGCGGCGGCGGTGGCGGCGATGGTCGACGGTGCTGAGGAAGATCCAGCAGAGACAAAGTAAGGCCGGCTGTTTGTTTGCTGCTTGTTGCTTAGTTTCCTTTCTTCGTTTTTGAATAAAAAAAAAATAAATAAAAAAATCTCTCGCTTTAATCGTTCAAACCGTTGTGATGAAAAGCGCCGTCCTGACTGTCTGTCAAACTGTGGTGTGCGCTGAGGATATTCGTCCTTTGATGGGAGTTTAATATTCCCAAGCGACCCTCTGTTGCATCACAGAGCAACAAAACAAAGAGAATTTATTTGGCTTGCGCTTTATTTTGACACCCTCAGTTGTTTCTTCAACAACACTGCCTCTTTGTTTACCTCGTTTTTTTGCTTCAAAAAATATGTCATAAAGTTAAATTTCAGGAAATAATAACACATTCAACATTTGGATTCATTTAAGTGCAAAAAAAAACCAAAAAGTGAATTTTAGGGACTGGAGAACTCGAGAGCCGCAGTTCCAGCGCAGAACGAGCTCAACCGGCTCAATCAGGTGACGCCTGACAATTCCATATTTCAATGTTTTCTGCGTGGTCTTGCAAAACAGTAAAATTTGGTTTTCCTAAGAGGCCACTGCAACCCCCTTTACCACCCACACCCCACAAAAAAGTAGCTTCATTTCACCAAAAAAATGTTGGTAGCTGGCCCTCCATTGTGCAACATCTGCAGTACGGTGATTCGGTGCTAGGGCAAAAAAGAACTCCAACCTCCCGAAAAAACAGCACCCGTGTGGAGGAGTTGAACAACTACCGCTGGCATAGCCGTCACATTCTAAGGCTCGTAATGAGATTTGTGTCGCTGGCAATAACAGCAGTTTTTTACAGCAGTGCCGTGAAAGAAACAAATCGATAAGCAGATTAGACCGTCGCTGTGTATTCGTCTAAATAAAGTCTTCACTTATTCCTGCCTGAGTGTTCAGGCAGACGCAGCGCAGACGTCTTGATCGTGCAGACTGAAAGTGAGAAACAACACATAAAAAGTTCTTTGTGAGGGAGTGTGAAGTAGGTCAAAGTCTGAGGTGGGAAGGAGCCTCGACTGCTAACCAGTGCAAGGAGACACTTTTCCTTTAAAATGTTATTCAGTTCAAACTCTCCTCCTCGCCGCTGAGGCGAGGCTCTGTATGGTGTGAAAAAAAAAAAATGTAGGTCTGCAAAGAGCTAATGAGATGGAAGAGTGTGACGAAAATAAAACGGTGTCTCTTCACCTGCAGCGACTCTCTGGATTTGTGTTTGTGTCTGTGAGCAGCTCTGACTCCGGCTGCCTGCCCTCCTCTGCCCTCAGGACGGACAGCCAGCCGGCGCTGTGCGGCGTCACGCGTGTCGGACTGGTGGCCAAGGGCTTGCTGATCAAAGGGGACATGGACCTGGAGCTGGTGCTGATGTGCAGGGAGAAACCCACCAAGACGATGCTGTACACCGTCAGCGCCAACCTCCCGCTGCAGATCCAGGTAACCTCCACTAGTAGCAGCAGCAGCAGTAGCAGCAGCAGTAGCAACGCACTGCACTGCACTGCGTTGTGCATTCAGAACACAAAAGCATGAGAAAACAACCTTGTGAGTCTTCGTCAAGAACCGCCTTTGGCACGGCAGCAGTTGTCTTTGTTTCATAGAGGTTCTTGGGTGACATTGGAGAAGTGATGCGCTGACTAGTTTCGGTGTCGAGATACCAGAGTGGTAATGCTGCCCGGAATATCCTGACACGGACACTGAAACACTGAAACAGCGCAGCTGACCCAACACAAACACACCAGAAAGAATGAAGAGATGATAGACAGGACAAGCTGATAAATAGTAGATAAGTAAATATGACTGTAGTTAAGAAGGGGGTCTGGAGAGTCACCAGATCTTCAGTCAGTAAAGCAGTCAGATCAGTTGGATGTGTTTGTGGCTGTGGGATCAGTGTTATTTTTCATTCAGTGTTCGTGACAGTGAATGAATAACGAATCCTCGTTGACCGTCCTTGACTGGGACGATGTTTCAACCCATTGAGTCCTCGTGGGCTCAATACACGATTGAGCCCACGAGGCAAAAATGATTTTTAATTAATCTTGCAGCTCTGCCTTGCAGGCTTTGACCCAGGACAAGTACGAGGTGCATTCCTGTGTGTCCGAGGCGGCCATCCGGGTGTGCAGCACCACGACCCCCCAGCTCAGCCTCAAGGTCACGCTCTCCTCACTGGCCGTGAGGGAGGAGCCCGGCGTGAGAAGAAGAGAAGGTACGGACCACCCGCCCACTCTGGCTTCCCTCTTTCATATAGTCTGATCGTTGTGTGACAGCGAGGGGGTTTGAAGCAGAGGAAGATTTTACACAGTTCTGTGACTCTTTAGCTCAAAGGGAGAGGATTTAAAAAAGAAGTGAAAGGCTGGAGCGTTGAAAGGACTGAAAAGCACTAACGGGGGAAATAGGAGAAGGGGCGATATGGATCAAGGTTGATTGTGATGGGGGAAAAAAAGAAGCAAAAAGCCAATGCGGGATCTTTTTTTCCTGCAAAAAGATCTGCCGAGATCGGATTGCAAACAACAAGGCCTTCTCCAGTGTCTGGCAGCAGCAGCAGCAGCAGCAGCAGCAGCAGCAGCAGCAGCAGCAGCAGCAGAGTCCTACACAAAGACACAAGACACCACCAGCGGGCAAAAGTAGAAATATTTTAAGGATAAATGCGGAGTAAAAATGAGGCGGATGCTTCATTTGAATAATCTTTAAAGCAGAAAGAGCCGGCTATTTATCAAGCACTTCCCGGCAACACGACTCTGTGTCCTGTAGGGTGTCATTACTTTAAGTGCTTAGTGAGAGGAAGAAGAGTCTCGCTGCTCCCGGTGGGAGGAGTTTATGCAGAACGTGCACTGGTAGGTGAAAAACAACAACAAGCACAAAGAAGCTTCAGGAGACACACAGCCGTCAAAGTCGGAACCAGCACACGTCAAAACATTTTTTCCGTCAAGTTCAACAAACTGTCAACACAAACCTGGAGGAGGCCGCCTGACACCTGCACCAACGCTGACGACTTGCCCCACTAAAGTTTTTTGCAGACTGAGTGGAGGGATTGTTTACGTGAATAAGAACAGAAGAATTTTTTAACTCGTTGGTATTTTTTGAGTGTTTGGCACCTCGAAGACTTTGCTTCTCTGACTTCACCCTCAGAGTTTAGATGCAATTTGGGGCTCGCAAAGCATCTGCGTCCTGATCAAAGTCCGATCAAGGCTGAGAAAAAAAAGGGAGCCGGTGCCGAAGCTGAAAACATCAAATCGTTTCTTTTGAAATTGGCGAGCAGAGATCAGTGCGATCGTCGATAGAGCGATAGCACCGAGAGGAAGCGCTAGGGGAGCTGGCCCACCGATCCGCTGGCCCCCAAAATTAAAGTCATATAAATGTCACTTCAACCATCCTGCTTCTAAGATGAGTTATGATGATTTGACGTAGAGGGGTGGGGGGGTGGGGTGGGGCATCAGATCACCTGTTTTTGAAACTTCTCATTGAACCTTTTTAGTCACTTTCTGTGCATAGAAGCAAAGAGAAATGAAGATCTAACTTGGCTGTTCAGCCCACCTCTGTTCCGCTGTGTGGAGTGATGGAAGTAATCATTTCTCAGTGCAACATATGTGTCTGTATGTGATGTGAATATCAAGCTTTCACTCTTTTGGAACCCGTCTAGGAACGATTTCTGACCTTCGGCTCTCCGACGACCTCTTGACCCTGCCCCTCTCCCAACCCTGTCCTCCCCCGCTGACCTTCGCCAGACTCACTCTTGGTTTTGTTGCCGTAGCTCCACAGGGGGGCGCTATCTGTGGACATCCAACACATCCGCGTGTGTCGCGGCTGCTGACGAGGCGTCGCTCTTCCCACCCAGCAGCAGCAGCAGCAGCAGCAGCAGCAGCAGCAGCAGCAGCAGGAAAGCCCGGGTACAGGGGAGGCTTTCTCAACAACAGAATCAACCCCGCCTCCCTCCCCTCAGCATAAGCCCCTCCCACTGCCCTTCCCCTCCTTACATCCTTCGGCGTCACCGTGAAATTCTGCTCCATGTCTGTGACAGAGCAGCACAGCTAAAAGGAGTCAATCAGCGAGCTGTGACCTGATCTGGCCCTCTGCAGCTCTAACACCAGCCAGTCGATGGTTTCGCATCGGCTCGGAACGACATCCCATAATTTCATGATGTGAAAAAAAAAGAATTGGTGTTAATTGAATTAATCTGATGTCGTGGTCACTAATCATGATTGGCCCTAAGTTGATATGAGGGGGGAAATTTAATGAGGGTTCTGCTTATCTGTCTGAGTGATGGTTCCTTCATGGCCTGCCACCGAGAAACTCCTTCTGCTGCTCATTTGCATAGCAGCCGTGAGACGGCTCAATCGATCAAAGTATGATACGACTCGGATGGGAGTCATTTTGAAAGTAGACAGACTCGATTTTCTCAGCTCTTTTAAAAGAAAATCTGCAACATTTTCTTCACTTGCTGCTTTTTTTAACCACCTTATTTAAAAAAACCCAAAATGGAATCTGAAATGTGCTGTTGGAACAATTTAAATGCCGCTGCAGTGCTGCTGCGGTCAATCAGATCAATTCACGGTTTGTCATTTGTCATTCATCCAAATTCTAAATTTCACCTGTTTACGACTCACCAGTCCAGCAGGACACATAAACTGCGAGATGGAATGCGATGGCGACAGTAAATGGCTTTGATGAGTGTTAGTAATTGTTCCATAAAGTTTCATCAAGAGTTGATGAGTGTGTATCATCGAATCCCTGCGACGCTAAAAAGTTGACTTCATCACATTGGAGCCGCTGTGCGCAGTAATTACCCAGAAGCCTCGGGGGCAGAACATGAAGGTCCTCAGTCTGCTGGTCGTGGAAGAGGACTGAGTCGTGTCTCTCAGCGCCTCCCCCTTTTGTCGTCTTCCGCCTCTTCCATCCGCTCCAGGAACAGACTGCTGCCACACACACACACACACACACACACACACACACACACACACACACACACACACACGCCGCTCCTCGGCTCACGTTGCTGCGGATGAACCGCACGCAGATGGATAAATTTCAGCGTATTCAGGCTCTTCCGTCAAACCTCCTCCCCGTGAGCTGCAGGAGCTTTTTTTACCCGGGCCTGTGTCAGCAATACTGTCAGCCTGGCAGGAAGTGGCTGTGATTTAATCTGGGCCGCCGATTCCTCATTGGCAGAGCTCTTTGAACTATAATGGGAGCCATTCCAGTCGCAAGGGACATTTATCGAGGTCTAATATTTTGCGACTTGGCAGGCGGAGGATGAAGTGGAGTCGTGGAAGTGGTGGCAGAGCAGCGGCCGTCACCTATTGGCTGGTTAACACCACTGACGACCAGTGTGTGTGTGTGTGTGAGTGTGTGTGTGTTCACTTCCTGTTTCTGCAGTAGTGGTGCGCAGTCTGTTTACACCCCCACTCCCACCCCCAGACCCCTCACCCACCACCTGACCCTCTGCTCATCTGCTCGACGGTCCTCCAGCGGGACCCCCCCCAGCCTCCCTCCTCTTCTCCCAGCCCCCCGCCCCCCACTCCTCAGCTCTGCTCCCGAGAACCAATCAGCCTTCACTTTCTTTCCAGGGTGGCGTTCTCTCTCAGACTCTCAGATGTTTATGTTGCCGTTGCCATCTGCCGTCGCACCTCTCCCATGGCTCGGTCATGGCAGGCAGGCAGGCAGGCAGGAGCCCCTCCCCCCACCTACACACACACACACACACACACACACATATGCACACACACACACACAGGAACCTTCGCAGTCCCAACATAAACATCTGACTGAGCCGGCAAGAGTGAAAATACCAGCATGGCGGCCGACTTGCGGACAGATGAAGCTCTTTCTCTTCAAGTAGAAAAGCTGCTGTCGGCTGTCAGTGTCAAACCCCTTTTACAGTCTAAAAAAGAAGAAAGAATTTGGCTTTTAAAAAATGTGTCTCTGAGGCTCGACCATGCTCTTATTTTCGTCCTGCGCCATGAATTGACAGCGCACTAATCTGGCGTGTTCCATCGCCCTCAGCCACTGATCTGCAACTAGAGTGAGACTCCGGAAGACTCGGCGAGACGCATGCACTCACGTCTGCTCCGGTTCCTCCTGTCAGTGTTTCCAAAGGTCCTGCCTTGTGCATGACAAACCCTCCTCTATGAGTCGGGGAAAAAAAAAAAACATCACTGAATGTCTCCAAAAACAATCCTCTCCCTTCTCCTCCTCTTCTTCCTCCCAGTTCATTGGTTCAGATCAGTGGGTTTGCCTAATAATCAGCCCTGCTGCCTGTGTCTCTGTGCGTGTGTGTGTGTGTTGTGCGCGCGCATGCGTGTGCGCGTGTGATGTCAGCGTGGCCACACTCAGCCTCTCCTGTCTCGTCCTTCTCCAGAGGAGGCTGAAAACAAGCAGGCGGAGTCGAGAGAGGAGGTGAAGGAAGAGAAGGAGGAGGAAGAGGAGGAAGAGGAGGAGGAGGAGGAGGTGGAAGGCGGCGTCCTGGACGGGCAGAAGTGTCGCGCTGCGCTGGCCTCACTCCGACACGCCAAGTGGTTCCAGGTGGGAACAGCACAGCCACTCTCACCGTGCTGGAAGAGTGGAAGGAAGCAGGTTCAGAGGGAAAGTTCATCCAGTATGGAAGTTCAGCTGGTGACCAGTTGTACTGATTGATGCATGTGGCCATTGCAGCCAGAGAACTGAGTGAACTGAGTTTGTTAAACAGGTTTTGTTCAGTGATAGAATCAGAACCAAACGTTGAACCCAGTGAGTCGCTGGAGTGCACGGCCTCGTTCCGACCTCCTCGTCCCGTAGAGAATAAACACAACAGGCCAAATATTTACCCTTCGCCATTTCCTGCCGTCTTCTGATAATATGTCCTGCTCCCCACCTCCTCTGTCTCAATGGCTGCTGGCGACAGATTTGCTCACCGACTGCTGACCGGTGCAGACAAGTCCCGACTGTGAACCGGCTGCGAATCATTGGTTAAAAAAAAAAAAAACGGAAATCGGGACACGGTGCACAGGGCTTGAGATGAGTCTCAGCATCGCCGGATGTGGACTGAACTCTGAGTTCTTGCGCTCCTGACAGGAGTCAAGAGCAGGTGAGGCGGCGAGCAGCTTCCCTGTGGGAGCAGAGCTGAATGCTAAGTAACATCAGCTGCCAGGGTCCCCGGGTGAAGGGAGAGGTGAAGCAACTCAAGGGCAGATGTGACCCGAGGACCTTCACTCTCTCTAATGACTGCAGATACAATTAGCGGCCCTCTCCCTGCACCTCCCCTGTCAGCCCAGCGCCGTGTCCCCAAGATTTAAACCAAGGCACCTTAATACAATTATCTGCTTGACTGTTGTGAGGAGCCATCCCGTGCAAATTGAGCACATAATTAATCCAGTATAATTCGCTCCACTTCTCAGTTTCTCAAAGCGTCTCCTTTTATCTTCAGTCCAGCCTTGCTGCCAAAGTTTTTTTTTTTTTTTTTTTTTTTTGTGGAGCACTTTCGGAGCATTTCACAGTCGAGCACAGGAAGCAGAGCTTAACAAAAGCAGAGGCGGAACTTTTTTCGGACGCTTTTTGTGCGGCTGTGCTGCGCAAAAATCCAATTTTTATTCAAGACAGAAGCATCCGTTTATGATGAGTTAGTCTGAATAGCTAATCTATACTGCAGTTCTTCCTAATTAAGGTGCACGAAACAGTGGGATGAAAATGCCCCCGACAAAAAATTGTAAAATGTGAATATTAAAGGGACAGTTCAACAAACATCTCTCCCATTTACCTCTTTTTGGTTGCATTTTCCAATTGATGCAACCATTCTAGAGATTCACGACAGGAAAGAATTTCAACCAGTGCCAAGACGATTTAAAATAGACATTGAATGTGTCTCATGTCGCATGATTCACCACAACAAATTGTGTGTGCCACTCGAGAATAAACATGGATTAGAAAATGTCAGCATACGATGAAATTTCCGTTTTGGATGAATCGTCCCTTTTTAAATCCATTTTCATATTCTACTCTATTTCCCACCTTCTGCATCTTTGCCCTCATGAAAAAGTGGCACAGTAAATGTCAGGACATTTCCTTTGACGATTGATGATACCCACCTCATCTTTTTTGCTCTTTTTGTCGCCTCCTGCCTCTCAGGCCAGAGTGACAGACCTGAAGTCCTGCGTGGTCGTCCTGAGGATTTTCAGAGACATGTGCAACAGACTCCCCCAGTGGCAGCCTCTCAAAGGATGGGTAGGTGCTCAGCAGGATGTGCTTCAGGCTCGGGATGGTAACTGTCATTGCTCTGGTGTCGAGCGTCTCCTCTCCTCCGCTCCTGTTTTACTTCCTGTCTGCAGCCTCTGGAGCTGATCTGTGAGAAGGCCATCGCCACCTGTAACCGTCCACTGGGTCCCGGCGAGGCCCTGCGTCGCGTCATGGAATGTATCGCCTCAGGGATCCTCCTGCCAGGTTGGCCTTTTCTTCTCTTTGCCTTCATGAGTCCTTCCTCTGGTCTAGACCAGGCATGGGCAAACTACGGCCCAGGGGCCATATGTGGCCTGTTAAGCTTTTTAATCCGGCCCATCGAACCTGAAGACCCCTTAAGGGGTCATTTTGATTTTGAGTAATTTTTTTATTTTTATTTTTATTTTTTGCAACCATGTTTGGCGGCCCTGCTGGCCAGAGATTCTGGTGAGTGGTCAGAGAGATGAAGAGGGAGCTGGAGTAGTTGTGGGATCTGAACTTCTGACCTTAGCTTGACTGTGAATGGTGAAAGTGCTGAGGAGGCAGAGCTGCAGAACTGTGGAAAAGTGCACATCAAACACTCCTGGTTGCCCGGCAGACACTCGTGTCACTTCCCGTATGTGAAAAAAAAAAAAGGGGGGGTGGGGGGGGGGGATTGTAGTGAGACTCCTCTGAGAGCTCATTTGAGGGAGCTGCAGTGGATGACTCAGAGTCACGGCCCTTCCTGGACTCCTGTTTGCTGTGGAGGAGAGTTGCTGCTGCTGCAACCTGCTGATTTTGACGGTTTCTTTTTCTGTATCAAAAAATGTCCTTTCTGTCAGTGATCTCTGTCACTGGCCTGCCTGTCAACTCCTTGCAATAGAACAGTGAAGCAAGAGTGAGAGCGACACCTACTGGCTAGGAGGTATAAGTGCTGTCCATACGTCCTACCCTAAGTTGTATTAAATGTCAATTGAGGTCATGAGTCATTTTTGATTCTGAAAAGCTGGCGCAGGATTACATCCATAAAAGTGTCTCTATAAAGACGTTTTTTATTCTGAAGCACTCTGTTGGAAACGAGTTGTGCAATTTGAATGGAAAGATGATGACAGATTTATATTTGGCTCCATCATTCTCCCTTTTTTTTCCCTATGTCTTTGTCCGGGGAACCTTCAGCTCCAGCTGGTTTAGCCCTTGCCAAGGATGTGATTTGATTCTTTTAATGTGCTTCCGAGTTTCCCCTCAGCGGTGAAAATGGGAGTGTGGTTGTTTTGAGCGAGCTAAGGCTGCGTTCAGATTGAATTTGGTTGGAATCTGAAAATGATTTCTCTGATTTTAGCCACTATTTGTGGCGGTCGCTGCTTGGAAGTGCATCTCCTCCGAGTGAGCAGGAGCCAAAGCTGATTTGCTCTTTCTGTCTCTCCGTAGGAGGTCCAGGGATCCACGACCCGTGTGAGAGGGAGCCGACGGACGTCCTGTGTGACCTCAGCGCCCAGCAGGCCGACACCATCACAGACAGCGCGCAGGTCAGAGCCGCCGTCCTCTGCTCGCAGCAGGAGGGAACCGCTGATTCAGAATTTTCCTCTGATGCTGAGGGAGTCCGTGTGTCCTTCACGTTCCCCTGTGATTTCTGGTATCGGCGTGTGGTCGATCCGCTGCCGAGGTCAGCGTGACATCTCCTGAGAAGTAAAGCCAAAATATCTTGATTGCCCCCAGGGGGACTGGCCTCTCTGATGTTCATAAACTCCCATTAATAATGCTGGGTAGTGCATGAGGCCGGCTGAAATGTTGGAGAACATTTTAAAGGTCCCATCTAATGCAGAATCTTCTTCGTCAGTGTTTTTTTTTTTTTTTTTTTAAAGTTTTTAATTCCTTAATTATTTGTAATAAGCACCATCATGATGCTGTTGCACCTGCTCTGGTTCCAAATGACATCACCAGCCCAGCAGATGGGGCGGTGGGGGCAGATGTGTTGGAGAAGGCAGGATGGACAGAAGCACATCAGACGAGTAAAGGACTTCACATAACCAGTCAATTTAAAAAAAAAAAAAAAAAAAACATATATAGGGGCTGAAAATTGCCCATCACGGTCCCCTAGATACTAATTAACCTTGTGAATTTTTAATTTGCCGGCTTTCCGCTAAATTGCCACTCAGGTCATTCATTTAATTAAAAATTTTCCTGGTCTTTTTCCCCTTCTGCAGCTAACATAATTCAGAGCTTTGGTTTTAATTTGAATCAGACCTCAGGCTTTATTAACACACATTAACATCTCTGAGGTGTTAAATTCTTCTTCAGACAAATCACAATATTTGCTTTAAATTGCGACGCCTTCACCTGCAGCCTGTGGCCGAGCTGCCAGATGTCACGCGTCTTCTGATTTTTATTTTTATTTTTTGTTCGAGCCACTGCTCTCTGGGTTCCGTCTGAGAATCTCTTCCTGTTTCCCTGCTACCCAACCAGCGGCAGGTGCTACACCCAGTGGAGTGGCATCATTAGCCAGAGAGCAGAGAGGAAACACATCCGCACAGCTCCCCAGACCCTCAGACTTCCACCCTGCACCCAGTCAGCGTTTCTTCCAGGAAATAAGTCTGCACGCCGCCCCCTGGTTGCGCAGGTTATTTAAAGCCACGAGGCCCTGAGCTCACCCCGGCGCCATTAATAGCCGAGCAGCCTCCGAGTCTGGACTCTGACCTGGGATAAAGCAGCACCCCCCTCCTTCCAGGCGCTTCGGGAGTTCGTCGAATTAAGCGGCCTAATTAGCCTCCGGCGATCGTGGGAACGTCTCTTCGGCTCACACCCACCGGAGCAGCTTCCTCTGCAGCGCAGAGCAACAAAGTCTGTCCGCCAGCTCAGTGTGGGCTGCAGAGCTGCCGGGAAGTCCCCAGAACACCACCACCTCCTCCACCACCTCCACCAGTGCCACATCCACCACATCCACCAACACCACCACAGCGTGCACCACCTCCACCACCACCACCACCAACACCACTACCAGCACCACATCCACCACCTTCATCACCTCCACAACCTCCACCACCTCCACAACCACCACCACTACATTCACCATATCCACCACCTCCACCACCACCACTACCACCACCACTACCAGCACCACATCCACCACCTTCATCACCTCCACAACCTCCACCACCTCCACAACCTCCACCACTACATTCACCATATCCACCACCTCCACCACCACCACTACCACCACCACTACCAGCACCACCTCCACAACCTCCACCACTACATTCACCACATCCACCACCTCCACCACCACTACCACCACCACCTCCACAACCTCCACCACTACATTCACCACCACCAGCACCACATCCACCAGCACTACCAGCACAACCAGCACCACCAAATCAACCACATCCACCACCTCCACAATGAGCACCATCTCCACCACCACCACCACCTCCACCGGCAGCAGCAGCAGCAGCTCCTCCTCACCCGCCTCCTCCTCTCTGAGGTTATATTTCCTCCCTGTCTCGGTGGCCTGTTGACTTTTAATTCCTTCCCGCCTGTGATGCATCACGTTCCGCCCCCGAACAAATTATCCAGTTTACACAAACGCCGACCCGGCTCACAGAAGTTTGTGGCCCGCTAATGAAGGCGTATCGATCCCAGAGTAGATGGAGGTCTCGTGGCTGTGCATTCTCCTCTCAGTCTCCTTTGACTGAGGAGAGTTGTTGCTTTTTCCAACACACTGACGTGCCCTTATTCTGTCTGTCTGTGCGTGCGTGTGTGTGTTGTGTTGTGTTGTGTTTTTCAGCACGCGCTACGCCTCCTAGCCTTTGGACAGCTTTACAAGGTCTTGAATATGGATCCTCTCCCCGCCAGCAAGCCCTCCCCCAGGCTGTTAGAAGGTGTGTGTTCAGTCATGCGTGCGTGTGTGTGTGTGTGTGTGTGTGTGTGTGTGTGTGTTTGTATGCACTGTTTCTGCTTTTGCCCACTCTATTACTTCCCCACTACCCCCACTGGCTACAATCTGTGTCTTTATCCCTCTGCCGTCCCATGAAGCGACCTGTTAAATCCTCCATCCTGGTGACAGTGATGACAGTGATGACAGTAATGACGGTGATGACGGCCGTTCCGCCGCCGTCTTGTCGGCGAGCGCCGCGGCCATCGGCTGATCACTCCGCTTGTTTGCACTCTCTGCAGGCGGCTGCCAGAAGAGGCTGCGGGAGGATACTGGCTCGGATGACAGAGACTTCATCAAAAGGATGAAAGGTGACTTTGAGCATCGACTTTTCCCCGCTTCACTGAATGAACCGAGCCGAGCCGACGTCAACCTTCTCCGAGACGCCGCAGTGGACCAACGACAACGAGTTTGTCGTTTGTTGCCTTGTTTCTTTTCGAGCACCGGGACACATCAGTGGCTGCGGTAGCTCCTCAGTTTGTCAGGTCTTTCAGTGGTTCAGTCTATGCAGGCTGACCGGACCTCAAATATGGAAACTTTGAGCTGTTTGAGTTGTTATTGTTACACACGCTGGTCAAATCCAAAATTGTCTGAGGTAGTGTTGTAGTCAAGACGACACCAACCCAGGCCAAGACATTGTCAAGACTAGAGAGCATCGAGATCGAGACCAGACCAAGACTTGATATATATATATCAAAGAAAAATAACAACGAAACAGAAAATAATGAAATTCAAGTTTGGTTCTAAATCAAACAGCAACATCTCTTTTCAGCAAGGCATCTTTTAATCATTTTCTTTGACATTTTGCAGCTTTGCCCACTATTTTGAACCATTATCAAAAAACCAACTTTGCTTTATGACATTGAAAAATAAATGACCTAGTAATAAGGGAGGGTGTCACTCTGGGTGTCACAAAGAGAGTATAAAACATCAGCAGCTGGATTATTTTCCATTATTATCCTATCATTGTAGTGTTGGCTTGGAGTCTTGACTGGTCTGGATCAAAAAGTCCGAGACGAGACCAAGACCCTTGAAAAGTGTTCTGGAGACCAAGACCAATCTCCAGTACTACAGCACTATTTTGAGATTTTTTGTTCGGGTCTCCTATAAATATCCACTAAGGCGATTCCACTACAATACGTGGCTCCCCGAAGAGTTTTGTTTTTTTCAGAGTCCACACCAGCCTCTCCAGGCCGCGGAGTCCAAGTAGCTACGATAAAAGGCCAGTAATTGGAGTGCGGCGCAGCACCGTCGCACATGGACGGTCTCGGCTGCTACACACACAGAATTGTGTTAATTAGTGAAGACAGGAGGTTGGAAAATGGAATGTTAATGAGTGAAATAGACGCACAACACAGGAACCTCCATGTAGGGAATGTTTTTTTTTCGAAATCTTCCTAATTTATTTTTTGGTGATTATGTTTCCTTGCTAAGCTACCTCATTTACACAGTCTTTATACTCTGATATCAAGATGAATTCTTAAAACAACTCAAGTTGTCTGAGATCTATTATTAATTCTGGGAACATCCTCATTATTTGCACTAATTCTTTGGAAACTCTCTTCCAGAATCTCGCTTCTGCAATGCAATTGTTTTTTTTATTTGCCAAACGCTAAATATTAATTGCTAAATATTAATTGCTAAATATTAAACGCTCAGTTGTGGCTCCAGGGGTACAATGGCTGGTGTCCTGTCTAAAGGGTAATTACTCAGGTTTTTGTTATCAGATAATGGCTGGTGGTCGCCGGCTGTGACTGCAGTGGACAGTCAGTCTCCTCAGGCTGCGTGTTGAGGGTGGAGAAGCCAGTCAGGAAGTGAGACGTCGCCGTAGTGCAGTCTGCCACCTGATGAAATGAAATCAAAGGCGCCTGCACCGCCGCTTAAAACACCATCCTGTACAGGCGACTGTTTGAAACGCCGCCGTCATGTCGGATATCTCCAACACATTTACTAACAGGGATCCGGCCCGGCGCCGTCAACCGTCCCAGCCTGCATCTGTGCCCCTCAGCGGGGCGACACTCAGCCGCATCATCGGCCTGCATGGCTGCGGTGAGACGAGACGGGCTGCGATTCTTCCAAGAACCGACGCTTTTGTGTGGAATGTTTTTCCTCAAAGTGGAAAAAAAAAAAAAGTCAAATGTGCGACGCTATCAGATTTCCACGCAGCTCCGTGGAGAGATCAAAGGGAAGAGAGGAAGCTGGCGGAACTGATAGGAGCATCGAGAGAGGTTGCGAGGAAATGATGTGTGTCTGTGTTCAGGTTGGAAAAAGGTTGTTGAGTTCCAGCAGCTGTGAGGTTTCCGTTACAGTCAGACGTGTATATTGCAGGTTCGAGCGTGCAGGTGCGGGTCACCTGATTGGCTCCCAGCGGTGTCAAAACAAAATGAGCAAAATCACACAAAATCACTCCGCGACGAGATATTGAAGTTGTGCACAGAGAGAAACAAACTGGTGTCCTGCAGGTCGTCAGTGCAGCTCAGAGAAGATGTTACCATCAACCCCACCTGCCTGGGGCTCAATGGGGTTCCAATTTCTGCAAGAAACAAAGCTCTATTTTTCCCCCCCGCTCGTTCAGCAGCAGACCTCTGTGAGGTGAGGCAGCGCCATCAGTCTGCTGGCAGCATCGAGTCTCTCCGACCCTGCCAGGGTGTCCACCTCCTTCTGTTCCTCCTCAGCGGTGGCGCTCATGTCCGCCTTGGTCTCTGCAGTTTCCTTCTCTGCAAAGACAGTTGACGACTCGTGGCTCATGTACAGTAGTTATGATGACTGCAGAGTCTGTGTGAGTTCTGAGATCTTTGCCTTTTCCTTATTTTTTTTGGAAGATTGTTTGGAAGCGTGAAATTCCTTCTCCTCCATCCATTCACATCACTCGCTGCTGCCGCTGCGGCCCAATTTGCTACAAAACAACGAATAGACCGAAACAAAAGAGCGCAGCCCCGAGGACGGCTCATCCGTCTTTCTCTGCCGATATCGCCGCTCCTTAGTCTTCTCTTTACTCCCCCCCTACACACACACACACACCCTCCTCCATCCCATCCCGTCCCGTCCGTCTCCGGGAAGGTAATTAAGTCGCCTCTCGCTGTGACGTTGGTCCCCGGCAACTCAACTCTCATCTGCTCCCGGTTCAAAGGAGGCGATAGGAGAGGTGCAGCGATAGAGAGGGATTAATGCAGGCGGCTGCTGCCACATAATTATCTGGCTGCCTCCTACTGTGACATGCACGCACAGGAAGCAGGCCACTCTCTCTCTCTCGCTCTCTCTCCCCCCCAACCCCTCCCTCCCTCAACACCTGTCCATCACTGTCGTCTCCAGGTGAAGCGTCTCCCTCCTCATTCACACCCTGCCACCATCCTCGACTCCCAGGCGTCCGTCTGCAGCTCAGAGCCATTAAAATCTGGCAGCGTGCGGGCGTGCACACAGCTCGTGCACACACCTTGTTTTCAGAGCTGTAACTTCTGTCAGTTCTCAGTAAAATGTAAACAAAAAATTGTAAAATTTCGAGAACCAGAAATTCTAAATGTTTCAGCTCTTCTTCTTCGTCTTCTCAATATTATTATTATTATTATCACTAATAATAATATTGTTATTATTACTGCATTATTGCTCGTGCAAGCACCAGACTGTACATCATTCAAAGGCCCACTGCCGTCACGTTTGAAGGGAGCAAATGTTGCCACTAAACGTGCTGGACAATTTGCAGGCGTGTTCCTCAGCGAGTGAGCGCGTGGACAGGAAATGAACGAGCGGCTGTGAGGCTCCAATTCAGCCGTGATAGAAGTCACCGCGTGTCACCGTTTCATTTCCTATTCATGGAGTGGAGCGTCAGAGCCGGAGCGCGTGGCGTGTGAAGTGTCCTCAGGGGGGCAGCGTCACTCATCGCCGGCTCGTCTCTCGCTTATTAACAGGAGAGAGAGCAGCCGATGAAAAGGCTGCGCCGCTGACTGCAAACAAAGGTGGAGTCCGTGGTGGAGTGATGCCACTTCTCACTTTTGAACATCATATTTGACAGATTTTTTTTTCTCTATTATAGTGCCAGTAATTCGTGTCCAGGGACGGATTTCATCTCGGCTGTTGCAGAAGGCGGAAAATAGAAATGTTCAGAAATCCCGTAGTGTTCTTGAACGCCTCGCCCTCGTTGTTTCTCTTCAGTCCTGGACTGGAGGATGACCGACCCCAACCACCCCATGAACGCCCTGATGCGCCTGAACCAGATCCACCCGGGCCTCCAGTACCGCCTGCTGTCCCAGTCGGGCCCCGTGCACGCTCCGGTCTTCACCATGTCCGTGGACATCCAGGGGTCCAGCTACCAGGCCACCGGCAACTCCAAGAGGACGGCCAAGCTGCAAGTGGCTCTCAAGGTGCTCGCCTGAGCTTTCATAGCCCCACCACAATATGACTAACAGCCAATCAGGTCCAGCTGTTGCATCTGAGAAGATTGACACTGAAATCAAGGTCGTGATGTGGCCTGGTCTGCATGTCTTTCTCTCTCTCTCTCTCCCTCACTCACTCTCTGTC
The DNA here is from genome assembly GCA_009823395.1 of Thamnaconus septentrionalis. NCBI lineage: Eukaryota > Metazoa > Chordata > Actinopteri > Tetraodontiformes > Monacanthidae > Thamnaconus > Thamnaconus septentrionalis. The sequence continues at coordinate 4,087,344 of CM020507.1, read as the reverse complement.
TCTCGCACGCCCAAAGGCTCTGCAGGCTCTGGGCTTCGTGCTCAGCGGTGAGGGCGACGTGGACTCGCTGAGCGCCGACGAGAAGTCTGACAGCGAAGGGAGGAACGAGCGGATGTCCAGCAGCTCCAGCTCCATCTCCGTCACCTCCTCTAACGACACACAGGAGGTGGGGATCAACGCACACACGCACGCACGCACACACACACACACACGCACGCCCGCACGCACTCACACACTCTGTCTTCCCTCCTGTTCCTTGAAGCAATCTGAAGAGATGCTTTTTGCAGGAACATTTCCAAACTCATCTCACCGAGAAGCACAAAACACTGAGAATTCCATCTCTCACCAAGCGGCAGAATCCTCCACAAGTTGATGATTTCCTTTTAAAAGGGATACTGTAGTTCACTTGGAAATGGTTCTGCATGAGCTATACTTTTAAATGCAAAATCTTAAATTTGAATCTTCAGTCTTGCGGACAGCAGCCTCTCCCTCCACTGTGATCAGAGCTCCTCTCAGAACTGTGTGGCTCCAAATCTGGAATGTTCTCCGTCTGACGAGAAGACGTTGCTCTTGTCCACAATATTCTGATTTTGTGAGCTACTGGTTTTGGGTTTTCATGATTTATAGGCCATAATTGTTGAGATAAAAAAAACACTTTGTTTGTGTGTGTGTTGTTTTTTTAAATATGTACCTAAAATAGCACTAATAATAATGATAATAATATCTGATGCAGGCTGGATAGCTTACATCTTATTATGACCTGGCAGAGAGGAAACTGTAAAACCCTCTTAAGTCCATTTTCAGATTGATGCCGAAGGTAATACGTCCCAACTGTGTGTGTGTGTGTGTGTGTGTGTGTGTGTGTGTGTGTGTGTGTGTGTGTGTGTGTGTGTGTGTGTGTGTGTGTGTGTGCAGTCCAGGGCTCCTGGTCCCATCCTGACGGCTGGAGGCAAGAACCCAGTGATGGAGCTCAACGAGAAACGGAGAGGCCTCAAATATGAGCTGATATCAGAGAGCGGCAGCAGCTACGACAAGCGCTTCATCATAGAGGTTTCACACACACACACACACACACACATACACACACCTGCACGGCACAAATGTCTTAGACTTCCTGTCCTCCTTGTCCAGGGTCTTATTAGGGACAGATGAGAGGAAATACTTTTGATGTTCAGCACCTCAGTTCTGCCTCCGTATAAAAGAATCTTCACACGTCTCAGAGAAGGAGGAGAGGAGGCCGAACACAAAAACAATTTTTTTTCTGTCCTGTAAAGTCGATCCGCTCACATATTTGCTCAGGTGAAAAGTATCAAGGGCCTTGTTTGCTTTTTAGAATGACTTGTGCGTATTACTGACTAGAATCATTTCTGTTTGTCTTTGAATAAATGGATTAATATGCGAATGATGCTGGTAATGACATTGACCCCGACGATTCAGGCTTGTGTTTGTTTGTTAAAACGTATCTTGCACAATTATGCTTTCCATAACATTTTAGACCCCTCAACATCAACTAAATCTATTGAATCCTACTTTTTAGCTCCTGATACACGACAGCGCCACATTTCATGTCTGCAAAAAAACTTTTTCTGTCCTAACCGATTGTGTCGTCCGTCCTCTGTGTGTGTGCTGGTGACAGGTGGAGGTGGACAAGCAGCTCTTCCGAGGGACGGGTCCCAATAAGAAGGTGGCCAAAGCCAGCGCCGCCTTGGCCGCCCTCAACAGCCTCTTCTCCGGCTCCAAATCCACCAGCAGCAAGAAGAAACGGCCAATCCCACCTGTGAGTGATCGGCGCCAGATGATGCAGCGCTACGTTTCACTGCTCAAGTGTGTGTATCTGATTTCTCTGTCTGTCTGTCTGTCTGTGTCTGTGCAGCCAAAGCGGCCCTTGGCCTCGGTGCTGACTCTGCCGGCGCTGGCTGCCAGGCCTCCGCGGGTCCCCGTCATCCCCAGAGCCCCGTACATCAGCAGCCCGCCCACTCATCCCGCCTACATCCCCCCAGGTGAGTCCCTGCGGCTCAGCATCGCCCCCTACAGATCCCCCGTCCTGTTTGCTCATGTTTACTCCTGGCTGGAGCTTCGCAGTGCTGCAGAAACAGCAGCTCCTCCCCTCCTCCCCCAACCCTGAGTCAGCGCAGTGACTCCAGAGGAGACGGTGGATCGGTGTCGATGGAAGCTAAATGCTGGCTGGAGGGGTTAACGTGTTTGTGAATCATCAAAGTTTTTAGAATGAGCTGCCTGTGCACGCTAGACAGACAGGCAGACAGAACGGCCGGGAAGAAGAGGAATTACTCTGTCACTGTCATTCCCAAACGCCACTTCAGCGATGCAGCGGCCAAGTGGATTATGATGCAGAGCTCTCACAATAAAGTCACAAACCGTCCAAAAGAAAATGACACAATCTTAATCCCTGTAAAGCCTGAACCAGAAGCAGATTATTAAAAACACACACGTCCAGATGGCAGTAAAGGGAGTCAGTGATGTATTTTCTTATCTGGTTAAACTGTTTGAGGAGCCAAAGAGTCACATGACCTGAGCTCCCTCAAAATTTAATTTAATGCCCAACTAGCCAGAGCGTCGTTAAGCATCACTTTGAACTCTTACATTCTTGGACAAGGAATTTGATTTTCCCTGCGGTATGTTACTGTGACCAGTAGGGGGCGCTGCTCGTCCTGCCCCTCTGGCAACTCTGTTTGCCGACGTGGCTTTCAATCCCCCAGCAGTTCCAACACTTTGCTCCCAAGAGGACCCCATGGAAAACACAGGAACTGCGAACTCGACAGCTGGACGATCAGCTGATCCGACTGGAAACGACTCTTCACGCCGCGTTGCAACGTTTCCTTACTTCTCCTGTTGTCTCGGCAGGTTTCGCCGCCCCCTACGGTTACAGTCCTGCAGGCGCCCTCCCTCCCTACGGTAAGCTCCTCCTCCCTGTAAAAAACACCTGACCGCCGATCCATCCATCTGATCAGTTCCGTCATCGCATCCCAACGTTTGAGTTTTTCTTTTTTTTTTCCTCAGGTTTCCCCTCCAGACTTCCCTCAGTAGTTGTTCCCATCATCAGGGTCCCCACGATATACCCCCCCGTCACCCACCTCTACCCCTAGTAGGACCCTCAGCGGCCTCATGAGGCAGACACCACTGTAGTTTGACCGCATATATATGTACATATATATGTATATATATATATATATACATATATATATATATATATATATATATATATATATATATATATATATATATATATATATATATATATATATATATATATATATATATATATATATATATATATATATATTATATATATATATATATATATATATATATATATATATATATATATATATATATATATATGTATATATATATATATATATATATATATATATATATATATATATATATATATATATATATATATATATATATATATATATATATATATATATATATATATATATATATATATATATATATATATATATATATATATATATATATATATATATATATATATATATATATATATATATATATATATATATATATATATATATATATATATATATATATATATATATATATATATATATATATATATATATATATATATATATATATATATATATATATATATATATATATATATATATATATATATATATATATATATATATATATATATATATATATATATATATATATATATGTTTGAGGGTGTCTGAACAAAGCCAGACAAATCCTGCACTGACTTCATCAGCTGATCATCCAGTTGGACGACATGAGATTGATCAGAGGAAGCTTTCGACCTCAGTTTGTTTGTTTGGTTTTTTTTTGCATTTTGATTTCAATCTGTTTACAATTTCAAGTTTTTTTCCTCGAGAGATGAGAGAAAAGTCTTAAAAAAGGTGTCACGTGTTTTATTTTGCTGCCGAGTGTCTGAGTTTACAGTGACGTGTCGAGTTTCCAAACTACTGAGCCATTTTTGTGTTTTGAGTTCACACTGAATACATTTTTTCTTTCAAATGAGATTTTATTTCAATTTGTTTGTACAAACCTTTTTCTTTAAATAAATTAATGTTGTTTTTTTTTTTGCCAGGAGCTGATGGCTTGTGCTTCATTAGATTTTGTTATGTTTCGTCAAAGCCATTTTTTCTTCAAGTAACTTAACTTAAATTATTACTATAAATTAAACAATAACAATTCTAAATCTTGGGGTCAATAAGTACTGTTATGAATTCCTGATGCTTCATTATTTTCATTATGGTTTGTCTTATAATTCTCTCTGTCTTCAATTAAACCTCTTTTCAAACCAAAAACAAAAACCCTTTCATTTGAAACATGTACAGATTGAAAAGCTATTAACTTGCCTGACTGAGTAGTTTTCCTACACAAACAGGTCAATCAAAAAGGCAAAATCTCTAGCGGGATTGAAAACTTCACTGAAAACAAAAGTAAAAAAAAAAAAAAACGTTTTAATTTTCATCTAAATGAATGTAGCCTTCACTGATACAAAAGTCTCAAAACGGGAGACCGGCGCTTCATAATAATCAGCGGTGGTGAAAGCTGCTGCGAGTGTTGAGGCAGGTTTCTGCTGCTGCTTCCGACTGTCAGGCAGCAATAAAACATCCCGAGCTGCAGGGAAGAAACAGCCTTGTGGTCAGGGTCAATAAATGTGCCCGACTGCACCAAATCATTTCAGTCCTCTGAGTTTTTAGATATGAAAAAAAACCAAAAAAACGTCACAACAGTAACTTCTAGAATTGCGTCTCGTCACTCGCTGACATTCACTGCTACTCAGTGGCTTCGGAGGGTCTGTCTGTCTGTCTGTCTGTCTGTCGGGCACCTTGAAGCCCCAGCCAGTCAAATGTAGCAACATCTTGTGGCGCACAAGCACAGTGCAAATGTTTTCATTGTTCATTTTGTTACTTTTTTGTATTTTTTTTTTTTTTTTTTTTTTTTTTTCTTCTGTTGGCACATTTTTTCAGTGAGGGTCAAAAATCACAAAAAGAAAAAAAACTCCATTCTGTGCTGCTGTGACAGAACTCGCTCATTGTGAGCGGATTGAAACACAGGAGTTATTTTGAGGGATTTGTATTGAACTCAAGTCATACATATGTATTTTTTATTTCCATTTCATGCCAATAGATCCTTCTGGGATGTTGCCCAGTGGGCCTTTAATGATTTCCTGTTAACCACAGCTAATGGTGTCTCCTGTCTCCAGGTGGCCTGTACATTGACAGTGCCTATTACCAGCCGCAGACCATAGCCGCTCCCATAATCATCCACCTGGGCCCCCAGGATCTTTTCTGACCCCTGCGACGTGCCGAGGCGGGCCCTCCGCAGCCGCCTCGGACCCACCGTTTAATCCCGCGCCCTTATTAAACCCCGTCGACGTCTCTCAATTACCGCCGCGCCGCTTCTCTCAGAGGCCGCAGGAGACACAGCAGCAATACTGAAAGCAATATGGAGCAGGAGGAGAGGAAGAGAATCACCTCGGGCAACGTTGAGTCTAGTCCGGCTCGGCTCTGGCCGGAGAAGCGCCTGCGGCTGAGACCTCACCTCACCAAACGTCAATAAAACACGGAGCAATATTTCTTCGGCCCGCGGGGGGAGCAGCGGCCACAAACTGTTGTGGGCTTCGTTCAAGAGCGGCGGCGACGTTCATCACAAACGTGAGCGGCTGCATGTGAATACGGCATTCAGTATCCGCATTAAATGGATGTGTGTCGGTTTTGAATACATAGACTTGTTATCTTTGACCACTGGCTGGAGAGACGTCTGTGGCACGGCTGGGTGTAAATAGCAAACCAATGTAGCTTTGTATTTGCACATATGTCATGTGAAATAATACTACAAGTTAAAACCATTTTACAAATGTCTTAAAATGATATTTAGTCCCTATTTAAACTTAATTAAACGTCATATAGCGACTTAGCAAACCTTAATAGCAAAGACATGGCGAGTGACATCCTTTGAGACGTCGACGCAATTTGGCAAGTTCTTTTTTCCTTTCGCTCTCATTTCACGCAGTCACTGTCTGTAAACTGCTGTTTATTCTGTATTTGGTTCGGAGGGGACGGCAGTGCACGAGGGACAGCAGTGCACGAGGGACAGCAGTGCACGAGGGTTTGCGGGACAAATCCAAGAAGGGGGACAGAATTATTCAGAGTGTAATAACTTCAAATGTATATTTATTCGTAAAAGGCCCAGTCTGTAAGATTTAGTGCCATCTAGTGGTCACAAAGCATACTGTAAAGAACATTAATCTTTGTTTTCTGATGTCTCACTTGACGTCACTTTTCTTTTCTAATATCATATAATAATTCCAATATAAAGTAATATATATTCTAATAACCACCTATTCCTGAGCAGACCTGACCTTGTCTGAGTAAAGACAAACAATATATTTTTTTCATGCTACTAGGTCCAACTGTAAATGTTACAATCTGAGCCTTTACGTCGTGTGAACCAAACCTGAAGAATTAATGCAACATTTAATATGTATATCTGGATAAAATGCCATATTATAGTGAGAAACACTGACTGACCGATGATGGATGTTTGCTGGTCCGATTTCATCACATGAAAAATCATGAATCTGTTTCATCCTGCAGATGGACAGAAAAGCGGGTGGGGGGGATTTCTGCAGGAGCTGGATGGTGAAATAATCAGACAGATTTATATCATCCCGGATAAACACCCAATCCCCTGTTTACATGCATATGTGAATGCAGACATGTATGTGTAATATTAATGAAGGCTAGTGGAGGGATAAGGAGGTAAAAAAAATCAGGCAGTGAGGAATATTTGGACAGTCTCTGCAGACAAACACTTGAAAGTGGATTTGCGCTAAGAATTGGAATTTTACGAGCTGTTCTCCCGAGGTGCTTCGGGGCCACATTGTTATGGATGCCAACAATATAATCGTTTAATCCCGACAAGGTGCTCCGCTTTTAATGTTCAGCATTACTGGATTACAGCGGATGCTCGTTTGTTTTGGAGCAAAGACAGAAAATCTCAGTATCAGCGGCAGAATGACAAGGCTGACGAACGATCACCTCTACATATTAAGCAGATGGAAGTACTGGCAGCTTCTTTTTTTATTTTCCGAGTTGCTGCGGCAAAGAGAGAAACATTCAATTTGATTCAGCTCGTGAAATAAATATTTTAAAAGTGAAACGATGAATTGTTGTGTCGCCGTTCCTGTTATTTGACAAGATTCACCAGTCAGCTCATTTTTTACGAAAGCTTGCGTATTCTAAATGTTTTCAAATCATTATTTTTCACTCCTGGCAGCGCAGCCTTGGATGATTAATGATCCATCAACAACAACCAGCCTCTCCAGATCTTCAGAGAACAACCTATTTAGCCCTCTGTTTAAAGCCTCCTGCTAAAAAACTTAAGCTGTGTTGGACTTTCCACATTTGTGGAAAGGTGGTCTCCGAGGGCGGGGCCAACACCTGGCTGTGTTCATTGTCACCGGAACCCTTTGTGACGTCACAAAGGCATGTCAATTCCTTTAGCAATCAATCTCTTAAAAGTGCAGCTTGCAGAAAAAGTGGGACTTTTCTGATGATTGATGATTAGAAATGACTCTGCTGCATTATTCCTCCTCAGAGCCCAACTAGAGGGGAAAAGGAGTTTTAAAAGCAATATTCAGCTCAGGAAAGGTCCAAGAGTAGCTGGTGTTGTGGTGGCTGCAGGAAATAGATTAAAAACAAAAAACAAAACTTGATGCCAAAAAGTGAGACAAATAATCAGCTGGCAGAAAAGGCCGGGGCTAGCAAGCAGGCAGCAGGTCGTTGAAGAATTTCACTCCAGATATTAAAAACATTCCATGTATAAACAAGCATCTGCTGGTGTGAAAGACAAACTGTGGATGTGTTCTTGAAACTTTTTCCTTTCTTTCTTCTTTTTTCTCTCTGTCTTTCTTTCTTTTTGTTTCTTTCTTAGAGAACGTGTTCTTTTCAAAAGTGAGATTTCTGCTAACACCCTTGACTTAAAGCTGAAGGTCGAGCCGTCAACGTGACTCTGGCTGCTTCTGCTGCACACAGAGTGGAAAACGTGTCCCACTTGTTCTCTTTCAGTTTTCAGGATGGCCATATTATTCTGCACATGTGGTGAAAACAATGATGTTTTTCCAAAATCATTTGCATAAACCAAAACAAAACTTGATTTTGTTTTTGTCTGATGTGTCTCCTTTTGTTGTTGTGTTTTTATTACACCCAGACTTGTTATGGATGTTTTTGTTTATTTATGTAAGGCACAACATGCAAAATTAGGGAATTAAAGCTCCCATATTATGCCCAGTTTCAAATCTTCACTTATTTTCCGTGTGGATTCAACAAACCAGGGAGAGAAGCAGCACTAGAGGAATTTGGGGGATGCCTCTGGTGTTTGCTCTAGTTTTTCTTCCTCTGAGCTCTTAGATTAGGTTGACTGTTGCTGCAGTCACACTCTGCTGCCGTGAAGATAATTGCATCCTGCATGAACAAAGAGAGAGAGTGAAGGAGATGCTCCATAACACACACTGGGAATCAAACGGAGGCCTCGCACCAGACGCTTAAACCGACTTGCATGCTTGAAAACATCTCGTGCCTGTTGGAAAATGACTGTGTGCACCTCTTAACAAATCCCTAACGGCCAACAACTGTCCAGCTTCCGGTCAGTGCTGTTAGTCCTGTCGCCTTTTTTTTTTTTTTTGCTTCTTTTTCTGGAAGAAGCAGGCAAACAGTATCAGATGGAGGTCCAGATCCTGACTGTATTTTTAGCAGAGTGAAGCCAGAAGGTGTTGGATTACACAACGTGAGCTCTACACACACACACACACACACGCACAGACGCCAGTTTGTCGTCTCATCCGAGCTCTGCACCAGCCACAGTGCACTGCAGTCTGCTCGTCTTCTGACATCGGCAATATCTCTACAATCTCTTCAGGATTTATGAACACATAATTTACTTGTTGTAAGCAATAAGGGTAAATCACTTATTAGAGCAAACAGGCGTGTGGAGGGTTAAATTTAATTCAGCTTGATTTAACTCTTGGAAAAAAATCTGGCAAAATTAAACTTTTTTTTTTTTTGCAATTATGGAGCTTTATACTTTAACCTCTCTGGAAAATTTTTATACATACATTACATGTTTATAGTTTTTTTTTTTTTCATTTTAAAGATCAATCATAAATTCACTCGTTATTTTGCATATGCAGAATTCCAAAAATGACGTCTTATCATGCCTCCCTGAATAGATGCCCCTCATTCTTTTGGCAGTACCAGTTTAAATGTGTAATCACAGCGCCACCAACTGGTAAAATATGAAATGTATCCGTAAGACTGATGATTTTCGATAAAGGTTTAAACCGCCAGGTGACTCCTGCTTGCAAACAAAAGCGACTTATCTGCATTTTACCTTTCCCAAATTTGGACAAATGTGTTTAACAATCCAGTTCTTCCTATCCTATCTCACTGTATCTGTTGAATTTTTGACTTATTTCTTTTCAAGAGTAGGTTTATAAAGTTTTTTAAAAACCCCGTTTATTTATATATTTAAAAAAAAGGTTATTGTAATAGAGAACATAGCCCACAAAAACAGAACCATGAAAAGAAAAAAGAAAGAAGAAAAAGTAAAATAATGACACAAGTTGGAAAATAAAGGAAACATACAAAAATAAAACTTAGGTGGGAAAAAAAAAGATTAATTGAGGAATGAAAAGTTAAGAGACTGGATCAAATAAAGTAAAAATAAACTGGAAGCAGGCTCTTAACTTTAACCACTAGAGGGCAGCAGACCAGGTGCTCAGATTTGACTGAAATCCTACCGCGGAAAATGTCCAGAGGGATCCGCTGTGCATAGGCATATGCATGGGCATATTTTTTTGGGGCAGGAGGCTGAAAACAGAGGGCTCAGTCTGCAGAGATCTGTAGAGATTTTTGGATTATTAATGATCCAACAATACCTCTATAACCTTTAAAAATGAATGAAGTGATACTCAAAATGGTTTTAAATTGCATGACAAATGTTGATGATTAATTTATAGATATCTGCCATCTGGTAATTGAAGTTTCGAGTCGTGTGAGTGATTTTTTTTTTTCTGGCTGCCCCTTAAATCATTGTCACACCTCTTGTGTGGCTCTGAGCTGTTTTTATTGCCATTTTCCACCAGCGAAGAGCGATAAATCCTTCAGATAAAATCAAGGAGGGGAAAATATATTCGTCTTTGGCATAAAGGATTAAAGTCTTGTCACATGAGTGGGTAAGGAAACGTCTGAGAGCCTCGGTATTGGCTCTGCTCGTCATGAGACCCACTGATGAGGCAGCAACACTGGGCTGCATTATAGTGAAGCCACTGCATGAATCAGCATGGATTGGCTCTGGGGAAAACCCTTAAAGAATTAGAGGAAAGTGACGGAAAAATCAAAAGGGGGAAAAAGTTTCCACTTTGTCAAGCAGATTCTGAAGTGTTTCCCTGAAGATCACATTGATTGGGATTTACGGCCGCTTGCTTTGTAACGTATCACGCTTGTTGGAGATGACTGAAAACAGATTTTGCGAAAACAAACTTCAATAAACACACACACACACACACACACACACACACACACACACACACACACGTGGTTAGTATGTGGTTTCCTTGAGATATTACAGTATGTTGTTTTTTTGCCAGGACAAAACAGCTTTTTTTTTTTCAACATTGTTATTTGATGATGATGGGAGGAAATCTATGCATGCAACCCTAAGAAGGATAAAAGTAACTGTCTCTATACAAATAAATATATTTAATAAAAATCTCATAATACCCCACACTTGAAAAGAATCATAATGTACACAATCATCATAATCTTAAAACGTTTTATGGTTGCGGGCGTCAAGGGTAAGAAAAATCACTGTGGATCAGGGCAGTTAGCTTGGGCTAGTGGAAACCTGACTGTAATGTATGTGGTTGTCGGTTCAATTTTCCTCGAACACCTTGTTTTGTTTTAACTCCTGGAGATGACACCACAACACATAGTTTTAAATGAAAAGGAGAAATTAGAATAAACTCTCAACATGTCTGAAATTGGATAAAAAAAAAAAAAAAGTCATACTACACACTGCTAGGTTTTTTTTCAGGGGCCAAAAATTAAATGTTAGGGTTAGTTAGTCCTCACCTGAAAAACAAAACAAAAAAACAACAACACTTGAAAAACCTTTTGCGGGGAGTTCTGATAACTGGAGCAGGAATAAAACCTGGGTCACCCATAACCTGGGTTAACCAACCATAACCCTAATTCCAGCCTTAACCCTAATGCCATCCAAGTCTATGGGGTCAAATTTCAACTTTGTCCTAGAGACATGTGACCACTTGCCTTTTCATCAGGAGCCCCCAAGAAGCGCCCACGCCAAATTTGGGGCTTCTAGCACTTGAGGAACCCAGAAAGCCTAACCCTAATTTCAAAAACCCTAACCCTAATTTCAGCCTTAACCCTAACCCTAATGCCATGCAAGTCTATGGGGTCAAAGGTCAACTTTGTCCTAGCGCCATGGGGCCACTTGCCTTTTCATCAGGATGCCCCCAAGTAGCGCCCATGGAAAAATTTGGGGCTTCTAGCACTTGAGGAACCCCGAAACCCTAACCCTAATTTCAGCCTTAAGCGAAACCCTAACCCTAATTTCAGAGTTAACCTAAACCCTAATGCCATGCAAGTCTATGGGGTAAAAGGTCAACTTTGTCCTAGAGACATGGGGCCACTTGTTTTTTCATCAGGATCCCTCAAGATGCCCACACCCACGCCAAATTTGGGGCTTCTAGCACTTGAGGAACCCAGAAAGCCTAACCCTAATTTCAAAAACCCTAACCCTAATTTCAGCCTTAACCCTAACCCTAATGCCATGCAAGTCTATGGGGTCAAAGGTCAACTTTGCACATGAGGAACCCTGAAACCCTAACCCTAGTTCCAAAACCCTAACCCTAAAATCAACCTCAACACTAACCCTAACCCTAACACCAAGATAGGCCAAATTTTGTTTCTAGCCAAGGTCACCCGAACCTTGGGTATAAACATATAAATAAATATTTCAGCATCCTGAATGCCAAAATATGTTTATTTAACCAACAATGTGAGGGCTCTACAAAATGAATCAACACATTTTAGGGGAATGAGTTAAGGTTATTGACAAAATAATAATTGATGCCAAGGTTAAGGATTGTGTTTGGATGAAAAGGACAAAAGAAAGGAAAATGAATGGAAGTCAATGCAAGTCCACACAAAGCCAGATGGCCCTGTCCATTAAACTGAATCACATGAAAAATAGATCTGTTTCCATTTGACCTCTGTTTCCAGCCGCAGGAAGCCTTCAGTCAGTTGAAATATTAATAGGACCTTTTATACAATGAAGGTGGCCACGTCCACTGAAATATGAATAATACAGTAAGAAAAAAAAAATCAATGGCCTTTAAAATCAATATATCTGCCTCTATTCATTGTGTATACATCAATCTGTAGTCAGCGTAGTCAGTGTCTCTCAACCAGTACAATAGTGTGAAGGCACCTCCAGCATCTTGAAAGTTACGTGCATCAAAACCAAAGCCAGTGGCCTGAATCTTGTGAACCATCCAGCCTCATGCTTCACCAGTAACAATCTGATCATGAATAATGGACATGCCACGAGCGTTAAAGAGAGCAAGACTAATTTGATTTAAATTTACCAATATTCCATTGTCGGAAATAGAGAAATTAGATTACATAGTTGGAGCCGTCTGGGTAAAATGTCATTTAAATGTCATATAACATTAACAAAGGAAGATGAAAAGAATCAGCCAACCAGCACAAGAGTTCTAATATAATATCTAGCCTGTCTTTGTATCAGGGGTTATATGTGATACAATTTCACTAGATGTCATAGTTTTGCACTGAATGACTCACCAAAACAGATTTTCTCAGGGCATCTCCACCACAGCCTCCAGGGTTTCCTGGAGTCGACTGCAAGAAAACCCCAGCATGGTCTCATCTGGGATGAAAGTTAAAATCATGACAACTGCATGACAACAGCACGACACTGGTGCATGGACACACATACACACACACACACACACACACACACACGCACGCACACGCACACACACACACACGCACACACACTTTTTTGTCATTTGTAATTTGTGCTTCTGCTGTTTTGTTTCTTGTTTTTTTTCCTCAATAGTTAATTAGCCTCTGTCTCCAGTATTGATGTTAATGTGCAGCAGCCAGGCCTCTGTGAATAATAGATTGACTCTCCTGCTGCTTCAGGACCTTCAGTTACTTTTGGGATCACTTAATTACACAAGATTGACTCTAACGTTTGGCATTACTTTAGGTCCATCTTAGATATGACTATCATTGATGCTATTTGCTATTGTTGCTATTTGAAAGTCCTGCTTTTGGCCTGTGAAAAAAGTGATTAAATGATAATGTGAGCAGAGTATTGATGTTTCCTGATGAGGGTTTTTTGTTTGTCTGTTTACACAATCTGTAGACTTCCTACAAAAAAAATCCGCTCTGTGTTTAATGATGTCCTGCTGAGACAATGTGCTGAAAGCGTTGCATTGTCGAACACTTGTGAGAAGGTTGTTTCCGTTCAGGTCCAGATGCCAACATTCTATCCTCCCGTTGAATTCACGCCCGAAGAAGAAAACACACGGATGTGGTTTTACTGTGGCGTGAACTTGGACGCCATCGTTATGGGACTTTACTCAAATAAATTGAATGCGATGCTGCTTTGTTAATGTGACAGCTGCGGCCGGTCCTTTGCCAAAGCTGCAGCAGCAATCTATTTTGTCCTCCTTGTCAGAGAGGATCCAAGTTTGAACGGTGATGAAAAGACCCTCGTTTTATCCGTGCTGAAAACCCTTGCAGGGCGCTGGCTGCCGTGGCTGTCTTTGGCTCCGGCCCTACCCTCATTTGTTGTCGTCCAATCATTTTGCTGTTCTGCGCCTATCTGTGCGTCTGGGCACATCAAGCCTCATAATCTGGCTGCATTGTCTGTTCATGTCACTGCTGCAGCTGTATGGGCTTTTCCATATTTGGATGACAATTGTAAATGTATTTTAAAACGGAATGGGAAAAATCTTCCTCCTCCAAGGCTAGCATGCATAAATGTATATTCTAAAAGCTGAAACTTAACTGAAGGGAGACTATAACTAGGAAATACTTTTAGCAATACGCACGAAGGGAGTTGGAATCTCCAGCCGACACTGCGGGAGAGTTTCTCTGAATCAAGAAGCACTCAGATGTTTGGGATTTCTTTTCTTTTTTTTTTTTTTTTTTTTTACTACAGTCTCGCATTAAGTCCTTTATTTTACCTAAAATGGTGTGTGGGGTTGTTTAACACGCCTCGTTTGCACTTAGAGGTGGAGAAGCCTACTGTTGCTGCTGCTGCTGCTGCTTTGCTTGGTGAACGTGAGGAATGCTAACAAGCCACTTTCTGGGACATTTTGTACCATTTAAACGTGATTCATTTGTGTGTTGCTTTAGACTAATGCACAATGTGCCTCAACACCACGACGGTGAGAAACAAAATCCAAAAGTAATGGATCGCAAATCCAAAAACCACATCAGCATTGCTTCCCCTGCTGGAAAAACAACACTCTCTTCAGGTGGGGCGTGTTTGAGTTTCCCTCAGAACCATTAACCGTTAATGGACACAACTTCTATTCTTCACATTTTGTTTTTTTCTTTTAAAAATAACCATTTCGCCATACACAGTCCAAAGAAGAGAGACATCCAGACTTTTTTTTTTTTCTAACAGATGGAGGACAAGCCACTCAAGAGGGGATCTTTTCTCAAGTGTCCCAGATGAACAATAAAAACCATTTCGATTTAAGTTTGACACAACTATGTGACAATGCGGACTGATTTATGCTGTTTGTTCACCACCAGAGTAATCTGGAAGTCTGTGAAGAATACATGAATTGTTTGCAGTTGCACAGCTCCTGCTATATGTTTGAATGGGAGCTACTCCACTGCTGTTATTCAGTAACTTCTTGATGACACAACAGAGCAGTTAGACAACAGGCAGTGGAATGTACAGCTTTAAGTTAAGTTCTTAATGACGCTGCTTTATTGAATTGCAGAGTTGAGGTCGTTGCGCTCCTTCTAATTTTGCAGTTTACAACTTTAGGAGGAAACTGCACGGGAGGCCAGGAATTTGAAAACTGCGACATCACGACTGGTGACACGACATATTGCCTTAAATAATTTGATTTGATTTGATTTGATTTTTTGAATTTATTTCGAACATGAAAGTAAAAATAAAAGGGATACAAAGCCCAAAACATACGAAAGAAAACTTAAAATAAAAAACTAAATAAAAAACTAAAATAACTAAACCTGAATGTAAGTGGCACAGGATAAAAACATTCAGAGGGAAAAGTGTCACAAAAAAACCTAGTGAATCTTGAAGACCTTCACTGATTTTGCAGCTCACCTTGTTTGCAAACACCCAAAAAAATTAAATGAAAAAATAAAAAAATAATAATAATCACAATTTTTTAAAAATTGCAACTCTGACAACCAAACTCTGTTCTCCGAAATGTCACTAGTGCAAAATCCTGTTTTTCATTTTAAACAATCCTGAGATGAACAGTCGTCCAGTTGGAGAGACGTCACAACGAACGCTGCAAGGACAAAATCTCATTTACGAACATACAAAAAACAAAAACAAAACACCCACACACACTTAGTTAGCTTAAAATGAGCAGTCCGGTAATCTCATCAAGTAAATGTCCATCCGCAGTGATCAACTGAATCACGTCTCAGAACAGCGTGTTCCTGCTGATGTAACGTCCCCAGAATCTGCTGCTGCAGGAAGTTTAGGATCAAAAAAATAAAACAAAAACAATGCAGCTTTTCTTACAGCGTATCTTGTTTTATATAAAAAACACGCAGGTTAAACACACACACACACACACACACACACACACACACACACACACACACACACACACACACACTTTATTCTATTTCTGCTTCAAGTGTCTCTCAGGTCCGTCTTGAAAAGATCCAACAGTGTCTTTTCTGAGGCCAGATTTTGTAGGAATATGATCAGAAGCAGGACTGGCTGCCATGGACAGGTGACGCCTCCTGTCCAACCCCACCATGAAAGTAAAGGCAGAGTGAAGGAGAGAGGCAGTGAGCGAGCGAGCGAGCGAGCGAGCGGAGAAGAATGACAGGAAGTCGGGGGGTAATGAAAAGGGAGGGAAGCCGATGAATTTCGCCTTCCAGTAACGGAGGTTCCCACCGCCGAGCTCCGCAGCGCACAACAAAAAAGGCCCAAACAATGGCCCACGATGAGTAATGGTGTCGCACCGGGTGATGTAACTGCGGCCGAGAGCAGAGAAGTGGCCTGCGTTGTTGTGAGGTGATGCTGCGCAGTTACCTCGCGTGGTCTTCAAGTCTGTTTTATGGACGTGTGGGAGCTGCTTGACCATTAGCCGCTGCTATTTTAAAACGGCAGTGTTCTTTGGCTGGGATAGACACCAGTGTTTATATTGTTTCTATTTCTGGTTATCGAGGGTCTCTCTCTCTCTCTCTCTCTCTCTCTCTCTCTCTCTCTCTCTCTCTCTCTCTCTCTCTCTCTTACTCTCAGGCACACACACAAATACGTAAAGACAAGGAAAATCCTGGCATTGTGCTGCTATTCACGAATTAGACTATTTTTGTCCGCAGGTACAGAAATGAAGCTCCATGATGCTGCCAGTAGAAGAACTTTGCAAATGTACAGAACGGTCAACTGTGAAATCTCCTCCTTCCCAACTTGCATGAGTCACCTTTTTAGTTCCTTCTCAGACTTATTCTCCCTTTGCATTCATGTTGTGAGTCTGAGTCTGTATGTGTATGTGTGTGTCAGTGTACGTGCGCTTGTGAGATTGCACTCAGGTGATTGGGCTCGGCTCCGGGGCCATTTCCTGGATTCTAAGAATAAGCGGGCAGCACCAACAGGCTGCTTTTCACTCCCTCATTACTGGAGGGAGCTCCACCCTCTTATCGCCCAGGTTGGGCAGAAATGACAACAATGCAGCCACTCACTCACTCACTGAGTCAGTCAGCCAGGATCAGGCATCAACAAAGCCCCAGTCGGCCCAAACAACGCAGCAATAACAGGGCCTGATGATGAAAACCTGCTTGGCTGACGGTACACGAGACTGATGCAACATGCAAATGCCAACATTGAGGAAAGAGTCACTGACTCGACTCTGTGGCCTTTAAAACTGCACAGACATACACACTTTGGTTACTAAAGCGATGCTGAACACGGCCCCTTTAAAATGTCCCACCTGCAGTGTCTGGCAGCCAATCACAAGGAGCTCCAGCTGCTCCAGGCCTCCTTGAGTAAAGCTGCTGACTCTTTGGATCCTACCGGCCAGCCAGTGTATCAGTAAAGTTGCTTCTGCTGACAGTGTAACTCTGGTGACCCTCACAGGTCAAAGGCCGAGTTATTGTGTGGTTGTGATAAAAAAAATATTTGATTTAATTTTCATCTGAAAACGTCTGTTTCTTGCCACGGCATGAACTCCGATCAATGCATAGACGTTGTTGTAACCCAGGTGTAGAAATAACTTTGGAAATAACTCCAATGTTTTAGTTAAAGTTTACTTTAAAATAATTCATTGAAGCTGATTTATGTTTAAAACTGTATTTAAAAGTGTTAAAAGCGGGTTCAACGCGTTTTAAAAAAATAAATAAATATTTTGCTCGCGACCGAATGTAGCCAGTGTCGAGCTGCCCACCGAGCCAATCAGTGAGCTGCGTGAGCCCCAGGTGGTCAGCTCGGTAGTCTGACATCCTGTCATGATTTCCGGGTCCAGAGCATGTGCGTGCTGCGAAGCGAGAGCGGAGAAAAGGAGAAAGACGGGTGGAATGAGTGGCGGTTTGCGAGAACAGCGCGAGATTGATGAGACCTGGTGGGGTAAAACTTACTGCATATGGTGATTCATCGGTGAGTGAAGGAAAAAAAAAAAAAAGTTATTTAACTGTTTTAAGAGCGCTAATTGTTTTGTGATGCTAGTGGCCTACTAGTTTGGGCGTAGCCACTTAGCTGCTATTATCGTTTAATTTCAATGGCAATTTATTAAAATGCTCATTGTTGTAACTGCTGTTACGAAAGAAATATGTTGATTTCCTTAACTGTTTATTATATGTTGGAAAGAAAGATATTGGTGAGCTTTGTATGAGTGTGTTTAGGTCATGAGTGTGGTAGTAAAAGAGGTGAATTTTTAGTGCATTCTCTCGCTGTTACCGTGCAAACGGAGAAGACAAAGCACGCTAAGACACATTCCTCAAAAGAATACTATCATAGCTGACTGTATTGAATGTATGTTTTTTCTAGCTTCAAGTGCACTTGCTACATTGTGTTGTTTCTTGTTTTTGAAGGGATGTTTTGGGTGGTTACTGTCATAGCCATGACTGTGTGGGGTTTTGGAGTGGTATTGCAAGGGGAACGTTGAATGTATTTGTAGTTTTGCAATTACAAATGAAAACTAAACTAAAGATAGATTCTGGTTGTACAGCTACATTTTTTGAGAACATTATTGAACCAGTTAAAACAAGTGAGTGTATTAATTGGTAAAATTATATGTAGAATTAGAAATGAAAATGACTCTGGATATAATAACAAGTTGAATTTCCTTTGACCTGTACACAGGTCAGGTTTTTTTTTGAGAGGATTTCGGTTAGAAATCCCTGTTCCATTGTCCATCGGAGGAGTTCCTGCTGGAGTCGGGAGAGGTTTCCAGAGATCCCGAGACATCAAGATCCCAGTGTGAGCTGGGTGGCGAGCCGGATCGAAGCACCAACATTGAAATCAGGAATCGTGAAGGATTTCTGATTCCCTTCTTCACAAAACGTGTGGTAGGACACAAACACGCACTGACACTAAGCAGAGGAGAACAAAAAAGGGCCCCAACACTTGACCTTGGGAAAAAAAGGGTTTTATTTTGCCGGCTTTTTTTATTTTTGTTTATTATTTTTGTTTATTATTTTTCATTTAATACTTTGCAACAAACTGCTGTGATTTCATTGTAATAACACACAAAACATCCAAACCATTGTTGCCTGTGTCTTTTGGTTTACAATATTAAGGGCTCTTACAACCTTTATTTCTTCTGTTATTGGTCCATGTATTAGTAGAGCTTATTACTTACCTGTGCTCTGTTCTAACTTAGTAACAAGGGTTACAGAATTGGCGAGCCAGCCAGGAGAGTCCACTTGAGTGTTAAGATTGTCAGATCTTTTTTGTGTGTTCAACTTACTTACCTTCAGAACCCAAGTACGGCAAAATGGAAATTGTAACACAGGAGTCAGTTGAAATCCCTTGCTCAGTTGTGGTTAGTGGGTTAACAGAGACAGATAGTGATGAAGAAGTGTCCACTTACCTTCAGAGATATGGTTCAATCAAACGTTTTTTACGTATAGATGACCCCAAATCAGATTTCCACAGACACATCATAGTGGAATTCACAAATAGCTCTGCTATGGAGTCCTTAGAGCCTCTGTTGCCCCTTAAGCTTCAGAACCCTGCCCAACCCAAAGCTGTTTTTGAAGTAAAGAGCTTGGCAAGTGTTTACGCATCAGATGCCCGCAGCAGGGCTACTAGAACATACATGGAACAGTTGTGTGACATTGCTAGATTGAGTGGAAGTTCTGTAGAGCAAATGCTGAAAGAAGAGCTGGCACACCTGGCTTCATCTACAGTTGGCACATTGCCACCCTCTCCTCAGTTTCAGCCAGAACCCTCTCCTCCGCAGAGCCCAGTCTCTAAATCAAAACCAATCGACCAAGTGAGTGTCTCCTCTCCTCCACGTCCTCTGTCTGTTCACCCTGATCCAACAGCTTCTAAACCTCTTCACGATGCAGGCCAGCCTCATACCCCTTCGATTCCATTAAAAACCTGACTGACTTGAACTGGTCACCGACTCCACCAGTTATCACTTGCAGCACGACCCAGTCCACCATCGATGTGAATCCACCCAACATTCAACGAGTAGTGGTTGAACATGTTGTAATACGCAGCAGCGATAGCCCATCTCACCTTGTTGCTCCAGGAAGGCTTCGAGCTTTCTCAGGGAGATATCCGCGCCCAAATAATGAAGCGGATTACGATACGTGGCGTACTAGTGTTGAAGTCCTGATGAAAGACCCTTCAGTTTCTGACTCGCACTGTGCTCACCGCATCCTTGACAGCCTTCTCCCTCCTGCTTCTGAGATGACTAAGCATCTTGGCCCGCAAGCTAAACCTTCGGCCTATCTTCAACTACTTGACTCTGCTTACGGAACAGTTGAAGATGGCGATGAACTTTATGCCAGGTTCATGAGCACGCTTCAGAATGATGGGGAAAAGCCATCCGCCTTCCTGCAGAGATTGCATGTAGCATTGAGCACGACCATGAGACGTGGTGGTGTATCTGCTCCTGACTTTGACCAGCAGCTTTTAAAGCAATTCTGTCGTGGTTGCTGGGAGAACTCCTTAATAGCCGACCTCCAGCTTGAACAAAAAAAGAAGAATCCACCTTCCTTTGCAGAACTGTTGTTGCTACTGAGGACTGAAGAGGACAAGCAGGCGGTGAAAATGAGCCGTATGAAGCAACATTTGGGCAGCGCCAAGCCTGCTTTTGGTGTCAGTAAACAACGTGTCATGTCTCATCTACAAATGGCACATTCCAAAACTGATTCGGAGTATAACACTGAAGTTGAGATGCTGAAAAAACAAGTAGCAGATATTAGTGCCCAACTTAGCAGCATGACGGTTGAAAGTCAGAAACACAAACTGCCCAAACAGAAAACAAAAACTTTTGTTTCCAGTGATAAAGTTGAGGCACACCCTGTGAAAACGAAAGGTGCAAGTCAGCAGAGCCCTGCTGTCAAGGTAAGCAGCAAGCCACGCCCTTGGTACTGCTTTCAATGTGGGGAAGATGGACATGTTGCTTCAGCTTGTGACAATGAGCCAAATCCTTCCCTCGTAGCTGCAAAGAAAAAACAACTGAGAGAGAGACAAGCTATGTGGGAGGCCTCTAATTCCCATGGCAATCAGGCTCATTTAAACTGATGTCCGCTCCCATAGAGGGACATATGGGAGGGACACCTGACAAATCTAGTCCCGCAATTAAGAAAAATGCCTGGAAGAGAACTCAGACTAAGAGGGAGCCCATTAAACTTCCTCATGGCCTAGTGGGAACCAAAACCACAGCTCAGGTAACTATTGCAGGAAGAGACATTAGTTGTCTTTTAGATACAGGTTCGCAGGTGACCACTGTACCCCAATCTTTTTATGAGCAATACCTTTCAGATCTGACCATCCATCCCTTAGGTGATCTTCTTGATGTGGAAGGTGCCAATGGCCAGTCAGTCCCCTACTTAGGATATATCGAGCTCTTTATCACGTTTCCTAAAGACTTTGTAGGGACTGATATTGAAGTCCACACTTTAGCCTTGGTCATTCCCCACCTCCACTCTGCCATCCAAGAACAGGTCCTTATTGGTACCAATACTCTTGACGCTCTTTATGCTAACCTTCAAGATGACCCAAACTGCTCCACCTTCCAGCCATTGTCTTATGGTTACAGAGCTGTCCTCAAGGTCCTCCATATGCGGCAGGGAAGCTCTACTAGTAGTAGTCTTGGCTGTGCCAGGATGGTTGGAAAAACACCTAAAGTTGTTCCGGCAGGACAGTCAGTCATTCTTGAAGGCATGGCCAATGTTTCTAGTGCTCATTTGGAGAAGTACGTCATTATTGAACAGCCATCGACCTCCTCCTTACCAAGCGGCCTCTTGGTCTCAGCCAGCTTGGTCAGTCTGCCAAAGAAACAGCCTTGCCGTTTACCGGTTGTATTAAAAAATGAAACAGAACATGATATTGCTATTCCATCCAAGACAATATTGGCAGATGTCAATGCTGTGGTGCGGGTGATACACAAAGAACAAACAGTAAAGGAATCAAGCCTACTTGACATGCAAAGGAAGTCTCCCCAACCAGCAAAACTGAGTTTTGATTTTGGAGACTCACCCTTACCTCCTGAATGGAAAGACAGAGTAACGACCATGTTGCAGTCCATGCCAGAAGTCTTCTCCCATCACGACCTGGATTTCGGACATACAGACAAAGTCAAGCATCGGATCAGACTCAGCGATGAAACTCCCTTTAAGTACAGACCCCGTCCAATACACCCTCATGATGTGGATGCAGTGAGAAAGCACCTACAGGAGCTCCTTGATTCAGGGGTTATACGGGAGTCTGAGTCCCCGTTTGCATCTCCCATTGTAGTTGTAAGGAAGAAAGATGGTTCTGTTCGTCTTTGCATAGACTTCAGAAAGCTGAACCTTCAGACAATCAAGGACGCCTATGCTCTCCCAAAACTCGAAGATGCATTCTCTGCTCTTGCTGGGTCAAAGTGGTTCTCCGTTCTGGACCTTAAATCAGGGTACTATCAGATCGAAATGGAGGAATCGGATAAACAGAAGACAGCGTTTGTTTGCCCACTAGGATTTTGGGAGTTTCATAGGATGCCCCAAGGCATCACAAATGCACCATCAACATTCCAACGATTGATGGAGAGGTGCGTTGGAGAAATGAACTTAAAAGAGGTCTTGGTGTTCATTGACGACTTGATAATTTTTTCATCGTCCTTGGAGGAGCACGATCAGCGTCTGAAGCGTGTCTTACAGCGGCTGAAGGAGTACGGACTAAAGTTGGCGCCAGGAAAATGTAAATTTTTTCAGACGTCCGTCAGATATCTTGGCCATGTAGTTTCTGAGAAGGGCGTGGAAACAGACCCTGAGAAAGTAAAGGCCCTGACAACCTGGCCTATCCCCACTAACCTAAAGGAGCTCCAGTCCTTTTTAGGTTTTGCAGGATACTATAGAAGGTTCATACAGGGGTACTCTCATGTCATCAGACCCCTTACTGAGTTAACATCTGGGTATCCACCTCTTCGGAAGGGAAGAAACAAATCTAAGAAAACCACAGGCCAAGAGTATCATGACCCGAAGGCGCCTTTTGCTCAAAGATGGACGCCTCGATGTCAGGAGGCATTTGACCTGATAATCAAAAAGTTGACTTCAGCTCCAGTTTTGGGGTTCGCTGACCCCCAGCTCCCATATGTTTTACATACAGATGCCAGCACCCTTGGTGTTGGGGCAGCACTGTACCAGGTGCAAAATGGTCAACCAAGAGTCATAGCGTTTGCCAGTAGAGGGCTCTCGAAGAGTGAAAGGAAGTACCCTGCCCATAAACTCGAATTTCTAGCCCTCAAGTGGGCAGTCACGGAGAAATTTTCGGACTATCTATATGGCACAGACTTCACTGTGGTTACTGATAGTAACCCGCTGACTTATCTCTTAACCTCAGCAAAGCTCGACGCAACAGGTTACTGTTGGTTGTCCAGTCTGTCAACTTTCTCCTTCCGATTGCAGTACAGAGCTGGCAAGCGAAATTTGGATGCAGACGCCTTGTCCCGCCGTTCCCATGGTCCACCAGAAGACGATCCTGCATCACAAAAGGAAAGTGAAAGAATTCGCCAGTTCGCTTTGTACCATCTGAGTGATGCTGACGATGTCTCTCAGGATGTGGTCCAGGCTATCTGTGATCGACACATGGTCACCAGTGTCACAGATGCTGATGATCAAAGCTCCAACGCTGGTTTGACACTAGTCGAGTCCCTTTCTCATCAGCCCGCAGCCATTCCTGACTGTTTTCAGGAAGAGGAAGTGGATGGGTTCCCGTTCATCCCCTCATTTTCCGAAGAGGAACTAAGGCAGAAGCAGAGATCAGATCCTACAATCAAACAAGTAATTGTTCAAATGGAGACTGGTAGAACTCCACCTCCCAGTGTTAAAACAGAGCTCCCTGAGCTTCCATTACTGCTGCGAGAGCTCAATCGGTTGGAGCTACGGAATGGGGTGCTCTATCGACAGCGGTAAGATGGGCCCAATATCATCGCTCAGCTAGTGCTCCCAGAGGAGTTGAGAGCAATAGCCCTGCAGAGTCTCCATAACGACATGGGCCATATGGGCATAGAACGGACAGTTGATCTGATTAGAGCCAGATTCTACTGGCCAAAAATGTATATGGCCGTTGAAAAACTGATCAAGACTTGTGAGAGATGTGTCCGGCGTAAAAGTCCTCCAGAGAGAGCTGCCCCGCTGGTTAATATAAAGACTTGTCGGCCTCTCGAGCTCGTGTGTATAGACTTCTTATCGTTGGAACCAGATCGGTCCAACACAAAGGATGTACTAGTCATAACTGATCATTTCACGAAGTATGCGTTAGCAATACCAACCCCAAACCAGCGAGCCCGTACGGTGGCAAAATGCCTTTGGGATAATTTTATAGCGCATTATGGTTTCCCAGAGCGACTACTCAGCGATCAGGGCCCTGACTTTGAGTCGCACACCATCAAGGAACTTTGTGAGCTTGCTGGTATAAAGAAAGTGCATACAACACCATACCATCCCCGAGGGAATCCGGTTGAGAGGTTCAATCGTACTCTCCTCCAAATGCTTGGGACTCTGAGTCAGCCCGAAAAACTGCATTGGAAAGACTATGTCAAACCTCTCGTGCATGCCTATAATTGCACTAAAAATGAAACAACTGGATTTTCCCCCTATGAATTGATGTTTGGTAGACAACCCAGGCTTCCCATCGATCTAGCCTTTGGGCTGCCCACCGACCCTAACAAGCTGTCTCACTCTCAGTATGTTAGCAACTTAAAGTGCCGCCTGGAACAGAGTTACAAGATTGCGAGCTCCACAGCACAAAAGAATGCTGATCGCAATAAGACTCGATTTGACAAACGTGTGGTGGAATCAAATTTGGAAGTGGGTGATAGGATCCTCGTTCGCAATGTGAAGCTGCGTGGAAAGCATAAACTAGCAGACAAGTGGGAGGGTGATGTTTATGTTGTCCTCAAGAAAGCTGGTGACCTGCCTGTATATACAGTCAAGCCTGAGGGAAGAATGGGCCAGTACGCACCTTACATCGCGACCTGCTCCTTCCTTGTGGCTTTTTACCTGCAGCTATGACAAGTGAGCCTGTCACACAGCTTCCAGTCCGGAGACCCAGGACAAGGCAGTGTCCCGCCACAGAAAATGAGGAAGAAGAGGAAGACTCTGACTCAGAGATTGTCCCCAATCTGACATTTTTTTCCTTTCCACCTGCCAGAGCCTGATGTCAATGTGACTCACCTGTTGCAGAATCCTCCATGTGAAATCATACAGTCAAATGGACCTAATGTGTTGTCTGCTCCTGTTCTCCCTGGTTCTCCGGCGTGCAAGTTTCCTGCTGTAACCAGAGAAGAGCTGTCCATGCAGAACTTGCAGGAAACAGTCAACTTACCTGAAAAAGTCAATGAACAGATGCCCGGAACAGACAAAACTGAATGTGACTCATCTGAACATGTATGCCCTGTAGAAAGAGGAAACTTACCTGTAGATGTCAATGATGTCCAGGTTGAGCAGCATACAGTGCCCTCTGTTGAGTCAGAGAGTAATAGGGAGATAGGTGAGACTGAGAGTGGAGAGTCTGAGGAGAAAGGAATGGATGAGTCGAATGAAATGGAGATGGAGAATGAAGAGAGGACTGAAAGACAGGCGAGAACGGATACCCCTGTGAGGAGATCGGACAGGACACGTCAACCATGAGCGGCTTGATTATGTGGAATTCGGGAAACCATTGATCACAGCTGTCAAATCCCTTTTCATGGACTGACCTTAGTACTGGCCGATGCGTTGAATGAAGAAGAAAACTCCTCATACCCACATGTAATGGCCACTTAGATAAATGATATTTGACTGCTACCATGTACAGAGGCATTACATGAGTTCAGGCCGGGGAGGTGTAACCCAGGTGTAGAAATAACTTTGGAAATAACTCCAATGTTTTAGTTAAAGTTTACTTTAAAATAATTCATTGAAGCTGATTTATGTTTAAAACTGTATTTAAAAGTGTTAAAAGCGGGTTCAACGCGTTTTAAAAAAATAAATAAATATTTTGCTCGCGACCGAATGTAGCCAGTGTCGAGCTGCCCACCGAGCCAATCAGTGAGCTGCGTGAGCCCCAGGTGGTCAGCTCGGTAGTCTGACATCCTGTCATGATTTCCGGGTCCAGAGCATGTGCGTGCTGCGGCGAGGCGGAGAAAAGGAGAAAGACGGGTGGAATGAGTGGCGGTTTGCGAGAACAGCGAGATTGATGAGACCTGGTGGGGTAAAACTTACTGCATATGGTGATTCATCGGTGAGTGAAGGAAAAAAAAAAAGTTATTTAACTGTTTTAAGAGCGCTAATTGTTTTGTGATGCTAGTGGCCTACTAGTTTGGGCGTAGCCACTTAGCTGCTATTATCGTTTAATTTCAATGGCAATTTATTAAAATGGTCATTGTTGTAACTGCTGTTACTGAAAGAAATATGTTGTTTTCCTTAACTGTTTATTATATGTTGGAAAGAAAGATATTGGTGAGCTTTGTATGAGTGTGTTTAGGTCATGAGTGTGGTAGTAAAAGAGGTGAATTTTTAGTGCATTCTCTCGCTGTTACCGGTGCAAACGGAGAAGACAAAGCACGCTAAGACACAATTCCTCAAAAGAATACTATCATAGCTGACTGTATTGAATGTATGTTTTTTTTCTAGCTTCATGTGCACTTACTACATTGTGTTGTTTCTTGTTTTTGAAGGGATGTTTTGGGTGGTTACTGTCATAGCCATGACTGTGTGGGGTTTTGGAGTGGTATTGCAAGGGGAACGTTGAATGTATTTGTAGTTTTGCAATTACAAATGAAAACTAAACTAAAGATAGATTCTGGTTGTACAGCTACATTTTTTGAGAACATTATTGAACCAGTTAAAACAAGTGAGTGTATTAATTGGTAAAATTATATGTAGAATTAGAAATGAAAATGACTCTGGATATAATAACAAGTTGAATTTCCTTTGACCTGTACACAGGTCATGTTTTTTTTTGTGGAGGGATTTCGGTTAGAAATCCCTGTTCCATTTTCCATTGGAAGAGTTCCTGCTGGAGTCGGGAGAGGTTTCCAGAGATCCCGAGACATCAAGATCCCAGTGTGAGCTGGGTGGCGAGCCGGATCGAAGCACCAACATTGAAATCAGGAATCGAGAAGGATTTCTGATTCCCCTTCTTCACAAAACGTGTGGTAGGACACAAACACGCACTGACACTAAGCAGAGGAGAACCAAAAAGGGCCCCAACACTTGACCTTGGGAAAAAAAAAGGTTATATTTTGCCGGCTTTTTTTATTTTTGTTTATTATTTTTGTTTATTATTTTTCATTTAATACTTTGCAACAAACTGCTGTGATTTCATTGTAATAACACACAAAAAATCCAAACCATTGTTGCCTGTGTCTTTTTGGTTTACAATATTAAGGGCTCTTACAACCTTTATTTCTTCTGTTATTGGTCCATGTATTAGTAGAGCTTATTACTTACCTGTGCTCTGTTCTAACTTAGTAACAAGGGTTACATTGTCATAGAAGTTTTGTTTCAATGCCCTAATGAAAAAAAAAAGAGTCTATTTATAGTTTACAAAGATGTGAACCAACAAGGCTGCAGAGGAATGGTTTATTTGCAAAACAAACATCTGTGCAGCTGATTTTGGATGACGCCGCACAGTTGCGTCGCTATCATCAGAGCAAACCAAATAAATACGATAAAATACTATAAATAAATAAAAGTCCAGCCCAGTGTGATCAGTCAGTCAGCCAGAAAAATAATTATTGCACACTGCTGATGCCGCGGCTATTTCATCTGATTAACGCAGTCTCTATTGGTTCCACTAGGGTTTTTTTTTTTTTGGTATCCAAAAATAAACAAATGACATTCTCACCCGCTTGAAAGCTGGACTCTGCCCCCTGGTTGGTCTCAGTCCTGGTCCAAATGTAGCGCTGACTGTGGCCCGAGTGAGGCGGGCATTTCCCTCAGAGGCCACCGGAGCTCCACGTAACCCACGGCGACAGCTGGAGTCGGACGGCGTCGACGACTTTCCCACAAGAAAATAAAAACATCAACTTTGACATGGTGCTTTTCTTTCTTTACCCCCATCACCAGCACCATCATCGCCACCACCATCACCACCATCCCTCCTCTTCTTAAGGTGGAAGGATCAAGGGTGTGAGAGGAGACGTGGGAGCCGCTCGGCGACACCGGCCAGACGCAGGAAGTCGCCTCCATTAGGTTGTCAGAGCTGCAGTCGCACACAGCCAGGACGGAAAGAGGCAACAGTTTGTGTCGACGGCAGCAGTTTAAAGCAGCGGGGGAGCCGGAGGTCGCTGTTGAAACAAGAGATTGACTTTTTCAGTTTTAAGGTGGCAGCAAAAATCGTTTCTTGTCTGCAGCTGATTCTGAAAAACGCAGCCGAATAAAAACTTTTTGAAACTGCAACCGTCTGTTCAAGTTGTTGTTGACCAAAGCTGTTTAATGTACTACAGACCAAGACTTGGCACAGTAAACGTTAAACTCAACTCAATAATAAAAAGCATGATTTTTTTCATTCATAGGGTAATAATTTTACAGATAGATTTTTTTTTTTATTATTGCAGCAGCTTCCACTGACAGCTCAGTAAAATCTCTGATGCGCTGTGCTATTCAACGGCTCCACGTGAGTCCAATCAGTGGCATCCAGTTGGTGTTGCGATGCCAAAGCAACACGAAGAGACCATGTGAGTCGAATAACAGTTGGATCTCTGAACGGAGTGACACAGGCAAGACGCCGCCGGAGGAAAGTTGCTGTTTCATCCTGGGCTTGCAGCCTCGCAGGATTAACGATCTCCAGAAAACAGCTCACTTAGCCCTCTGTTTACAGCCTCCCGCTAAAAATGTGGTTTGAGGTTTTAGCCATAAATGCTCTGTCAGGCAACGTGAGGCGGACTCTGGGGGCAGAGCCAACATCTGGTTGGGAGGCTGTTGTCATTTGGCCTCAGAGGGATCCCAGTGCCCTTTGTGACATCACAGGGTGCTTACATCCAGAACTGTTTGTTTTAGGCCGTACCTTCTGAAAAGGGAAGCAAACAAAAAGCAGGAAAATTATTTTTTCATAGTTTACTGGATATTATCACGATGGAAAAATGTCAGAGTGATTTTTACATTTTATGGGAGTTTTGATTTGATTTGAGAGGAACCAGGAGACTCTACAGAGCCTCGCAAAGGATTGGTCCACAAAACATAAAAAATAATGCAATGGAGTACTGCACAGGAAACTATGAAGTTAAGAACAGATGGCAGTTTTAGGCAGTTTAATCCAATATGTCATGCGCTGAAGTAACGATTTCACTCAACGGATAAACTAATTTCAAGAAGTCAAACTGCATTTGGGCAGAAATAAATATAAATTACATACAAATTTAATGCTGTTGTGGCTCTACAGTGAAGACAGAAACTGTATTAACAACACAAACTTTTTATTGAGGCAAAAATAATAGTAATAATAATAATAATATACATATAGATACTATCCACAAATTCATCGGTTCAACATGGTTCACAGTAAATCCACTTGAACTTGAGCTTCAAGGTCAATGCTGTTCCTCGGCAACAAACCGACATTGTAGGAAGCAGAGAACTTATCAACACGACCGCGTGCCACTACAAATCCATACTTCACCATGTACTGCTACAGTCTGTATGACATAACAAAGAGTTGCTTTTTCAATTCTTATTTCATTTTGAATTTTTTTTTGCATAAAGTGTGAGAGGTCATACAGGAGTTAAAATCCAAGTTCCTTCTATTGTGTATTATCGTAATCAGAACTTCATGTGTAATTACACAATAGTGCCTCTTCATTTTCTTTCAAATGCAGCATTTCTTTGTCCAAAGTCGTTTAAACCACAGATAACAAATGGCTGCAGAGAATAAAAGCTCTTGGTGATGGTGATTCCTCTGTCGCTTGTATGGATTTGTTGTGATTTGACCAGCAGCAACATGTATTGCACTGAATCCCACACATGAACATGTACAACATGTTATATGATACACATATTATACGCGTGTATAATATCAGAAGTGCTTCTGCTTCAGTTCAGTGCGTGTATATATTTTTCATCTCTTGACAATTGTCTCAATCGGATTATCTAACTCCAATAAAAAAATGTTTCTTATACAACCGATGATTTTTGGCTTTTTTTTTGTTGGCAGAAGTGCATCATTGTGCCCTGACGACAGCGTCAGAGGGAAAATAAAATGAAGAGGCTCGCTGGAGGGTGATTCTGTGGTCCCTGCTGCCCCAGAAAAACACGGACTCCTTAAAAAATGCGATAGGGCGGCTGTGTTGCACAACGGTAGCCAGGATGCCAGCACAAAGACGACAGTCACGAAATTAGTTTTAGTGGCATCATGTGACGAGAGAATTTGACCCAGGATCATGCAGTTAAAGAAAATCAGAAAGGGGGGCGGCGGCTTTTAGACTAACCACCCCAGCAGAGGATCAAGCACTCGGCCTGCAAGGATCATTTCACATCATCAGATATCACATTGACGACACACATTGTTTGTATAGAAAGTGTGGTAATTGAATGAAATGTATGATGATGTTCAAGCCACTAGCTTGCTGCACAGGAAACACCTTCTAAACCTCCTAATGTTCCACGGCGGTCAGCTGGAACCCTCACCAGACTTTTCGAAAGGAAAGGACTTTTGATATAACTTTGTAAATATAAACTAGACATGATGGAATTGCAGATTATGCTACACAGCGCACGTAGGCTAGCTATTTGTGTTTGTGTGTTTGGTGGCTGGAAATCAGGTTGTCAGCAACACCAAGTAGATCAACTACACTTCATCATTTTTTTTTCCTTTTTGTTTTTTTGAAATGCTCAGCTCGCCTTTTCATAACTGCTGCACCACTGTTGCTCAGTTAGCGGTGAGCAGTGCAGCGAACTCTGCAAACTGCAAAGCTGCTGTCGTTGTCTATTGTCTCACCTGAACAAAACATGCAACAGTGTAAAGCCAAAAAGTTGGAGGAAAGACAACACGGGTGCCTCTCCCCGAGATCCTGCAGGGCACTTAGACCTGCAGGATCTCGCAACAGTTTTGACAGCCTGCTCAATACATTAGCAAAAGCAGTAAGCAGCACAAGTGGCTTGGGATTCATTGTCACAACTGACTGGAGGGCTTTTAGGAAGAGTGAAAGTCTGGACAGCTCACATTCCAAAGTTTGGACTGTTCAAAGAAGAGCTGGTTCTTCCATGTCAAGGTCTTAGCATGTTTATTATCTCAAACTATCTAATATGCAGTCATCATAAGAACAATACCTGATTTCTATTTATTTTTTCTCTTTGCTGTTGCTGTTGGATTGCTTTGATCTGCTTTCTCGGTAAAGCTGTTCAATAAAGCAATAAATCATTCCTAACAGCATCCACGGTGACTTGCAGCTCATAAATTGATTTGAGATTTGCATGCTGTTTGTAAGCCGTACATGGGAACGTTTCAGGTCAGTGGCAAGTTTGGTTTTCTTTGCCTTTGCCTCAACAGAAACGCAGCTGTTTGCCTCTGAGTCCGAATCCCAAGAACATCTCTGAATAAAAACAGCCAGAACAAATTCTTTCAAGGTTTGCGGCTTCAGGTTTGTGTCCCCAGCCTGAAAAATCATCCTGCATAGTTTCCTCTTATATTTCCTTATCACAAATAGTTCAGTTGTCAAAATCAGGAGCAAGACGCTCGCAGAACTGCTGTGTCACCGTGACTTTATAAAATTACAAACATTACAAACGAAACCTCACGGCCCCGGGATTTTTATTTATTTATTTCCTGCAGTGGGCTAAATGTGGAAACACTTTTCATTCTTCTCAAGGGCTACGGTCTCGAGTGCATCATGTCAGACCGCTCGCCGGTAGAAAAACAACTTATCTCATAACACGTTTAGCAACAGAGTCTGTAAAATCCTGAAGAACCGCTTTAAATCGGTCGGCAGCCAAATGTTCTCCCGGAGGACCTCAGCGAGTTAGAACACTTGAACTCTGAGGGGTATTTTTTACAATTTTTTTTTTCTCTCTCTCTCATAAAGGTAAAAGTTGCCATTGGCTCAAGAAAAGTGCAGTGACCCTCTAAGCTGACTGAGGTTGTGAGGGGCTTCCTCTCGCTGTGCTGTCTGAGGAGAGTTCAGCACCTGGAGGTGCACATCACATCACAATAGTGCGAGTCAACAACAGTGTCTCTTCTAGCGAGTCAGGAGGTGTGTACAGCGTACGTGGCTTGTGATTTAAGAGTCATGTTCAATTTCAAAGGCAAAAGAGAGAGACAGAAAGAGAGAGAAAGAGTGGGAGAGGTAGAGGGAGAGAGAGAGAGAATATGGAAGCCCCGCAGGCTTTGCCAAAGAACTGCTGATCAACCTGAGGAGGACACATGAATAGAGAATGAAATTCTCCAATTAAATACAACCATTCATTATCTCGCAGAGGAGCATGTGCTGCTAGCTTTAGCGGCTAAAGCTAAACGGAAGCAAAGGAAACTAAATGAGACCCTGTAAACCATCCCATCAAAGAGAGGGACACGCACAAGATCTTTGTGGAAAGTCTATGAACACACACACACACACACACACACACACACACACACACACACACACACACAGATAGATGATTATTATTGATTTGAATTTGATCAAACGCTCGTTGACCTCCAGAGTTTCCGCCACTGTCTGTTTCAAGTGTTGAACGTTGTTGTTGTTTTTTTTTTGCAGATCTACCCTGAAACAATCAAGAAAACTTCAAGGTCTGAGTGTCCAGCTTGAGAGGATCAAGCAATCGATTGCATCGAAGTGGAAGGAACAACACCCGTCGCTGTGCTGTCCTTTTTTTTTTTTTTTTTGCTGAGGCTCGAACCCCTCGGTCCACTTTCAACATCAACGTCCAGCCACGATCCCCAGACTTTGTCCCCAGGTTGTGAAAAGCATTGGAGAGCAACTGGACAGAATTCACTCCGCCCTGTTTTCTCTTTTTCCAACCAACTGACACTGGAACCATTTCCGGGCCGAAGCCAAAAACCACGAGGCCCGGCCGAACGAACAAAACCCCCCCCACCGCCTCGTCACACCTGGCAGCGGGAGTCGTTGGGCGGGCCGCCGACCACGACGGCGGCGCCGGCGGCCTTCTTGGCGTCCCTGCGGCGGCGGCAGGATGGCAGCAGCGGCCTGAAGAGGCGGCACAGGCCCTTCCGAAAGACGCTGTTGGAGAGGCTGTAGATGAGGCAGTTGCAGAAGCTGTTGCTGATGGCCAGCCAGGTGGTGAGGAAGGACGCCACCTTGTGGTGGTACAGCCCGGCGCTCTCCAGCATAAAGTAGAGGATGTACGGCAGCCACAGGGCGTAGAAGACGCTGGTGATGCGGAAGAGCACGGTAGCGTAGCGGCGGTCCGGGCAGCCGCACTCCCCCCCGCCACCGCCGCCACCACTGCCCCCCCGCTCGCCCTCCGCCTTGGCGCTGAAGCGGGCGTGACGCCGCGTGATCTCCCGCGTGTGCTGGCGGCAGATCTTGAAGATGCTGCCGTAGGTGAAGCAGACGGTGAGCGCGGCCGGCGCGTACAGCAGCGCCACGATGAAGGTGCTGAACGCCGGCCGCGTCGACCACGAGTCGGCGCACCAGCGGAAGACGTCGCCGTGGTAACCCGGCTTGCCCCAGTCCAGGAAGGAGGGCAGGAAGACGGCGGCCGAGTAGGCCCACACCAGGGCGATGCACGCCCGCAGCCGCCACGGCGTCACCAGCGTGGCGTAGGAGAGCGGGCGGGTGACGGCCACGTAGCGGTCCACGCTGATGCAGGCCAGCGACGCCATGGAGACGCTCTTCAGCACCGACACCACGTAGACGAAGGACTTGCAGGTGAGCTCCTCGTCCAGGCCGGGCAGGTGGCGCAGCAGTGAGAGCGACGGCAGCAGGCAGCTGACGCCCAGCAGCAGGTCGGCGTAGGCCATGGTCTGGATGAAGTGGCCGGTGGTGTGGCGGTGCAGCAGCGGCGCGCAGTGGAAGACGGCGATCACCAGCAGGTTGCCGGCGATGATGAGCACGGCGAGGAAGAGGACCACCGCCGCCTCCAGCACGCAGGTGTCCAGCCGCTGGGAGTAGCCCACCGAGCCCAGCAGGCAGAAGGCGGCGGGCGGGGGCGGGGAGCTGTGGTTGGCGTCCAGGGAAGAGTTCATGTCGGAGAGGGAGGGGGGGGGGGAGCAGGAGGAGGAGGAGGTGGAGGACGAGGTTAAAGAGGAAGTGGAGTGGGAGAAGGAGGAGGAGAAGGGAGAGGATATGGTGGAGGAGGTTAAGGAGGAGGTGGAGGAGTAGGAAGAGGAGGAAGAGGAGGACGAGGATTGGCCGTCTCACTGGCAGGAAGCCGTCACCTCGTCACCCGAGTCCCCGTTTTGAATGCCAGGGTGGTTGGTCCCATGGTGCAGCCTCACACCCTCCAGTGCTCCTCGCTACACCAGGCTGCTGCCACAACCAGCCCCCTCCAGCAGCGCCCGACAACAGGGGACGCCGGTCTGATGCTGCAGTGCAAACATCCTCCCCTCCTCGCTCCTCCCTCCTCCGGCCCCTACTCTTGCAAATCCTGAGATCAGCACAAGATCCACACATCCACTTTTGCCGGAGGACAAAAAAAGAAAGAAAGAAAGAAAACAAAACAAAAACTGAAAGGAGCAGCAGGAACTGCCAGCAGTTCTGGTGCTGAAACCAGGGAGGCTCGGCCTCAGCCAACCAGACGGTCCGAAGAGGCTGCACCTGGTCCAGGAGTGGCCACCTCGGTCCTGGTCCCTCACCTGGAGATCAACCCCAGGACCTCAAGCAGGGCGGCGGGATGGGATGAGACCTGGAGGCGGCGCCGACTTCCAGCCGCTTCCCA